>OX439129.1:36837526-37290026 GCA_949318235.1 Ecdyonurus torrentis | reverse complement strand
ATTTATTATTATCTGTTTATGAAGTGTATTCAAATCATTAATCGTTAATAAAAAGACATATTATATTATACTGTCTTTGACATTTATATAGTCAACCTATATAACCTCTATGATTAATGATTTCTTTATGCAAATTTTAGTACATGTTTTAAAGATGGAAAATAACAGTACTTATATAAAGTCTAAAAAAGAAATAATAATAATAATAATAGAAGCTATTTTAATGAAACTGCTTCTTATTACTAATTCAGTTCCCTAAAGCAATTTTATGTTAGCAAGTGAGTTTGTCATCCAAAATAGTCACTCAGTTCACTCTCGTCTCTTTGAGTTACGCGTGAGCAAAGCTACTGGAGCGTGGCGAACTGACACTGCAAAACGTGACGTTCCCTATGGAATAAAGTTGCCCAAGTACGTACGTATATGTCATCTAGTAGATTTTTTAAGACTCGACTCTTTTTTCTTAAATTCTTTTTTTTTTTGCCAATAATTTTTATTTCAGCTTCGTAATTTATAGAATTCTCAAAAAGTTTATTTATAACAATTTTTGTTTTTAAACTAAAAAAAATGTGAACTAAAAGTTGTTTCTGTGAATGTAAATAAGTTTTATATGACAGTATAAACCACACTAGAGAATAATTTGAAAGTTTTATGATCATCAGGTTAGACTTTGTTATATTTTACAAATAATGAGAATTTCTCTTTGTTGGTCCTTTATCTCATCTAAAGTAAAATGACTAAAGATAATGTTATTGCATCCAAATGTCTTGAATCTAACTTTAGTTGCCTGACATTTATAATGAGGAAGGTGAATTGAAAACTTTTTGTTGGGTTTATGATATTTTTGGGAAGAGCTTTAAAAAATTTTGAGGTGTTATTTTTTCTTACGACGGTTGGAGCATGTGAAGTATTTTTAATTAATTTTTGAAAATCGGCCTAGAAAGCCTGTGACATCATCAGTCTACTTTTTTCACTCGGCAAATACTAATTGTTCGACGTTCAGTAACCAGTTTAATGAAATCAGCTTGTCCTCAGGATTTCAAAAAAACTGGCTACTGATCCTTCTACGGTCAATACTTTCCGAAATAAATACCCGATTGATGACGTCACAGGCTTTTTATGTCGATTTTCGTAAATTAATTTAAAATACTTCCCATTTTCCAATCGTTCTAAGAAAAAATATCGCCTCAAAATTTTTTAACGCTCGTTTCAAAAATATCATAAAAAGTGGGGGTTAAAAAGAATTCACCTTCCTCATTGACATTGATGTACAATAGTACATACTACATAGATATCTGGCTACGTATGTATTACGTATAACAGGATAGTAAATTATTAATAATTCTAAATATTGAAAACGTATCAAATTAAGAATTAAACAACTTTTATACTAATATTTTGGTCAAATTGTACAAAATCAATATTTTATATATATATATATATATATATATATATATATATATATATATATATATATATATATATATATATATATATATATATATATATATATATATATATATATATATATATATATATATATAAATAAAATATATATATATATATATAATAGATATTATACATTACCAGAGTTCTTTATTAATAAATTTATATTTTATAAAAATATACTATCTGTACAGTATACTGTATTATTTATAAATAAATTTTTGCCATGAGCAATAATTTTCAATATGATCCTATGTCTAGTAAATATCAAACAGGCTAACTGAATTTACGTTCTACCGTCATGTCTACGACAAAACAATGAGTAAAATGAAATGAATCATATCCTAGGGCACAATTCAAGTATTCACTGGTACTAATATACACAGTTTATATATATTCAAATTATGGGGTCACAATTAAAATATATTTGTATAACGAGAATACAAACACTATATATCGTATAATAAATAGTCACGTATTGTACAGTACTGTACGATATATTAAAAAAAATAATAATAAATAAAATATTAAATGAAATGTATATTTTATCATTTTATTTAATTAAAATTGATGTGTATATTATATTAAAACTAATATTATATAAAACAATGGTATTGTAATATGATAAAATATTAATTATCATTTTTAATAAAATATATTTAAATATATATTTTATACAAAACTAAAATATAATTAATATTTATTTAACATTCAAATGATTTGTTTATGAAACATATTTTATATAAAATACAGGAAAATAATAATAAAAATGTTCACACTTATTATTTATTTACTTTTTTTTTTCCTAAATGGTGAATAATTAGTTTTAGTAAAACGCTAAACTAGGAGATTAATTATAATCTATTTAAAATAAATTTGCTTTCAATGAAATGTATTTAACTAAAAAAAATAATGTGGTTTAAATTGATAGACATCTACATTACAAGAGGGTATTAAAATAGTTCGAATGTGTTTAATGAAAAGAGTATTGTCACACATATATATTTATAAAAAAAATGTCACAAACCATGAGTTTTAATAATGCAGAGAAAATGTGCTAAAACGTAAAACTTTTGCTTTGTATTAAAATAAAATATATGATTTTTTTTTCCTGCTATTTCAGCGTAAAGAGTAAAACGTGCGCAAAGTTAACGTAGATGAAGCTTTTAGCATGCTAAGTAAGTAGTGCTATTCAAAGTAAAAGAGAAAAAAAAGAAAGTAACGCAATTTTTTCAAGAGATTTAATAGTAAGGTGTGTGAAAGAGTAGCTGAGACGAGCCACAATAAGACATCGCAAACAACTCTTTCGTCGTAGGGAATCCAATAAACTAGAGAGAGTTATAGAAAGACTTATTATATTTTTATAAAGAAAATATATATATATATATATTTTTTAAGCTTGAAAAGTTGACAAAAGAAATATTTATTGAAGAAATATATTTCAAAATAAATGTTCATATTTTATATATTTGTGAAGGAAAAGGAATCTTTATTTATTTTTTATATATCCAAACTGTCATAAAGAAAATAGGAAAGTTTATATATATATATTTTATATACGCGATAGTGTATATTAAAGTATGTATTATAACGTGAGTTTTACTTGAAGTTGAGGATTATTATATATAAGATAAATTTTTGGATTGAACTCTAACTTCGAACATTTGCAATAACTCTAAACGAGTATACCTCCATCATACAAACTTTTTTTTTATCAATAATATAATGAACATATCTCTAAAGCAATATTACAATATTAAATTAGTGACATTAATAAAAAAATATATAAGCTAAATTTATATTGCAGTTTATTTGTATTCTACGCAGAAAAAAAAAGTTATGAAATTAAGTAGATATAACGTATATTTTTTTATTTATAAATATCACGTTTTTGTACGGGAATAATTAGTGCAGCCTCAATAATTTTATTTCCATTCTAAAGATTTTAATGCTAATGTTTTGTATCATAGTGTTTCTAAAGTTGAAATTATTTAATTAAATACTCTTGTTTCCAAGCCCTGTCTCCTGTGCTGCTGATGAATATAATATGACAGTTAATTATTATTTTTAATCGATTTGAGAATTTTTGAAGTGCAGGGAGAATAGAGTTTATCAATAAGAAGTCTAAAAATAACACAAAGTTAGCAAAAATTGACTGTAAAATCTACATACAATTTTGTTATATATAATTATATATATATATATATATATATATATATATATATATATATATATATATATATATATATATATATATATATATATATATATATATATATATATATATATATATATATGGTCTTTTCCATTAATTGGAAAGTCCTTACCTGTCGATAATACAATGTCTTGGCTGGGACTGAGATTGGTGTAGCACGATAACACAATATGGCAAGCAAAAAAGAAAAAAAATGCAGAGTATAATTATTATTGATTTATTATTATGAACTACTTATTATTGTACGTCAAAAACACGAATATTGATTACAAATTCATGTTTATATGACACCTTAAAAATATAAAACTATTATTAACGCCTTTACAAATAAATTATTTCTTTAGAGCAACAGTGATGATATTATATTGTTATTATTACAATCATAAAGAAATGTAATACATTTTCATTGTGGTCATATTTTAGTTTAAACATTTCTTCATGATAATAATAACCTCAAATATGCAAATATTGTCTACGAAAATCGAATTTTAATTAGGTAGGTAAGTTTAATCACGCACATTAGTTCAGTGTAGACACGCAAACCTCAGAAATGTTTACAAATCACGTGTTTACTCGTCACACAATTTTACTCTAGGGATTTAAAAACACTAGGGAATTTATATAACAATCATGTATATAATATTCTCTTTTACTCATAACAAAATATAATATTATATAGCATGAAAATTTGGTTTAATGATCAAACGTGAAAATGAAATTTAACGTGTGGTATAAAATTAAACTTTAATTTATATAATATATATTTTTTTTCTTTGTATTATATTATAAAAACCTCATTTTCTTATATTTTAATATGTTCTACTATAAAAAAGCTACTTTTATATAATATTTTCTACACAATAATATGAGTGTATAATTTTAGTTTTTTTTTATTATTAGAAAAAAAGATGAAGAAAAATGAATAAATGTCTTTTATAAAAACATAAAAAAGTAAATTATAGGATTATAATTTTATTACATGTATATATAAAAATTTTTTGAATGTCGCTATAACAATTTTATAACATTTTTTACTAGGACAAAAATAGCAATTGGCTTGGCTATGTTTTATAGTCTGATAAATTTATCAAAAAAGGAAAAAAAAAATAATAAATTTTATTTTTTCATGCTAATTATATACTATAACAAAGAATACCTAATAAACAAATAAATATTTTTTTTTAGCTTTTATGTGTACACGTAATTTTCAAATACACCAGAAAATATAAAACTAAAAGAACATTTTTTTAAAAATGTTTGCATGACAATGAAATATTTTATATTCAACAAAAATAAAATCAAAAAAAAAAAGTTGTTAAGGCTTATTTGTAAACACAAAAACTCGAAGTTATATAGAAGTTTTGGGTAAAAAAGTAAAAAGTTGGAATAATATAGTTTAAAAATCAGACGTACTCAGCAAAGCCTGGAATAAAAATCTAATAAAACTTTGTTTGAAATATGTTTTTTAAAAAAAGTTCTCATTCTACATTTGAAATTTATGTTTCTTTTTTCTTTCTAGTTTTGAAATGATAAAAATAGTTTGTTTTTTTGTAATTTTTTTAATTTTTATATATTGTAGCTGCAAAATACTTTCCCAATCAATTTTTAAATTAATAAAATTTAAATATTGTAAACATATTTATATTTAAAAAGAGAAAATATTTACTATTTACATTTAACGTGAATATTAAATATTTAAATTTAAACAAATACAAATTTATCAAATTAATTTTTGTTTATCGTTTTTAAATATTTTGTTGTCAAATATTTATCTATTTTAAAATGTCACAATGAACGTAATATAATTGTAAAATAAACATATATCAAATTGTTTTAAATCTGCAGCTATTTTTGAAGTATTATCAAAATATAAAATTATGTGTCTAAAAATATTAAAATAATAATAAATTAAACCACCATTTATTTAGTTGTGTTCAATTTGTTTTTAATTACAATAAAATTTAACTGTTTAAAATACTATTAAATTTTACATTTCATTAATAATAATAATCTTTAGTAAGGCGCATAATTATCAGCCTATATATCAGCTTATAGGCTGTTTCAGCCATATTACATGAAACTTGGCCAGAAAATGTAGATAAGAATATTACAATAATTTAATAGTAATTAAAGTAAAAATGAGGAAGGTGAATTTGTTCAACCCCCACTTTTTATAACATTTTTGAAAAGAGCGTTAAAAATTTTTGAGGTGCTATTTTTTCTTAGAACGTCATCAATCGGGCATTTATTTCAGAAAGTATAGACCGTAGAAGGTTCAGTAGCCAGTTTTTTGAAATTCTGAGGACGAGCTGATTTCATTAAACTGGTTACTGAACCTCGAACGATTAATATTTGCCGAAAAAAAAGTGGACTGATGACGTCACAGACTTTCTAGGCTGATTTTAAAAAATTAATTAAAAATACTTCGCATGCTCCAATCGTCCTAAGAAAAATAGGGCCCAAAAATTTTAAAGCTCTTTCCAAAAATATCATAAATTCAAAAAAAAAATTTCAATTCACCTTCCTCATTTTTTAAATACAATATCATGCTTCATTCAAGATGATGCATTAATAATTGTGTTCTTTTTTGTCTTATTAATATTAATTAAAGGCGTAAAACACCTTGAACAAAAAACATGTCTATTATCCTAACATACCTAAATATCAACGTTGATTTGTCCGGAATCATTGGTTTCTAATTTATTTTCCATTTACAAAGTGGCAGCTGCGGGTTTATGACGTCACAGCTCGCTTGTTTCTGCGCTCGTGGACCAGTGAGCTATGACGTCACAAACCCGCATTTGTCATTTCTTGAATGGAAAATAAATTAGAAATCAATGACTCCGGCCAAATTAACGTTCATATTTAGGTATGTTAGGATCTAGGATATAAGACAAGTTTTTTTGTTCAAGGTGTTCTACGCCCTTAAATATTCTGTAAATACAGACACTTCTTATTTGGTTTGAATATTTAGTTTGTATTTCAAATGCAACCAAGATTATTATTTTTCATCTCTTATACTCTGAAACACGTTCAGTAATAACGTGCTGCAAAATGAATGTAATATTACAGAATAGTATAGCCTTTAGCTGGTATCACAATGCTATAAAAAGTCATATGATATGGTTAATAAAATCTAATTGAAAATCGCAAAGCCTTTTTATATCTGATATCAAAAAAATAATACTAATATAGTAAATAAAAACATAAGGTTCATATTTGCAAGTATATTGGCTTTAAAATCAACTATTTAGGATACAAAATTTTACTTGTTAGAGATTAAAGTAAACGTTTTTAATAATTACGAGAGATTTTCACTTTTACACTTGCATTAAATAATGATTAAATATTTTTTAAATTGTCTGCTTGAAACTTCTATATTACTACAACTTTAAGAAGTAGAATGTAAAATTAATTAAAATTGACTCGATCTTCCAATTTTATTATAAAACATAATTCACTCAAAATTGTCTGCATCAGTAGATGAGAAATTTACACCAGAAGAAATATCTTATCAAGAAAAACTTACAGAAAATTTTTCTTATTAAAGAAATTTCAAAGTTTTTAAATGCATTATAAAGTTTTAAAATTAACTTAATATAATTTTATAAACGTGAGTCTTATAGAATGATATAGGTCAGTAAAAAAAAAAATAAAGGGGACCTCAAAAAAATTTATTATTGACTTGAAAGATCGATTAAATACAAAATAAAACTTAAAAAATTGTTGGTAACGTTTTTGAAATAGAATGAGCACACAACCTGTGCTAACTCAGTTGTTAAATAAGAAAAATTTTACGCTTTAATTTAAACATTTTTTTTTTTTCATTATTATTATTATTCTAGAACTAAAAGAAAAAGATTAAGACATGCAATATTTTACATACAATTCTAATATATTACTTTCAAGAGTGATTAATATTTGCGGGAAAGCTTAAATACAGTATCTTTAAAATTGCTTCTTAATCCTTTTCATTTTTTTTTTTTTGTATAGCGCTGTTTTTTAAGCTCTTAGATCAAATTTTTTACACTTTTAGAAAAGGAGTATAAATGATTTTTTAAGCATTTTTTTATATATAACAGAAAATTATTACATTCATTTCTCTCTCTCTCTCTCTCACACACACACACTCACACACATACACATACACACATACACATATACACATACATACACACATACACTTACTTTTCATAGTCACGATTTATTTACCTTCATTGAATATAAGAAGATAAAAAAAATCTTAGTACGTGTGTAAAATTCACCAAGAATAATGACGTCACAATTTTGTTTTATGATTTTCATATAGTAAACATTCTGGTTTAACATTGTGAACCACAATATTATATAATATATAACCAAGTAACTCATGTTGCAATATCCTCATTTATAAAACACGTGATCTAATCCGAGTAAAACTAGAGCTGAATAACAAAACTTCATATACATGAGCTTTCTATACGTACGTATAACCATTTGCGTGAGCTTGCATCGTTATGCTTTTATAGCACTAATAATCATCGAACTTTTTTTGTTTTTCATGAATCACGGCAAGTCGATTTTTTTTTTTTACATATAATACATGAGCAAAGTAAAATTATATACCTCAACCTAAAAAATCGTATTTTTTATGTATAATAATAATAAATTGCTACGCTTCAAATGCTACAGTTATAAATTGAAATTGATGTAATATCTGTATAAAATTATTTTCGCATCAGTTAATAATAATGTGCTAGAATTACTTTACAATTATACAATGTAAAATTTATTTTAATATTATACAATATTTTTTAATGATTAAATTACTAAATAATTAATACTATCCATATATGCAATAAAATTTATAATCTAAAAAAACAAACAATTTATGTCTATCTGGTATAGATAAATACTATACCATTTATTATATCAAATCAATATTAATAATAATTATTGTAAGTAAACTGCTTTTCATGTAACTATAATGGCAGTAGATTGTAATTTATTATAAATGCTGCTTTTTTTCCTCTCTCTGTGGTAGTTTAAAAATTTATGACAATTGAAGGAAAATCATATTGGAAAATGTATTAAATTGTCATTATTTAAAAAAAAAAAAAATAAAAGTGCAAGGTTTAGGTCTGACCATACATTTCCGTCTACTAACGCCCACAATAACCATAATATTGTATTATTATATTTTATCAATTAGCATAATATTATTAATTATTATTCATATATGTATAAATTATTAATAATAATAGCAATTGAAAACTAGTATGAATAAACTTTTAAATGTATTGTAAATTGTAAGCCCGTAACATTTCACCCTGACGTTATTGTTAGTTTGTAGAGTTTTTTTATGAAAATAATACCATAGTATATTGACCTATATATTTTTAACTGTTATAAGTTGGGTAACGATTCATAAGTATACAAGTGTACAACTTATATTGGAAGTTAGACGTCATCCGATACCTTAGAGTGACAGTATTATCACATGCAACGTGACTTTCGAGCGCTCGAAAAGAAACGTAAATGAAACTTTTGGTCACTTTTATATAATACTAAACACACTGCAGATCTAAGTTCAATTCTGAATTTTAACGCAGGTTTGATGTTTGAAAAAGTCATGTGGTACATTTAAGAGACATTTGCATGTATGCAGTGTCGACCAGCCTCGCGCTTTTGGCATAAATAGGTAAGATATAGTGGCCAACAATCGTGTGTGTCAGGTATTTGAAAAGACTAATCGACTTTGCTGTGCTTAAATAAGCCAAAAGCTGTAACAATTTAGAAGAAGAGAAGAAGAAAAGAAAGAAAAAAAGGAGGAGGAGGAGGAGGAGGAAGAAAAAAGTGCATTAAAGTTGTGTCATTTTCATGGAAAATTAAATATTTCTTCAGATTTTGATTTTGGTTATTGACTTATCTGATATCAATAAATCTGCAAACTTATATTGAAAGCAAGAGAGAGAGAGAGAGAGAGAGAGAGAGAGAGAGAGAGAGAGAGAGAGAGAGAGAGAGAGAGATCATTACATGGATTGAGTATTAAAAGAAATATATTTATCAATACCATCAGATATCACGAAATAGAAGATAGAATTTTTTTTTATGTTTTACGAAACGTTTAAAATGACAACTACTATAAGAATTTCGATAGCATTGATTGATTTATATAAATTTAGCAATGTGCAGTATATTTTAAATATTTTTAGCTTCTCCCGTAAGAGTCACTCTAACAAGATATAAAATCAGAAGAAAAACGTTCTAATTAATGTAGTTTGATAAATATTATATTTCTTTTTTTAAATTTAACATTGGTTTAGCTAATGGTAAGAAGTATAGAAATTTTTATTACAACTGTAAATTTATTTCTTCATGTTAGAGGTCATGCTGCAAAACACGAAGATTCTTGCATGTTTTCTCAGACAGTTACCATATTTCCTTGTCATTCTAAATGCTATGTTCTATAATAAAACTTTCATTACTTCTCATTTAACTTTTTTTTTTTATTATTATTTCAAGCTTGACCTGTTTACCTCAGTCTGCAAATATATAAATGAAAACATTTAGAGAAAAGATGTTGCTTGAAGAAAATTTTCCCACCCATTATTGTGTCTTTACATTTAGGTTAATCCTGGATATTTTCCTCTGTGATAAATATTTATTTCTTTTTCTTATTTTTTTAAAAAAAATCCTTTTGCAGTTACCATAAAATACAGTATTCAGTCTTTACAATAATAAGTATAAATTGTTTCTTTACAAATTCTATCACTTTGGTATAAGAATAAATACTTTTTATATATTTAATTTGAAACTTATACAATATTATACTGTAGAGTAAAATAAAATCTTGAAGTACATAAAAAAATTTCTAATTAGAGAATTTTTATGATTGGATTATGATGATTCAACCGTAATTTTAATTTATAAGAGCAAAAAAAAGCTGTTGTAACATTTTTATGTATGTATTTTGTAGAAATATTCTCTGAAAATTGAAGAAGCAAAAAAATCTTACATACCACAAAAAAAGTACTTTCATTCTCATCATTTTCCTTATCTTAAAAAAATAAGTTTATGGCTTTTGGAGTATTACGTCATATCTGAAAAAAAAAGTTGTTTCAATCTTCCTTTCCTCTTTCTTGTCATGAAAGATTAAAAAAGAAAACTATTTTCGTGATCCTTCATCTTTTTATTTAATATCACAAAAATGAAGTGATTTCCAACAAATGTTTAAGACATTAAATTAAAAAAAAAAAAAAAAAAAGAGAAAAAAAAAAAGAAAAAAGATTGTATAATAAAAAGGAACATAAAATTTAGCTGTCATAATTTTTATTCCATTATATTAAAAGTAATAAACAAATAATAGTCCAATATAAACTTCTTTATTTATAAAGGATTTAGAGGTGTAAAATATTTTTATTGATATATTTTTTATTATTGAGCTAGCAGAAAAGTGCAGAAATATAATAACGTCTGTATTGTAGGAGAAAAAAAAAAAAAAAAAAAAAAAAAAAAAAAAACGGTGCCAATATCTGTGAGGGTCACATTTCTCCACATATTGCCAGCTGTGCCGTGTAAACATCTGCAAGCATCCACTTGGAAAAGAGAGAATTGTAGATATATATAAAAAGTAGAGATTGAATTATTATGGCGCGCCCCTTAAACGTAAACGACAATATTTCAATATATAAACTGCGGAAGACTAAAAAAGAAAGTAATTTTAACCTCACCAGAAAAGAAAACTCAATAAATCTTTACCTTTAAAATATTATAGTTTTTCCCCTTAAAACAACAGTCATAATATAGCGTGCAAATATTTTTAACAAATGTCATCTAAATTACCTAAAAATGAAATATTATTTTGAAATTTATCAATTTTTATATATATATGGGGTGTATATATATATATATGGGGTGTATATATATATATATATATATATATAATATATATATATATATATATATATATATACATACATGAGAACAAAAGAATAGCTTTCTCATGTTCTTATTATAATATAATTTTTAGATTGAAATTGATTTTTTTTTTATTCAAAAATATAACAATGAACTAAGCAAAAGATTTCATCAACGTACAATTATAATAAAATGTTAAAAAGTGTAAAAAAAAATTGTTAAAAAAAGTTATTCCATTAAGGGTACATTAATCTCCCTGGAGAGACTAGCTTAATACCAAATGGCTATAAAATATTTAAATCAATATTTCAATATATATTTTTAGTATAATACATTAATCACTGATTCAATATTTTTGTTTAAAAAAAAAACTGCAAAAATGCTACATTTTTATTTTTATTTAATTTTTCTCATCTAATTTTATATTTAATTTTAAATTAGTACAATATTTTACAATTAATATTACCAAGCATTCATAAAGAGATTACATTTTAAAATAATCCTCTAACCTCTACAAATTTTTTCGTGTGCCAATAAAAAGAAAAAAAAAAGTTGTTGAATCTGTAGTTAGTTGAGTTTAGGGGTTAAAATGTTGCTGACACTACTTAATTGTGTGAAGTTGCGAGAAATCACAGCTGATGCCAGAGTGACCACACGCTTAACCAGCGTGCCAGTGCGCAATAAATTATACCTCTTATCTCCCCTTAAATTGCCAAGTGACTTGGGTGTACAGGTAACACAAAAGTTGCATTTTTTTTATCTAAAAAAATAAAAAAATAAACTAAAAATATTCCATGTGGTGACAAGAGAATTCAATTATCAAATTAAAAAACATATTTTTTTCCCTTCAATAAATAGAGACCCATTTGAATAATTTATACATAACTATGAAGTCCTTGCTATCCTTACGATGATGTCTATTTTGTGGTGAATAGAATTAACTCCTATCAAAAGTTTACAAACTTATTCAATATGGAATACATAAAACCACAAAAGGTAAGCAAATTCAAACTATTGATTTCTACTTTAAACTTTGAAACTTTTTTCTTCTTCGTCGTCTTCTTCCCTTTTTTTTTCAGATTTAAAAATTATTATAGCTTTTATTCATTGTGAAAATTTTTACATTGACAATTTTTTAAATTACTTTTCAAATTCAATTTGAAAGCTTTTTGTAATATAACCTAAAATTAATCCTGCAATGCAGATTAGTTTTAACTGTAATGAAGACTTTTTAATTATTTTTTTTCTATCCAACGTGCTACCGACTCATCTCTATCTACTTTGTTAGCTACACGCAGAAAGCAAGCACGAAATAAAAGAGAAAGGCTTATCACAGCCTAAAACTGCAAGATCGCGTGGTCAAATTTTACCTCTATATATATATTATATTACTGTATATAAGCACTAAAGCAATGGAAAACCCCCTTGCTCTATATAAAACTCATTATCTTGTAAGTTAATAAATCTACCCTCTTGACTCACTCGTGTATGCGACATGATAATTTACTCTCTCTTTGAAAAGCTTGGACTTTACGCATATCATGAGTACATCAAATGAAATGTAAAATTGAAGTAAAATTTTATGTCGAAAAAACGTTATCTATGTCATTTTCTTTATTTCTTTTTACTCTCTCTCGCTCTCAACAACCAGAGGGTACAGACATGGTTTCATTACTCCAACCTCATTTCCCCTTTTTAATTTTTTTTTAACAATTTTAATAAATTTTTATTTTAATTTAAAATTCATTATATTCATCATGAAAAAAAACCTATTGTTCCTCCATATATAATTTTTTTTTTATTAATAAAATTAGAATCATTTTCCTCTCTTTAATTATACTATATTATAATGATATGTACTGTACACTTTTATTTCATAAATGAATTTTAAAAGCTTGTCTCATTCATAATTTAATGAAAAATAATAATAATAATATGGTTTGTTTATTTTATTAATAACTTAATTAAAATAGTTTGATAATTATTTAATTAATTTTCTCACTGATAATATTATGTTTAAGATATAATGGTATATCGACATCGACTAACTACTTATATGCTTTAATTATAAACTCATCAGTAGCTTCAACTAGAAATCAATTAGTTTTAATTATAATGAAAATTTTTAAAGATAAAAATTAACTTTAAAGTAAAATTAAATTCCTATAGAAACCACAATAATCTTAAACTTTGCCATCAATTTTAATTAAGTTCAAGTATTTTAAAAGAAAGATAAAAATCTTTTTAATTATCTTTTAAGAAACCATCTTTTTTTTTTTGAACTTTTTTTTTACAGGAACTTTTAAATTACCGAGGTAATAATATAATATTGAATTAATATTTAAAGTTTAAAATTAATGTTGTATATCTAATAATCTATGCAATATCTAAACATGCAAAATCAAAGGATTGATAAATTTATATTAATAAGGGTGACATTTTAGTTTCTGTAAATAGATTTGAGACTTTATAGAAAATTCAATTGTTTGTGTACATGCATTAATATAACATGATTATTAATATCCTGTCATCATTATTGGATTTCATATCATTAAAACGTAACTCATCATGAACGAATTTAGTTGTTAAAATTATCATTTACTGTATAAGGTTTCTGTGATAAAATGTTATATATGTAAAATCATTCGTTTTAGTCAAATTTCGTATGATATAAATCTTTTATATTTATAAAACACAAAAAGAATACAAATAAATATTGAAAAATTAATTAGAAAAGTTAAATTAAATGTCAAATTTTTATACAACTAAATTTATTATAACATAATTGAACTTGAATACTCTCATACAAAAAGCACTGTGGTGTAATATTACTTACTTGCTAGAATTTATTAATTAATTTAAAAATATGCTTTTAGGCTTTTATAATATTTTATTATTAAAGTTTAATGCAAAGAAAAATAAAACAATGCATTTATTAAAATTATACTCCATTTTAATAAACTTGGAACAAACATTCACACACAAAAAAATGAATATATTGTTTAAAAATTAATTAAATTTTAAAATGCAATAAAAATATACAATAATAATAAACTTTTAAATTATAATATTTTTTTATAATATACAGATGCATGCTGGAACATTGTAAAGCTATACAAACAAGGCGATTCTTTTTTCATGAAAACTCTTTATATGTAGTAATAATAATAATAGTAATAAAAATAAGGTCATGGTACTCTACTGCAGTGACTGCTTTTGATATTTTGCATGGCAGGTAATTTTAAAAGGTGATAAACAAAATCTTCATACTCCATAATTATATTAAAAAAGAAAAAAAATCCAAAAGTTCTATACTTCTCTTTTCACGAAGATAAAAACATTTAGAACATATTCAAACATCACACAAATAAGACAGTTTTGAAATTTATTTTTGAAAATAAAATCAATAATTTTAGTCAGCTTACAATATGTACAATATAGATTTAAATTATTCTAAAATAGGCCCCATATTATTATATTGTAATAGGCCTTACGTATTTTATAGGGTAAAATTTGCAGCCGAATCGATGATATAAAGAAACAAAGTATTTTTCATAAATGATGATAGCGAATACATCATTATCGTAAAATACGTGGTAGTGGAAATCTATACTGTATTTTTAAAATTCTTTCTCTAAATTGATTTAAAAAAAAAAAAAAAGTAACAAAGTAAAAAGTAAAAAGTAAAAAGTAAAAATTTCAAATTAATTCATGTAGAATAAGTTACTAAAAAACATGGTTATTGAAGTTATTGTAATGATCTGATACAAATAATAATAATAAAAGATAATAACAGAACATTTTTATGAACTCTCACTATACATATAAATTTAATATCGAATATAGAAAGAAAATTGCTTTTCTTATCCCATCGTATCACCCAAGAATAAGAACGTAAACCACCTCATTAAAGTATATTATAATACTTTTGAAAAGAAACAAGTGAGAAAATTACTTTTGCTTAACCGATACTTTCGTAAGAAAATGTTTTACAATGGAATAATTTAGAACATTAATAATATAGTGAAATGTGTTCAAAAAAGTCTACGTGAAAGAAAAGAAGAAAAAAAACGTTAAAGTATTTTTGAACAAAATATTTACCTTACGACTTTTATAAAAGAAAAAAATGTTGCATTAATTTTCGTTTCTCTTTCTTTTTTTGTTCGTTCGTTCGTTCGTTCTTTTTTTTTTTTTTTTTTTTTTTTAATTTGTTTTTCTTTCATTTCTACTTTTTATTCATTAAAAAAATAATTGGTGAAAAAAACTTTTATTATATTTCTTTGCATTATTATATAATAATATAATTATTTATATAAAACTTTTTCAGAGAAGTTGAAAAATACTTTTCATTTTTTTTCTTTTTTCTTTTTTTAAAATAAAATGTTTTAAAATTGTTGTTTGCTTTATGTGACAACATATCTACTACATAGATATAATGTAGAGAATACAAGATAAAATTTCTACATGAACTTTCCTTTTTTACCCTTACATCTCTGTTATTATGTTTGCTCTATGCAGTCACCAAGAAAAGCAAGAACTTTTTTTCCCTCTTCTACCCGTTATCGTTATAAAAAAAACGGGACGTCATTATCCTTACATAGAAGACCGCGTTCAGCTCGTTACCGACTATATACTTTGAGTTCATTTCTTTTTTCTTTTTTTTTTTCTCTTTCTTTTTTTTTCCCAAAGAGTAAACTTACACCTCATTTTAAAACATAGTGCTATAAAATGTATAATCTTGACTTTGGATCATATAATATAATCAATCATCGTACTTCGTGTAAAGTGGTTGAAAAGCGTAAGTGATTGCTTGCAATTTTTAACTAACGCTGTAACATAGACTTTTTTTTTTGTTCTCGTATTCATATAGTATTTTTATTTTTTAATCTTTTTTTTTTTTTTTTGTATTATACATTTTGGTTTAACCACTATAAGTTGCACAAAAGTTCACCCTTAGATAAGTTTTATCAATAAAAAAGTTACTTATAAGTATGAACTATGAACTATTATAATAGTTCATAGTTTTAAGAGGAAAAAATATATATACAAAATTATTGTCAGAGTTGAAATTATAAGCTTTAAAAATATATCAAAAGTAATGGAGTTTCCCTCTATTTTAGGATTATTCAAATAAATGAATGTTCTGAAATTTGTTTTATATAATAATGCTAAATCTTATTGAGTACTGAATATTATCTATATTACTTGGTACATTTAAATATTTTAAAATGTATCATACATGTAAAATAATATTATTAAAATTATATAGCATTTTAAAATAAAATAGGTATATGCACAGATATTACAAAATTAACATTGTTAAATTTGCTTGAAAATAAACTTGAATATATAATTTTGTATTAACATTACTGTGTGTACTGTATGTACCTACACCGTGTCATGGAGCAAACTGTCAAATTTACTCTCTCTTTCTCTCTCTCTCTCTCCATATATCACTATACTAAATCTAGTTATCTCTTAACTGAACTACATGAGACTATATAATATAACAAGATAATGTACCAAACATACATGATTACTTCCATTCAGATGTACCTTATAATAATCTAGTCATAACCTATTTATATTCATACTCTGTTCAGTAATAATAATCATAATAGTTAGTCCATCTACCAAGGCTAGATTGGATTTCTCTCTCTCTCTCTCTCTCTCTCTCTCTCTCTCTCTCTCTCTCTCTCTCTCTCTCTCTTCGTACCTTTGGGATTTCATACCGTTATATATATATATTTCTATTCGCTATTACTGTAGTCGAACATGCAAATGTACACAATCATGTTCTATTCAACTTTTTTCTCATCTACTTTAAAATTCAAATGGGGAAAAAAGGCAAAAAAACAAAAACAAAAAACTTTAATTAAAATAATAATTTTATTTACAGTTATGTAACCAAAATAGAACATTATTTTTACACTTTTAAGTTGAAAGTGTACAATAAATTATTATTATTATTTTTTGGAAAATAAAGAAATTGAGAAATTGTGTAGAAATAAAAATCGTATTAGTAGATAAATAAGTATTAAACGTAAGACAAATTTGTAACCATAAATTTGTGTTATTTGGCAAGTATAAGCAAATAGTATAGAATGTTTTATATTCATTCCTCAATTAATTTATAAAATTACATTTTATGTCCTATCATGATATAACAACAATATAAAAGCACCTATTAAATTTTAATCTAAGTCACTGCTTTAATTAAAAAAAAAAGTTGAAAGTAGTATAATATTAAATATACATTTTAATTTGAAAGGTAATTGATGTACTAAAAATATTAATTAAAAAATATTTGACAATGTTGTCATATTGTGATATAATTTTTTATTATTGTTGTAAACATATGAAAGAGAGATAGAGAGAGAGAGAGAGAGAAAGAGAGAGAGAGAGAGGAGAATTTTTTTTCCTCATATCGATTTCATATTATTATAGAGTTGACATATAAGCGCAGTTTTTTTTTTTTTTTTTTTTTTTTTTTTTTTTTTTTTTTTTTTAAACGCTCGAACGTGCTTTGTGGCAGAATCGAAGTGTTATAATCTAATCACACTACTGTAGTTTGCCAACGTTATACTTATAAATAATAAATTAATTTCATCAAACTATGTTTTTATATCATTGTCAGTGTTAAGTAAAATATTCAGTTCAAAATTCAAAATAATTCTACAATAATTGTTACAAAAATTAGTAAAGTTTTGTATACTTGTATCGTTAATAGTGATAATGAACATGTATTGTTTAAAATAATTTACACATTTATTGTGGATTTGAAGCTGTAAAGTATATTCCACAGTTTAAAATTTAGTTTCGGATTAAAGCTCATTAATTGTTACTATATATAGATTTTGGATTACATTTAAAAGTAGATCATAATTTTGTTAAAGCCAACAACACATTTACACATTTTGTTAAAACAACATGTGTGCTTTTTAATGAATAAACACGAAATGGGATCTTCAAAACTGAAGACAATTTTTACCAGAATGTTAATGTAGCCCCACGAGAGAGTGTGAAAATACTGTAAAGTACACAATTTGCGTGACTATTCATGTTTCTGACGTCAGAAAATGCACAAATTAGTAAAAAAAAATGTTGTGCGGGTTGCATAAATTGAAATTTTCTGATCACTGCTACGGAGCTACAGCTGGGTTTTGAGACAAACTTAAGTTATTTATGTAAGTCCCATCAAGTGTTTTTGTGATATAAATGCTTATGTTTTCTTCTGGTCTATTCCTTGAAGTACAAAACTCGCTCTTTCTAATGTTTTATTAGTACTGACACATTCCAATAATATAAATACATTTGTATAATCATAAATAGCGTATGGTTAAAAATGGTATGGTATGGTTATCACAAAATTATTTAAGTTCACAGTAAAAATATAAAAAATTTCTAAGTTTTCATACCACCTAACCTTTATCCACAATACTTATATAATAATAATATATAATATAATAATAAATGGTTTTTATTAGAGGCCAAAAAAGGTACAAACCCACTTACATGGTCCTCTGACTTTCTTTAAACAATATCACTAGTCAGAGTATTTCTTCATTATATTTAATATACATAATTAACAAAGAAGAATCATAGAAATATGCATTTCTATTTATTTATAAGACACAATACAATATTATAATTGAGAGAAAAAATAGTCATTTATACATTATTTTATTAATAAAACATTTAGTATTATTTTTAACATATTTATATAGTATTTATAATATATTTAAATCACTAATAACAATTCTTAACTACATTTTTTTATTATCTATATTTTCTCCCTACTTCTTCTTATTCTTCCTTTTTTTTTTTTTTTTTTTTTTTTTTTTTTTTTTGGAAACTTATTGAAATACTCTTTATTACAATTATGGTAATATTTTAATCATTTATGCAATTTAAATTATACATTTTAAATATTTAATTTTGCCGTTTTTGATAGAAAACAGCGATAATTCAGCATTTTATTTTATTTAGCATATATTTACCTTTAAAAAAATCCTTCTTTTCTTTGCAGTTTATAGCTTTTCATAACATTTTTAGTGGTAGCACATGGTATACTAAAAAACAACAACAACTATATTTTACTATTATACAAATTTTACCTACAATTTGAGCTGTATATATACACAACACATGTTACCTAAAATATTTATAAACATAGCTCAATAAAAACATCAATACAAAGGAAATAAAAGCTAATAATATTGTTTTATCTTACGCTTGGTTTCACTATAAATAACTGAATTTTGGTTTCATAACATTTTTTATTATTTATAGCTGTATAGGGTATCTTATATGATAAATATAGTACTACAGTAAAAATATTTAACGATAAGAATAAGAAAAATCCACACTATTTGTTTTGATATAAAAATACATATTCGTTTGAATACTATAAATACATTTATATTAAAACACGCTATTTCTATTTTGATCACTACTTACATTTATTGATATTTTTCTACTCTGAACTTAAATATTGATTCGTGAAAAATCTCACACATATTTTCCTTAATACGAAATTGAATCAAAAAGTTTCAACACATGGTGACTTTAAAAGTTTTTCTCATGCTAGTAAAAATAGTTTATTTAAAATCTAAAATAATGCGGTAAAAATTTAATTTATACTTACCAATAAATCATATTTTTTATACTCAATTAAAAATAGAAATTATTAACGTAGTTAATTGTTATTAAAATATATTTTTAGTACGTTTAATTAATTCAATTTAGTAATATATGTTCATATCTCGTTAAAGTAAATATTATTTGGTATGCTTTACATAATATATTTTTCTTATACTATGTATTCTATAACTGCACCAAAAGTTTCACTCTAGGATTGTTGTTTACTTCATTTAAAAGAAAAAAAAATCCACTAATTACATGACTTTCGTGTTTATTTTTTTTTATATTAAGTTATATATAAACTTAAGTATTAGAATAAATAATAGTAATAATGAGAATTGTAAGTAATTAGGTCAAAAACGTCACTTCTTAAAGAAAAGTTTTTACTTGTGAAATGTAATTAAAATAAGAAATTTTCTAACAGAGAAATTGTTTAGTAATTAAATTTAACCAAAATATATCAACTCTATAAGATAAAAGTTATGACTTGAATATATTATAAAAAGTCTAGACTCATTTTGTTTGCTAAAATTAAAAACTTTTTGGTTCATAGTTTACAGAGTTTTTAGCTTTAAATTAAATTAGTTAATATTAATTCAATGTATTAATGTAATATATTTTATTGTTACAGTTGTTCATTATTATATCTATTGTTAAGTACAGAAATAGCGTTGAAAAAAATGATTTATATAAAAAAAAAAAACTTCTTCCAAGTTACACATAAAATAGATTATTATTACTCAGATTTAAAAAAAAAAACTAGTTTATAAACAATATATAGTAAAAAGAAACTTTCATACGAGAATTACTATCATTTCGCATTATATTTTACTCTATCTACAAATTTAACAAAATTTTATTATACATCGATAACAATAGTAGAAACCAGCATTATGCACACAATGAAAACTTTTTTTTTTCGGTATTGATTACATGAAATTCATTGTCAGTGAATCTAATGGTACAGTTCGCAATTTGTATAAAGTAGAGAGTTATGTATACGTTAATGACAGCTGATACGCTATGTCTAACAATAGACTATAACAATGGAACATGAAGATGTTTAAATCTTGTGAAATTGTAACCTCCGCTCATTACCTTATGGATGACTTTATGTCTTTTAAACTTTTAAAGAAGAAGAAGAAAAAAAAAATAAGATGGTGAAATTGAAGTTACTGACTAGAATAAAGTCTAACTAATATTACTCATGTCAAATTTATACATAACAATGTTTAGAAAAAAAAAGCTTTTTAAAATAATATTTTTTCTTTCTTCTTTCTCTTCTTGGAATTTGAATAAATTAGCTTAGATTTTATATACATATAAAACAAAAATATATTTTTGTTTGTTATATACAAATATTTTTACTATAAAAACCATGGCTTATAAAAATAAGAATTAAAATAACTTTTCCTTCCTTCCTTCCTTTTTTTTTTTAACATTTGCACTTTTTGTAGAACAATAAAGTAAGAAAAAAAAAAGAAAGTTCTGAATAAATCTTTAAAGTTTTTATATAGAAAATAAAAATTATGATATTTGACTTTTATGATAGTTAATGGTTAAAAGTTTTATAGTAAATTTGTACTTGATTTTCCTGGACATTAAACATTGATGTCGACACTGCAATGCAGTTCTCTTGAGAAATTTTACTCTCTCCTTACTAATTTAACCCGAGTTATATCAAGTAATAAAACATCACTCTATTGCCCTGCATACATTTTATATGCACAAGAGCAAAAAATTTACTTTTACCAACTCAAGATGTGCATGGAATGAATATTTAAGGCAAGTTTATATATGAACAAAAAAATAGCCTTCTCTTTTTCTTCTTTTTTTTATCCTTTCGTAAAGTTGTTTATGATATTTTCATCGTTTACTTCTTTATACAACACTTTACAAAATTGAGCACTTTTAAATTTCGATCAAAATAATATGCACTTTAATATTTTATTTCACGTAAAAAAAAAAAAAAAAAAAAAAAAAAAAAAAAAAAAAAAAAAAAAAAAAAACAAGTGGATGTTTGTAATTTGAAGCTATAACATTGATTGGATTTTCAGCTGTAAAAAATATATGAACAAATATCAAACACATTTTTTTTCAATGCTTCCTGTAAAAGTAATCAACAATAACAGAATTTTATTTACGGTCCTATGAACTTTGGTTTTAAACCTTTAGATTAGCTAGCTCTGTAATAAAATATGTACGATTTCATTTCAACCATCAACATAATTCCTACCTATTCATTCGTATCCGTAAATTTCAACTCACAACGCGCGCATGTTCCGAGCCCCTGAAAAATTAGTAGTTATGCAACCAGTTGGTTACATATGACAAGCAAGTTGACTAAATTACAGGGGCTCTGTTGGCGCATCATCTGTAGTGGGAGAGTGTGGACGTTTGTCATAATATGATGCACCAATATTTTAGCTTATTTTATTTGTAAAATTCGGAAATGTTCTAACATTTTAATACCAACATGTGCATATTTTGTTTTCTCTTTTCGTAAGTAAAAAATATATAATTATACATTATATTTCCAAATTTATTTAAAATTTTCAATTGCTTTATGTATTATGCAATTGTTTTTTTAGTTATACTGGTTTTATAAGTTCTTTGTTCGATATTTTTTGCTGCTATAATGAGCCACAAATAAAGAGCATCAACTGACATTACGCCTACCACTGAATTGCTTCATCCGAGGACGGCACAGGTAAGATAGTGATTTTTAAGTTTCGATACATATCGTAGTTACTATATTCCTCTGTGAAGAAGTTGTATATTTACAAGGTGGATTCGCCGCTTGTTCGCAACCGAGTTTATATATATGCTCTCTCCTGGGCAAGGACGTTTCACGTGACTCTCAATGTGATTTATCTGCAGCTACTTGATTACACATGATTCGGGAGGTGAGAGGAGATTTTTTTTTTTTTTTTTTTTTAATAATAATTTGAAGCTGTTTAATTAAATTTGAGAATCTCTCGTCGGCTGCCCAAGATGAAGTATTTTTGTAGTTTTCTTTCATCATACCAGGTGGCAACCGGGGTAGTTACTTATTTTTAGACCACAGCCGCCTCCATCCTAATCTTAGTTCTTCACTTATATCCTTATCCTGAACATCCTTTCATCTGATATGAGAATTATCTTGTACCATAACTGGAATAGAAGCCTGTTTGACCTTTCCCTTCCGTCTATGTCTATAAGTATCATTGTTATGAGAGAGCAGATTAGATATGCGGTACTATGTATGTGTGTATATATATTTATATAACATAATATTAAAACATCAATATATATATATATATATATATATATATATATATATATATATATATATATATATATATATATATATATATATATATATATATATATATATATATATATATATATATATATATATATATATATATATTATTATTATTATTATTATAACACACTATGTATGTATGTTAGAGTGGGTGTTATATGCAAGAATGAATTATATAATAAACGTAAATGCAATTATCACATCGTTTATGAGCAGAATTGTACAGTATTACTGTTTAAGTATATTTATACCATACCTCACTGCCTAATTTACGCTATTTAATTTTATAAAATAAATCATTGAAATTAATTTATATATGTATATATAAAAACTTGTTTATTCAAATAGCATAATAATGTTTAGCTTATTTTAACTTGATATGTTATTTATTTATTTTATGTGAAACACAGACAAGCTCATTTCCCTATCCAGATTTTATGTCTGTCCAGTAAAGTTTTATTTCCTCGATCAATGAACAATACTTGCTGTCACTTGTAGAAACTCCTTCTCAAAGCAATTCGTGTCACAGTAAAGCTTGTTGTATTTTTAACAAAACATGTAAACCTAATTCTGTCAAATTTGCAATAAAATATTTAACATAATAATATGCTTAAAAGTTGGCATTTTTTATGACTAAATTTCTTTAGATCATTGAGTTATTTCAAAATAATTTTTTTAAATAAAAAATAACGTAAATTTTACGCATCCAATTAAATAAATTATGTCTTTGGTGTTTTAAATTTATTTGAAATAGAAATACATTATATGAAATATGTAAATAGAAAATATTGTTGTTTTTTACTTTTCTATCATAAGACAAAATTATTGATCTAACATAGACCTTTTAAAAAATTATAAAACTATAAAATTATTTAAGTGTAAATTTCATTGATTTATTGACTAGTAAAGGAACAATGGTTTTGAGTCCGACTATAAGCGATTTCGGTCACATCCGCTTCCGTTTCTCCTTACTACGCATGCGCAGTAAGTCGAAACGGAAGCGGATATGAGCAAAATTGCTTATAGTCGGCTTCAAAACAGTTGTTCCTTTATCAGTCTAGTCTTAACCGAGCCTAGTGGCGCAGTGGTATGCGTGCTGGTCTGATGTGCAAGGGGTCGTGCGTTCGTTGCTTGGTGGGTACCTGTCGGCTTTTTCAGAGGCCGTGCATATGGTATGCACCGAGTGCGCACGCATGTTCTCTGCACGTTCATGCCCGTACGTTTGCCAGTGAATCACAGGTAAAACGGTAGGAGAGATGTTTAGGCTTGACAGGTCTATTCATGTCTCCGGCCAGTCCTGGCAGTGGTGGTAGTGGCCCACGCCAAGTCAGAGGTATCTCGGGACGGTTCACCAATCCACCTCATCTCACTCATTTCTATTAAATCACACGTTGTTGGGTATAGCCTGTTGTGTGGTATAGAACTCATTTTCATTTTCATTTTCATTTTATCAGTCAATACCGCATTTGTGTGATATATGTGTTAATGAATTTATTGAAAAACAAATTGATCATCTTAAACTTCAAGTTTCACGAATCTCTCTCTCTCTCTCTCTCTCTCTCTCTCTCTCTCTCTCTCTCTCTCTCTCTCTCTCTCTCTCTCTCTCTCTCTCTCTCTCTCTCTCTCTCTCTCCAGTCACACAAAAAAGTTGGAAACATTTTCTTCTTTCTAACAAAATAATCCAATTTTTTTTATATAAATACTTCTATAAAGCGTTAGGATTCCAAATAAATCTACTTTACAATATATTGCAGTATATTGAACAAAATAAAAATGCATCACTTTCACTCACAAGAGAGGAATAAATTTCTAAAACACCATTTTTATTATAATATTATCGAACTTTTTGTCTTTGAAATATTATTGCGTATATATACAGTGTTGAGTTTTGTGTATAATATATACAGTTTTGGAGAGCTTTATTTCAAATGAATTATAACGGTGTGGTAATAAATCACAAAACAGGGTCACAATATTAAAGATGGGTAGACGAAAAAAAATGATATAGGGTTAGAATTCTCTGTTTTGCCTAACAAAGTAATCTAACAAGTTTCTCGATTTATTTTGGTTATTTTTAATATATAAATATAAAATAATTATATTATACAAAATTTTAATATGTTTTTAATTAAAACCAGAATATTAAATTTAAATTAATATTTATGAAATTTATATTGCTATACTGTATTATTTATTAATTTAATTTTTACTAATAATAAAAGAGTTTGAATCTTTTTTCCATTGAATTATATATTGTGATATTTTAATGTTTTATTTGGTATTCAAAATATTGTTTCATTTAGTAAATTAAATATTGTATAATATCTACTACTTTATTATTTTTTTTTTAAATTAAATGATTAATTTTGTTGAAAATGTTTGTATATCGGAAGTACTGTTTTGATATCAATTCAAAATGTTTTAACGCATGTAAAACCCAACTCTTTAAATATAATATATTGGAATTACAATTAATTTTCAATTTAAACTTGCACAGATAGTAAAATTTTTAGTTCTGAAGGACTACTTACAACCTAATGTTTACTAAATCACTTTAAAAAATAAAATAAAATACACATTCTAAAATAATCACTAATATAAAATTTAAAAAAAAATATTGTTTAATTATCGGTTATTTTTAATAATGCTTCAAGTTTTTCAAGTTGAAAGAAGAAAACTAAATATTTTCACATTTATAATAAAAGTAGCTCAAACAAAGTTGTGAAAATTGCAATATGCTCATGTATCTGCAGTAAATTTGAACCCCTTATGTGTAAACATAACATTACTTTCATATATATGTAAGGTCAAAAATATGAATATTCAACACTTATTTCCTGTACCACGTATTTTACATAATTAAAAACTCTTCATATATGAGTGGCAACCTCTCATAATTATATTACCATGTAAAGCACAATGTAGGTATATACTGTACATATATACATACATACATACATATATATATATATATATATATATATATATATATATATATATATATATATATATATATATATATATATATATATATATATATATATATATATATATATATAGAAACAGCCTATGTACATACTCAAAAACGTATGCATAATAATTACAATGTTAAAATAAAAATTATAAAAAAAACTATTATATATTTTATATATAAGACCCACTTTTTCATTATTTTATCTTTCTCGTTCAACTCTTTCTGTGTGTGTTTGTATGTGTGTGTGTGTGTGTGTGTGTGTTTTACATGAATTATACATTATTTTCCAATATACTGCAGTGACATTCTGCATAAAGCATTTTTAATTTAAACAAGATGTTTGTAAATGAACTTAAATTAATGCAGATAAATAATGTATATTATTTATTTATTATTTTATGTTAATTTTAAATAATGAATAGACCAACGCTTTTTGTAAAAAGCTTAATGTTACTATATGAACTGACTGGGTCAATAAAATGTCTTATTTCTTAAAAAGTTCAAGAAATAATATATATTTATATAAAGCTTTCAGACGCATATGTTCATTGAATTTCAATAATGTAATATAATATATTTTCTTTCAATGTGTATCAGTGTGGAAGTGAAGTGTTTCTCATATGTTAAGAATGGACATGTTATCCGTCTTCAAATATGATACAAGAGACAGAAAAATATAGAGATATAATAATAATAAAAAATATAGAGAATACTTATTTCAGACTTTTTATGAGAAATATTGTATATATTTTCACTATGTTATTATTTTTTTATATATATATTTTTTTATATTATCATTGTTTTCAACCCTCGCTTTTCAACTGACGTTTTGTTGTTGTCAAGTACTTGATTCTAACCCTGGGATATCGAATCTTTCCTCTCGCTGTATTATTATTTTCTTTTTTTTTTCTGTTTAAAATCATCAACACGAGAATCTTTTTCTATAAAAGCATGCAAGCCATTCAACCTGAACTCTCTGTGTTTCACTGCTTAAAATAAAAACAGAGAAGAGAGAGAGAGGGAGATTATATATATATATATATATATATATATATATATATATATATATATATATATATATATATATATATATATATATATATATATATATATATATATATATATATATATATATATATATATATATACACACACAAAAACTTTTTAAATTAAAAATTGAGCTTAGTATTATACTTTAGTATTGTCTATAACACAAATCGCTATCAAATTCATGTTGGCAATATATAGAGTTAATTATCTTTTTTTATACCAATAAAATAAATATTTAGACATTTACTTTTGAATTTAAAGATAAAATAAAGTTTATATGATTTTTTTTTTCCAATTTGAGGATTTCAAAGTAAGTTCAAAGTTTGTTTCAAAAAAGCTTTAAAAGAAGAAGTCTTTTTTATACTTGTAACATTTTATATTCTGATCGCAGACTATTAAATTCTTCAAGGCCCCGGGTAGTATATAGATTACTATATAAATTTATTCACAGATATATTTCTCGCCTGGGAAAGTTACTACCATTATATTGCATACACAAACCATACCAAAAAAAAAAAAAAAAAAAAAAAAAAAAAAAAAAAAAAAAAAGCATAGAAAACCGTATATGTGAAGGGAAAAAAAGAATGAAAAAACATAGTATTGCGATACAGTAAATTAAAAAGTGTCTTGTGCCTTGTGCATAATTTATATGTAAGTCCAACTGTGATTTAGGTATATTAACATACGCAATGCAGGATATTTTCACACCATAAAACATTGAAAATCATTTACAAAAATAAGTGATGTGTTTATTGCTAAGAAATTGTCACTTTAACAGATTTTACACTTAATAAAAATGTACAATTGTGTGTGTGTGTGTGTGTGTGAGAGAGAGAGAGAGAGAGAGAGAGAGAGACAGAAGGAAAGAATATTATCTTCGCTTCCATTCACATGACAGTAACTTTTACTCGATGAAGTGAAAAAATTTACTTTTTATAATATTATATATATCAAAGATTTCTGTCTGTTTTATAATACTTTTAACACTGCGGAAATAAAAAAAATTGTTTTATAATCAATAATATATTGAAGTTCTGTGTAACACGTTGTATGGGAAATTGAATTTTAATCTCTCAATATGCAAAAAAAGAAGTGATTTAATAGATTTAACATTATTTTTTATTTTATTCTAAAGTTAAATATAATTTGACAACTAAAACATATTATTTGTATGGCTTTTTTTCTTCTATCTTTTCCTCAGATTAGAAAAATATTGATAGCATGTCAATAATAGCCTACGTTTAAAATTAGAAAAGTTTTAATAATTCACTGAGAGTGAAACACCTTTTTTTACATACTACAAAAAAATAAATGTTTAATTTTGTTTATACATTAACTTTAAATAAATAAAAAGTTGTACACAAACAAAAATAGCTTTTTTTTTCTGAGCGTTGCGGTGAGAATAGTTTAAATTACACTTCTGGTTAAAGAGAAAGGACCATCTATATATTACAACATTCTGGCAAGATAAAATGAGGTTAAATTAATTATATAAAATCTCAGTATAATTAATTTTAGTCTGTAAAATAAGTAGAATATAAATGTATAAAATACTTCAAAATCGTCATAAAATAAAAATATTAATTGTATTTCAAAGACAAAGAATAATAATTAAAAAAAAAATGTATAAATGCTTTGAGTAATTAATCTAATTTTACTTTGATATATTTTCAATATTAATTCTGTTTTAAATTAAAGAGCTTGTTAAAAAGCGTCTCTTCAAATTAAAATATAAAAATTTAATTTATAGCTAACTTTATATACATAAATTAAATAAAAATCAGAAGCTTTCAAATCAAATTAATTTTAAACTTATTTCTTTAAATTGTATATTATTCTGTTAATTAATTCCAATGAAAAAAATATTCAAAAGAATTCATTACGTGTGAAAAAAAAATCTTATATACCAAAGAAAAAAAACTCATAAAAAATACTGTGATGAATAATTATGATATTAAATGGTAATTAAACTTACCAATTAGGGTGAGGAGCGTGAAGGTTAATGGTAATAATATTGTTGTTTTCGTCATGACTAGCCCGTCAGTGTACACATGTCACACTACACTAGCGGAGCACACGTTTCAAGTTGCTGCTTTCTCGCAGCCTTAGACTCGACTGACTATGACTGCCAATCTAATACAAGCGCACGCGCTATAACAACTCAAGTTCGTACATATTCTATAAAATATTATATACTTTTTTTTTTTACAAATTATTTTTCTTATATACATTATACCTTGTATATTATGCAGATTTTCAAGATTTAATCTTTTAAATTTACCTTTAAAAACATAGATTTTATAATATTATATGTATACATAAGCTTTTGAATATAAATTTTAAATTTTTGTAAGATTCAGCTTTTTCACGTTATAATAAATATTTTTTGTTATCTAATCTTTTACTTTTTTTATATTTATATTATTTTACAAAAATAAAATAAAATTTAAAGTTTAATTTTATTTATATATACACACACACACACACATTTCTTTTCTAACGCGTGTTTTTCTTTTTCATTTTACTTTTAATGAAATTTCATATATAAGATGAAAAATAATCTTGATAAAAGTAAAAGAACTGCTGTGACTTACAGTATACGCACTGGCACTGTATTTATATGTACGCGCACAAGAAAAATACTAATGAAAGCAAAATGTACATAAGTACTTTTTCCGTAATGTTTGCTTCAAACAAAATAATATTATATTGCAATAAAATACAATTTCTTTGGAAAATAAAAACAAATTAAACGAGTCGGGGAAAAAAATGTTTCTATACATTTCTGTTGCTGTTGCTACATATTTTTGTGTTAAAATTTAAAATTACATAATAACATTTTTATTAATATTTTTAATATAATATTACAACCTCACCTCTCTTTTTCTCCTCTCTCTCTCTCTCTCTCTCTCTCTCTCTCTCTCTCTCTCTCTCTCTCTCTCTCTCTCTCTCTCTCTCTCTCTCTCTCTCTCTCTCTCTCTCTCTCTCTCTCTCTCTCTCTCTCTCTCTCTCTCTCTCTCTCTCTCTCTCTCTCTCTCTCTCTCTCTATGTCTCTCTCGTTATGACTAAATAATATAAAAATTATAGCGTCATGTTAATACGCATTTTAAAATAAAACATGATGTGTGTGTGTTTTTCTATAGCGCATATAGAATTAAAATAAAATTTTAATAATATTTATTCTATAAACTTTATACTGAAAGTAGGGATTTATAAATAAGCTTCAAAGCAAAGCTGTGGCTGAAATTCACGAATATTTTGCAAAGAGAACATCTAAAGCAAGCACTGAAAGATATAAATGTATGAAAAAAAAAAGTCTAGTGAGATTTCAAGTAAGCGTTGGAAGATTTTTTTTTTTTTTTAAGTAAACTTAAGAAAAGATATCATCTTATTTTCTTTGTAAAAATGTTTGAAGAATACAGTTTTTTTTTTTTTTTTTTTTTTTGTAAGTTTGCTAAAAGAAATAAATGCATACTTATTTTCAATACAAGAAACAATTTTATTCAATTGAATATTTTTTTTTTTTTTTTTAGTAAAATATTCATGAAAAGTAAAGTGAATTGAAATAAATTTAAACTTAAAAATCAATGTAAATGTAGAAACTTCATTCAGTTTACTTATTCAGTGTGAAGAAAAACTCACAATAGTAGAAGTGGGTCACATAAAAATATATATCAACATTAGTATGGTGTCAACGTCATTCCTAAAGAAATAAAAAAAAAAGGTCTTTATTTCTAAAAATTCTCTTCTTTTATCACTATTTTTTGCTTTAGGCGATTTTTTTTCACCCTAGTTTAGTTTTTCTTATATTCTCTCTATATTTTTTCTTACACTTTATATCCGTTACCTAAAAATGAAAAATAATACCTTTAAAGAAAAAAAAACTGCTGGCGTATACAAAATTGGTTTGGAGTTAAAATAAGAAAAGATAGAGGGGTGCGGAAATGAATACTCAATACTGGTGTTATCTCGAGCGAGACAAACATTGGTTAGATTCTCTTCTATACTAACTTCTAATTTAGATAACACCAACGCATTACAATATTAATACTTACATACTGTTTACATACTGCGTAAACAAAAAGACAATTACATGCAAGATTAACTCATATTTTAAGGATAATAATTTTATAAAAATATATATTTTTTAATATTTACACATTATGAAAAATGAAATTTTGTGTAAGGAGTAAAAAGCAAACGAATTATAAATGGATGTAAATGTAACCAAATTTTGAGAGAGAGAGAGAAAGAGAGAGAGAGAGAGAGAGAGAGAGTAAACGTGAAGGAACGTGACAATGTAATTATTTTCGGTTAACGTGAAAAGGTTTCCACATGAGAAACTCTTGATTACACGCAGAGTCTCGTGTGTACTGAATATTCATGACGAAAACCTTCACCTCATGTTTGTTGAGAATCACCTTACGTATAAACGTACTGTACGTGTCAAGTACAACCTGACTTCAAAAGATTATAATGAAACATACGTGTGTTTCTTATAAATATATTATATCCATTATTTTTTTTTATTGTAATATTTTTATTATGTAAATAGGTTTTGTTTCGTTTTTGCACAGTATATATATATATATATATATATATATATATATATATATATATATATATATATATATATATATATATATATATATATATATATATATATATATATGAACTAATAAAACTTTATTACCCTTAATATTTGTGAATATATTGCGCCTTTTTTTAGTAGAGTGCAAAATTTTGCAAAAATAATAATAATAAAAAAATGTCATGACAATTCAATATTTAGTGCAAATCTATATAACATATTGTTCAATTAAATAATAATAAGTTTGCGAAGGACGTTAGTTGTAAAATATGTTTTTCCCATAAGTTTATCGAGATTTGTAAGTTATTCTTACGGTAGTAATCTGCAACCTTATTATTATTATTTAATTGTTGGAACAATAAAAATAACAACTACGGTTTAACTAGTTAGTAAGTGTTGCAACTTATGTGGTTTAGCTGAGGAAAATAATTTATTTGTTCAACAATGGTATTTTCAAATTGCTTACTAATTTCACAAATATGTTTGTAAAATTATCGTATTTTATTTTTTATGCGTATTATATATTAATATTATTTATAGTGGTTTTATGGTATTTTGCAAATTTCACGTACAGAGGGAAAACTTAATTAGTTTGTCTTAGACCAAAGTTACTTTCAATAATATTAATTGTACTTGCATAATTTCATGGTAAATTATAAACTTATGTACAGTATGATAAGAAGACTGCGTAATAAACTACTTGAGACAACATTAGAAATTGTTTGACTTAAAACAACCTCAGGGCAATAAGAAAATATACACATCCTATGTTAATAATTAATATAACTAATTTTACAAAAGTTTGAGAGAAAAGTTGTTAAGATTGAGAAAAGTAATTTGCAACAATGTCTGGGAGTTGAAAAACAAAATGAAAGATAAATAAAATTACTTTAAACAGACATCATTAATGGTTTTCTTTTTCTTGTGGGGTATGAAAATTAAGACTTGATGTGCTCTTAATTTACTCTCTTTCTCTCTCTGTGTGTCTCTCTCTAGGTTTCTAGCGTTTTTTCTCACATTATGAAGTACATAATGAAAGTCTTTTTCCTTTATACCGTATTCATTAAAAGATATTGCAAATTCAAATGGAATTTTCTTTCAATAGAAAATATTTTCATATATACACGGTTGATAGAGTCATGCTATTTTAATCGTTCTTTGATCTTAAAACTTTAGTAAATTTTGAAAACGCTCCGGGGAATGATGAAGTTGTTAAGTCGGCAATTAAATTAGTTTGAAAACGTTTGACCATTCTACGTGTAAAACAATGAAAAGAGAGAGAGAGAGAGAGAGAGAGAGAGAGAGAGAGAGAGAGAGAGAGAGAGAGAGAGAGAGAGAGAGAGAGAGAGAGAGAGAGAGAAATAGAGAGCTTTTATAAGCTCTTTCTTTATACCTCTTGTTAGTCTTTTTAACAAAAATGCTTTGTGCATGAATTTTCCCTTTTTAAAATAATATTATTTTACGCTTTTAGTGATATATAATGACAAAAAATTAAGCTTCATATTTTTCACTCAAAACATTTTAACAATTCTATATTTTTAATGTCATTGCTCTTAATAATTCTTTTTTTCTTTTATTAAAAAATAAAGTCATTTATCATTAAATGTACTCTTTTTTTTTTGTATTATATAATATGTAGAAAATATACAAAATCATTTAAATTTATATTTTATTGTAAAAACTTGTGTGTAGAATAGTGTTAAACAAATATTTTACATATTCGTTTTAACAATGAGATTGTGTAAAATTCCAATTATAAAATGCGATTTACTCTTTAGTCACGTAACACATATTTGTTATGTAATAAATTGTTGTTTTTTTAAAACAACTTTTATTTTTCCAGTTAACACAATCTATCCACAGAGAAAAAAAAGTTTTTTATGCATGGTGATTTGAATGTATATAACTAACACTAAAGTATACATGCAGTACAATGCCAATGGAATCAGTGTTTCAAATCAAATTTACATATGATTTAACATTTTGATCTCTATATAACGTATGTTTTATAATTATTTATATATTTATAAAAGCTTATACTTCAATATGAAATCAAAATATATTTTAAAATAATTTATATTAGATAATGAAAATTATATTTTTTGACATTTGAATACGTATGTAATAATAATATGAATAATATAATAAGCATTAAAATGGTGTTTGTTTATAATTTAATGCACCAATTAATTTTATACTTTTGTTAATAAATATAATGTTATTATATTGTTTTAAATTTTATTGTTTTAATAAAAAAATACATATAATTATAAATATTTTGTTATTATAGGTCTATTAAACTGTAAACCAATTTTTTTAATGTAGATTAAATTAAGTGTATAAATCACACTGGATGTATATCTTGTCATAATTTTATGTCATATAGTTTTATAGACATTGCGTTTGAATGCGCATGCAAAGTTTTAAATATTATATTTATATGACATAACGTTATGTCAATGGAAAAATATTTCTTAATGAGATTAGAGTAAAATTTTATTATACTTTCATATAAAACATGATTTTATCCAATCAATTTTAATGTATCAAATTAGCAAATTCCTGAAGTTTTAAATCCTCACCATTTAAGTTGGGTAGTTAACATATAGGGTGTGTACGCATGACGTCATTCTGATTGCTTTTCGATGCTCTTCTTGAGCAATGAACAAATTGAGAAGTATTTTTAAACTGGCAAAATGTGCCATTTTCCTATGCCGGTCAATGTTATTTAGTACTCACTTATGACTTTGACTTTAACATGAATGAAAACACCCTATAGGTTAGGTAGTCTTTTCCACGTTTGTTTGGTTTTAAATTCTGTTAAAGGAGTAGAACACCTTGAACAAAAAAGTTGTGTAATACCCTAACGAACCTAAAAATCATTGGAGTCATTGATTTCTAATTTATTTTCCATTCACAAAATGGCACGAGCGGGCAATGACGTTACAGCTCGCCTGGTCCACTTGCGCGTAAAACAAGCATCTTGTGACGTCATTGCCCACTCGTGTCATTTTTTGAATGGAAAATAAATTAGAAATCAATGACTCCGACAAAATTAACGTTGATTTTCAGGTTTGTCAGGATATTACACAACTTTTTTGTTCAAGGTGTTCTACTTTTCAGTATTTGGAAAAGTGTAATAGTTTTTAAACTTTGAGAAATTTTGAAGAAATTTAATAACTTGTATAAGTATAATGCTATAATGACTTTAATTTTACTTAGTTATTAGATAAAATACTACATAATAAAGCTCGTAGTTGAATAAAAATAAGCACAATTGCCTGTAAAACTTAATTATGCTAACTTGGATTTTGAAGTATATAAAAATATATCTTACAAATAATCTCGCATTGAAGTAATGTAAAGTATACCATCTCTTGCAACACGGGGAGAAAATCCACTAGACATGAGGATGTAAATAACATAAATATTATGTTTAGCTCTCCTTGTAATTAAAACTGCATTAATGAGTTCATATTCTCATGCTGGTATGTTATATTAATTTAAGTACGTGGTGAAGCAGCTGACGTGAGGATATAAAAATAAAGATGATAATTATGATGTGGCAATCAGCGTACTTCTTTTCTTTTTACTTTTTGTGCCACATAAAGCTGTGTTATATGTAGAAAATTAAAGTTAAGTAAATTTTTAAATATTTCTATATAATAAGATTTAGAACGAAGAATGTTAAAATAATGTCATTTTGTAAACTCTATTACAGAGTTAACTAGCTTTAAATTGAGTACATAACATTCACTTTGTCACTATTTAATATTTGAAGGGATTCTGGCTTCAAAAAATTAAATCAAACAACGTAAAATTCATAAGAAGGGACAATGAAACACATGATATTGCGTATTATGTCCTTCAACCCTTCTGTACTGTACTCTCACATACTAGGGTTAAAAAACTGCAAAAGTAGGCAACTTTAGAAATTCATGACGTTTAAATTCAGGGTCTATAATAGAAATTATATCGCGGGTTACTTACTTTACATGTTTTCTCCCCGGTTTGTGAGTTTGTATCTCTCTAATTTTTAATTATGATTATTATTTTTTTTTTTAGGCCAGTATCTGTTTAATAAAAACCAATTCACCTGATACGACGCCTCGATTTCTGTAAATACATTCAAATGTATTTTTTTTACACACATACATTTTCTAAAATCTAAATTTGTTACAAAATATACCGAAAAACCACAAACTTTAATGATATTTCTTATCTTATTTTTGAATAAATTTATTTATTTTAGTCATTCAGATATATAAAATTATATAGTATGTATCATCATATTTTACATTTGTGTTTTACTTACAAATTTAAATAGATCCCATCATTCACAAAATCTTTTAAATAATAATAATAATTTATTGTTTGATAAAAAAAAAGTTAGTTTTTATAGCACTGCAGTAGTGTGGTGCGGTATGCATGTTACTTTATTGCATTAGGAAAATGTTGAAACACACGCAGGGAAGAGAACGCAATGTGATTGATGGATAAACCACAATATATGCTCTCTGGAGTAAAACTGCATATAGGAATAAACACGCAAAATACAAATAAATCTTATTCTATCTACCCATTTCCTCTCATCGTGTAATTAATACAAATTGATTAACGAGAATAATATTAAAATGTGTAATTATCCTGATTTGTTAATGATGTTACCATTAAGTTGTTATTTAGAGATTTTGTTTTTTTAATGAGTATTTTAAATTAATTTAAAAAATAATGAATATAAAACAATGTCATTACGATAATTTTGTATAATAAAATATTTTTAATACTGTATATAGATATATATTATCCATTATAATTTTATTATAATATTTAAAATTGAATAATATCACAATATTTGTTTATTTCGATTTTTTTTTATATTTATAAAAGAAAAAAAATATAATAATTAAAAATAAAACTTTATTGTTATTTAATATAAAAAATAAATATCAATCAAAATTTCAATTATTGAAAACATAATAGGTAGTAATTTAAATGTAATATTATATTGGATGTAAAATAGAGCAAGAGCTTATATTTTTATTGTTTGAAAATAATTATTAGTTTAATTAAAACAACGTGCTATATTTGTATATAAAAAAAAATCAGCAGTATGAATGTGTTTTTTTATGGTTTTAAAAAATAACATTGCATTTTATTTTTATATTTTGTTATAAAAAATCAATATATTATACAGTAAATTATAAAATCTACCATATTTTCATTAAAATTTGAACCTTATGAAATGTGTGATACTGAGATTGTTTATAAAATTGATTAATTTTGTTTTCAAAGGTTATAGTTTATGTTACAACACTGCAACATAATGGAGTTAATAAAGTTTAATGTACTTATGGTGTCAAAGCTTTTAGTGAATACGATCAGCTGATAATGTTTCCTGAAGTAATAAAATAAAGTTAAATCTGTGTTGTTGAAAATAAAATGTTGATTATCAACTAACATTATAGACTATTGTAAAATACGATTTACATGTTTCAATATATTTTTATTGGGTAATATTTTTCATCATTGATGTATTTGTACATTATTTATGTAACTTTTTAATTTTTATTTACACATATGCAAAAAGAACGTCTTTCCCGCCAAAAGCTGCATCCGGGGTGCTAAACCAATCAGAGGGCGTGTTATAAACCTACAAGCCAATCACAGTTGACTTTACATTTAATTACACTGCATCCTCTCGAAGTAGTATTGGAAGAAGTGTATTTATTTATTTATTTTTTTTATTCTAATTTTGGTATGTTATTCTTATGCAAAAAATGCGGTTAAATTAAATAATAAATTGTTGTATACTATCACAAACATTATTTTTTTAAATATTAAGAAATCTGATACTTTTATGTATATTTAATATATTTAAAAGTTTAATATAAATTTATATATTAACAGGAAGGAAATCTTTGCTAGCTTGAAGCCTTTTGAAAGTTTGTTTTTTCGTTACAACAACATTGATGTCGAGAAAATAAACTACCTTGTACACAACATGGTACATCAAATTTTGTGTTGAAGGGGGGGGGGGGGGGAGTGTAACAATCTACGAGTTTTGCAATAAACAAGACTATAAGGTAACATCAATGTAACGGAAACAGTTTTAATAATAGAATAAACTCAATACTGTAACTTTTAAAGAGAATAATATATAATTTTTTTATGTAATGTTTTACATAAAATCGAGTTTCAAAGTTTTTTTTTATATAAAATAAATAATGACATTTCAAGTTACAATATTAGCTTCTTACAAAATGTTGTATAATTTCATCAAATTTGTAGGTTTATATTTTATTCTTGTCAATTTATATGCATGTAAACGTAAAGTCTTAACTTAATATTATTTAATCTGTTGAACCTACAACTTAACATCAACAAATTTAAATAACCATAAAATTGTTTACATTTAGCATCATCTATAATTAAATTTACTCTTTATACAAGAAAAAAAAATAGTATGGTGGATTTAGAATTATATAAAAATTAAATTAATTAATTATTTTAATTATTCATACTGATGAGAATTAATAGTGATAAAAAATTGTATTTCATGACAAAAATGAGAGAGAGAGAGAGAGAGAGAGAGAGAGAGAGAGAGAGAGAGAGAGGAAAAAAATGAACATCTGTACAAAAAAACTCTGTGGAAATGCATTTTAATAAAAATTACATTCTATTTTGTTCTGATAAAATAGAACTAGAAACTTTATCAATTATATAGTTTTATTAAAAAAAGAAATCTATTATTACACAAAATACATGGTAAAATATTTTGAAATGGATTTTATTAGTATTATTTTTTTTTATGAATATTTAATTATCTTAAGTAATTAATTAAATATTTATTTCAGTTTTACATTGAGATGAATACAAAAATAAATGCATAATCAAGTAGAGTAGTATGAAATAGAAATTTATTACCATTCATTTGCATGTCAGATAAAAACTTTATTAATATAAAATGAATGTCATTATTTTAATGTTACTTTATAATCATTTCATTAATTATTAAAATCATTTTGTCTTTTCTTGAAATTGTATGAAAAAAACAATGTGGTTTAAAAAAAAAAAGTATAGGGATAAAATAAAATGTGAACTGTACAATGTTTTTTTATGTAATCTATTGCAATGTTATAAAAATAAATAAAACACAATGTTTTGTCACTATAAAACTTATACAGTTAAAGCCATCGAGGGTGTAATTATTGGCTAGTAATAACTATGGAACATATTATATCGAAAAATAAACTAATATATCGAGATTATATTTTTTTGTTTTAACTTTTTTTTTTTTTTTTTTTTTTTTTTTTTGCTTGCTAATATTATGTTATTGTGCTACACCCATCCCAGTCCCAGTCAAGACATTGTCTTATCGACAGGTAAGGACTTTCCAATTAATGGAAAAGCACACACGGGCCGGCCACGGCCTAAGTACACAGCCCGGCATTCACCATGACAGCCTAGAGAAGCCGTGGAAACATCTATAGGCAGGCAGGTCGGTGCAATCACATCGATGTTGATGAGAAGGCAAGTGCTATATTTTTTTTATCACAATGCGTTTTTAATATTTACATAATTATAAATAACAATATTTGTTACTAAAAGGTTTTTAATATTTGGTATTCATTTCATATAAAACAATATTTTGATTTTTTATAAAGGAAGGAAAACTATATAGTATAAAATTTACGTTATATACTGTAGTATACGTAACTTACGTAAGGCTTCGTTTTAAAGTAATTCATTTCATGTTACAATATATATATATAATTTTTTAATTTAAACAAATTTTTTTAATGCTATTTTATTATAAAAAGAATAGGAAATCACTAAGATTATATATAAAAAAAAATTGTCAATGTAATTGAAAATTCAAAACTTAGCCATAATGTATGTTTGAAATTTTTGCATGGTTAGCAAATTGCCTTCTATCCCAAATGTTCTATTTGACGCTGTTTTTAGCAGGATAATTTGACACTCCCCCCCCCCCCCCTCCCATCCCCAATCTCAACAGTGATGTATGGTGCTACTGATGATATTGGATTTACCGACATCAAAAATTGACAGAATTGATTGTTGTTCGATTGTTACAGGCAACTTTTTAAAGCCTGACAATAAAATAGATTTATGGTCTCTTGAGTAGGTTATTGCTTTTGACACGATAACGCATTTTATATTAAAATATTGAAATTTATTAAAAAAAAAAAAAAACGGTGAGGGAAATGTATAAAAATTTCAAGTTGATATTCTAGAAACTATTGATATCTTTTTTGAATATTTACTGCTCTCTCTCTCTCTCTCGGTCTCTCGCTCTCTCTATCTCTCTATCTATCTCCTTTCTTACTCACTCTAGACATTAAAAAGTATAATCTTTTTCTACCTGCAAGTATAAAATATAATAATAAATGCATGCTTATCCATTTTATAAATTGTGATTTTATGTAATATATATATATATTATATATCGGGGTACACTTTGATATTTTTTTTCAAGGTTTATAAACCAGTAAATTCTTACTTCACTTCTATCAGATAACTGGTTTAACTATCAATTTTTCAATATTGCTAAATCATAATCACGGAAAATTAATTTTATAAGTTTAAAGCTCAAGAGAAGTTTTGTCAAGAATGAAATCTCTCTCCCTCTCTCTAACTTTCATACCATCAAAAAACTTAAGAAGACACTTTAAAAAATACAAAAAAAAACAAATAAAAATAAAATATACAAAAAGTTGCAAAGTATAATAAAAAGTTTTGCTCTTAATGCCACCTGGCTTATCTTATTATATTAAAAAAAAAGTTTCGTATCATTTGTAAATTATGTTCTTAAATCTTTTCAAAGTTATGTAGTTGAATATCAGGTCATTATATTGTTAGGTTTATTAAGTTATATGGTACCAAAGTTTAGGTTATATAAAAGTGTCAGTAACGTCAGTACCACACTTTAACTGTTTGTGACAGTGCTAATTAAATATAATTGTATATATAGACTCTACCTATGGAACTTCTTCTAACAATTATGTCACTTCCAATGTTTCTATGTATTTAACTTAATTGACATCCAGTAGCAAATTTATTTTTCTTATATATCTCTTCTTTTGAACAAAAATAATTATTTCTATTTGTTGCTTTTCTCTCTCTCTCTTTTTTTTTTTTTTTTTTTTTTTTTTGAGTGAACTAAGGAAAATTGCTGTATTGGTGAAGTATAACTAAAAGGAGTTTCATGTTGTAAAGTTTATAAATGGTTTAGTTAGAGAAGATTTGATAATTTAACAAATGGAGCTTTATTTTTATTAAAAAGAGATGATTATTTTTTTTTAAGTCAGTATAAGTTTAAACTAATACAGTATTTTTATGTAAATTATATGTAAAATAATACAATTAATCCATCAAAGACCCTATTAAAACTAATGGCTGTGCTTAAATTAAAAAAAATGAATGAATGAATGAATGAATGAATGAATGAATGAATGAATGAATGAATGAATGAATGAATGAATGAATGAATGAATGAATGAATGAATGAATGAATGAATGAATGAATGAATGAATGAATGAATGAATGAATGAATGAATGAATGAATGAATGAATGAATGAATGAATGAATGAATGAATGAATGAATGAATGAATGAATGAATGAATGAATGAATGAATGAATGAATGAATGAATGAATGAATGAATGAATGAATGAATGAATGAATGAATGAATGAATGAATGAATGAATGAATGAATGAATGAATGAATGAATGAATGAATGAATGAATGAATGAATGAATGAATGAATGAATGAATGAATGAATGAATGAATGAATGAATGAATGAATGAATGAATGAATGAATGAATGAATGAATGAATGAATGAATGAATGAATGAATGAATAAACGAATCATCATTTAATAAAAAATGAGACGTTGTTTTTACAATTTGAAGATAATAAGGTTTTTATTTAGTATTTCATTTTGTAAACTTTCTCCTTTGGTAAAAACATAAAATTACAAAGTTTCAATGTGATTTTTTTAGAGGTCATCCTCATACAAATGATGTATAAAATAACTTAATTTACTTTATTTTATTACAATCAGTTGCTTTAAAGCGTGATCACGTTAATTAATTTTTTTTATTCCATCATAAAATTGTATTATTAAAGATGAAAATAAAATTATGAATTTGGCTACTATTTTTTAACAAAGAGAAATAAAATTAAGTAAATTTAACAATTAAAATAATTGTATTTTCCTATTTTAATTTATCTTTTATAATGCCTTCCTTTGTAAAATACAACATCAAAAGATATGAAAAGGACATTTCAAGATGATATTTGAGTCTGAAATATACTGGCATAATGATGTCAATTTCCATTTCTAATATATACTATCTTTTAACACAAAGGAAGAAAAATTTATAGAAGAGACAGGTCGTTTGTAGTATACGCATTCAGATTGAAATATTGTTGTATAAAATGAGTTCTTGACTCAATATTCAAGTTAAACAGCAAATTGCCTTTACGAAAAGAAGATAGACATAAAAAACAAAAATCAAAAGAAAGAATATTTCATTTTGCAACAAATATTAATTTGGATATCGTAATACAAAGTGAATTTTTATTTATATTTTTTAATTGTATTTTTTTTATCCATTATAAATTTCAAAAAGCAAAAATAGTAATTCTCTTAAGAAATATTTCTATTATTTCATTAATGATATACTTGTGATTTTAAATGTATAGTTTCATTATACGAATAATACATAAAAATATTGAATTTTAATAATTAATTGTTATGTCTACATAAAAACCAATTGAATAATTAACGTGGATTAGTCTTAAAGAAAGTTATTCTTTTGCTTTGTTATAAATATATATATTTTTATCCTATTACTGTATAGTGTGCATTTTCTTTGTGGTACGTAATAATAACAAGCAAAAATTAGATATGTCACAATCGTTCCATAAAAATTTATTCATATATATATATATAATATATATATATATATATATATATATATATATATATATATATATATATATATATATATATATATATATATATATATATATATGAATTTAAAGTGTAAATTAATATTTACAGCGCTACTCCCATCTTAGCAGCACTGTAAATAAATGCAAATAAAACTCAAAGTGAAAAGAAAGACTCCACCAGGCTTTGAACCCTGGACCTTTTGATTTGCGCTCCAATGCTCTACCATTAAGCTACAGAGGCAGTCTTATCACTATTTGATTTTATACTTGCATTTATTCACAGAACCGGTTCTTAGCAAACACTGTTGCCTATTTAATGTTAACTATTTATGTTAAAACAATAAGAATTTATTGTGATTTGAATCTAAGATGGTTTATTTATGATTTGAACAAAAACGTGACATACAACTGGTTTTGAGTTCTTGCATTTTTAGTACTTTAGTTGAAGATGCACGAGTGTTGGCTTGGAAGTGATCCCTCAAGTACTGAGTTTCGTCAGACGGAGACAAGTACGCAAAAGAAGTCCGCAAAGGAGCTTACAAGCTCTTAGTGATGTATAAAATGAAATGAAATTATACAGAAAATCTCATTTACATTATCTTTTGATGAAAAAATATTTACAACTCAAATGATGAGAGAGAGAGAGAGAGAGAGAGAGAGAGAGAGAGAGAGAGAGAGAGAGAGAGAGAGAGAGAGAGAGAGAGAGAGAGAGAGAGAGAGAGAGAGGTCAGCTTTTTATTCAATGTAAAAAGTTTATAGAAAGGTTTTTTAAAGCGAAAAAAAAAATCATTACTATACCAGGTAAAAATAAAATACTATGGTGTTAGTGAACTACTAGTTTTATCAGAAAGGTCAGTTTTAGTTTAAATAATAACATGTGATTCCCGTTTATGACGTCACAAAAAAAATTGTTTGTGATTGGTTTAGTTAAAAGACTTATTTAAGGCGGAAGGCGGTGGGGGACCGACTTGGACCGGAAATCGGAATTTCGGAATTTTTTGTACATGATTTAATTCCAATAAAACAAACACTATAATTTTCAAATAAAATCAAGTAAATTTAAAATATATTTTTTTATACCAAAAAATTTTTTAATGATATTTTAAATTATATATTTAAAAAAAAAACTAATTTGACTAAAATTTCCCGCTCAAATTTAAATTTCCACATTTACATGTTATCTTTAAAGTGTGATAACTTAAATATTTGATCGTGTTTTCACATGTTTGCGATAAATAAATTTTTAAGTAACATTTCTTCTTTACTTTGTGTTATTATTATTATTCGCAACCGTCCTAGTTTGCGAGATATCAGTCGGTCACCTACCCCCTTAAAACGCCTGCGTTAGAAACTTTTAAATTAATTTAGTCCCTCTTTTAGTTAACAAGACGGCTGCGCATGCCTTAATAATTGTTATTTAAATATAATGAATACAACATTTAATCATAAATGAATAATTTAATTATTTTGTGAAATTGCTGGACAGAAAAATGCATGTTTTCAACAATCGACAAATTTATTTCCTTGTACAGTTTTATCAATAAGTTAACTTTTATACACTTTTAAGAATTTACTATTACTGTAAGCGTAGGAATAAAAATAGAAATAAAATATCAAAAGATATATTGTACAATTCTGTATATTGACACACTGTCCATTTCACCTGTGATAGATTTCAATAGAAATGTGACTCAAAGAGAATCACAAATATGTATAAAAAATATCTCAAAAAATTGAAAGAAGAACTGTCACAGAGAAGAACAAATCAAATATCATGTATCATCACTTCTCAAAGAAAATTGATGTTGAAATATTTTTAAAATTCACCTTTATGGCATTGAGCAACATTTATTTTTTTCAGCGTAGTACAAGTTATAAAATTGCAAATAGCTTTACAATCATAATCTATAAATCTACCAAAAAAAATATTATATTTTCATTGCTTTAATAAGCAATTTTGGATAGCAATTTTTTTTTCTGTTCTCCTTTAAATTTAGCCTCAAGAAATTATAAATTAAATCCTTACAACTCACTGGCTTTAATATATTTTTATTCATAATAAAAAGCAATCACAATGGGTTAAAATAGATAAAGTTTTAAAACGCGCGTATAACCTTCTTCTTTTATGAAGTAATATAACACAAAGAAGATGCTATTATTTGCTATACCATTATAATGAGACAAACTTTGTCTACGTTATATAATATAATATAAGAGAGAAAAGTTAATAAGATTATTTTGTGCATGACGATCTTTATCTTTAAACTTTGTTACTAAAACAAAGATGAAAAATTTTAAGTGAAAATTTGCTTTATGGTACTTGATTAATGAATTTAACTTTTAGGGTTAAATCCCATTGATAATTGAAACAAATGTATATTAAATTTCACGCAACTTAAGCAAAAATTGAAAGTTATTTATTATACTATATAAGTATACAAAAGTTATTTGTATTGCTATGATCTTTTTTTAATTTTATCTCTTATAAAGATTTTCAAGCAAATAATTTAAATTATGTTATGTGACGCAATAAAATGGTATTTTCATGGAAATGAAATATTTCAAATTAATAATAAAAATAAATACAATATATTTTGAAATAAATTGTCTTAAGTATATAAAACTCTATTTGATATGGGGTGAATAAAACTGTGCGTGAATCTTATTAAACGAAAGTTGCTGGTGTAGCATTATACGTATAGCACATAACTAGCAATGCTCTTAAATGTTTTCCAACTCTAAAAACTTTGTTTTTATTCCACGAATAAAACTATCACCATCTCAGTCAATACCTGAACTACAATGAAAGCTTATGACTTTCTTTATAGTTACCAGAGTCAAACATAGTTACACAATTTTTTTTAACTACGTTCTAGCATATATAGGGAGTTGGAAAACATATAAGTGACAAAGCATCACGAGTGGTGCGGAAAAAAGGTGCGATCCTTCATATTTTCTATCCTTAAAAGGCATATAAAACATGAAACAACATGTTCTTTTTAATCATTAAACTCAAAATGGGATATGCAAAACTAAAGACGATATTTATAACGATATAAATGTGACCCCACAAGAGGGCGTGAAAAAACGGTAAAGTATGCAATTTGCGTAAATATTTATGTTTATGACGTCTGAAACAGGGAAAATCTAGTATGAAAATGTTGTGCGGGCTGCATAAATAAAAATTTTCTGATCCCTGCTACGAGATTAAAAGCCAGATTTCCCCTTAATTTAACGCCATAAAATATAATCGATGCACCTTGCACAACTGCACTTAATAATATCGGCAACTCCCTTAATATTGTTAGAGCAAAAAGGAACAAAAAGATAGAGGAAATGATAAACAATTAATTTTATACCTGCAATTTTATTTTATTTTTCATGTGATAACTTTTATTTTATATTTTATTAGTACATTTTAATTTTAAGTAACCTAGTTTCTAATTAAAATAAAAATATTTGGGTTGAGATGAGTGAAAAGATGTTTATATGCATTTGACTCTAAACATGTATGATCTTTGTATTTGTTTTTTAAAAAATAAAACCCTTTGAAATTAAAAAATTAAAAATTGCGTTACAGTTGGGTTTTGTGGCTAATTAATGTTATTTATGTAAGTCTCATCAAATGTTTTGTGATGTAAATTCTTATGTTTTCTAATGGATACTCTGGCCTCAAAAAATTAAATATAAAACGTAAAATTCAAGAGATAGGACCATCTTGCCAACACATATTATGTCCCTCACCCTTCTGTACTCTCACAAACTGCAGGGGTTAAAAAACTGTAACATAGGCAATTTTAGAAATTCATGATGTCATCAATTGCGGGTCTACAATAGAAATTGTAGCGCAGGTTGCTTTCTTTGCAAATTTTCTCCCCAGTTGATGAGAGTACTGCAGGGTCCAGAGACAATGTGTAGTTCCATCTTATGATTTATCATTGAGAGGATTTTCTTGAGGCCTTTATCTCTTTAGGAATTGCAGAAGGCACTATATATTGCTTTTTGAGAAAACTACTGCGCCGAAGGCATACAAATTTAAATGAGGGATATTAAGTGTTTCAAAAATATTAACAAAAAAGCTATTATATATTCACTGGTAAATCTAAAAAATTCTTTCTACTTTTTGAATCCAATTCAATGTATGTAATTATATAATAATAATAATAAATGGTTTTTAAAACGAGGCCAAAAAGGGTACACACCCACTTACATGGTCGTCTGACTTATTTATAACATATTCAGATATTATCGTCAGGGTATTTAATTTTTTATGATCAAGTAAAGTTGTTTTTTAGTCAAATTATAAATTTAAAAAATTATCGTAGTTGTAGTATTTATTTAAAAAAAAGCAAATTCAAATTGAGATATTAGTAATTTTCAAAGTTCGTTTCCTCAGTGATTCAGTTTGTAAAGAGAACTTTGTATGTTTCCATATGACTAAAGCAAAGAAGATATACTAGAACAAAAGCAATAATGCAATTAAGTTTGATTGTGTCATGCAACGTGGTCGTGATGACTATTCACAAACACTGGTGATGTGACAATATAACGTACAGCTTGTTACGGTGAGTGAACTAATTATCAGTGTTTGTTTGTGTCCTTGAGATAATTAGACAGCAGTGTTTCACTCATGATAACATTTTAGTGTGGACGACCAAAAACCAACAAACAAACAAATATACTGGGTCTGCTGGTATTATATTATGCTTTGATATGACAAAACAAATCGAAAGTTAAACTTTTGTTTACAAAGCTATTAATAAAATAATATCATGAACGATAAAATTTTATTGAATTTATTTCATTAGACTTTATATAATATACTGTATTACCTATTCTTTTAATATATTAAATTTTTATGGTATTATTATCATTTTTTTTATTTTTATTATTAATATATAATATTCAATTTCATTTCAATTATGTTTGATTAAAAGAAAAGAAACAAGTTCGTTGTTAATTTAAGGACATAACAATAATAATAATTTTTGTTCTCTTCTATATAACTTATTCTTGTTAGCAAAATAATAATATTTCAGTTTGTTTTACTATTTTTCGCGATATTATCTCTTAAAATACAAATTGTTAGATATCATTCTAGATTCTACTAAAAACAAATAGCAAAGTATAGTGTAATTGAAAGAATGCTAACAATTTTAATGAAAATAACTTCTTCTTTTGGTATTTGTTTGTTCTTGTAAAAAACTAAAGCAAAGAAAGTATCATATTATCTTTCTACTATTTTTGCAGTTCTTGAAGACTTAAAAAAAATGCTGGTTCTTTCTGGTTTTCATGATTTTTTTCTTTTTTAAATTGTTAATGATATATGTTTTCTTATTAAAGTAGATTTTTTTATAACATATATGAGATAAGATCTATTCATTTATCTTTATATAAATCTTATTGACAAAAACAAACAACTTTGTTTATTATTTTGAGTACCAAAAACATTTTAAGACGCACGAGAAGGGTTGATATATTTATCATAATTAAACAATATACTAACTATACATTAAAATTTACTGCACATCTACTAATATTATAGTAATTAATTTAAAAGTTATTTGGACAACAAATGCATAACTTATTATTAAGAAGAGGGCTGTTTTTTTGTGTATGTATACTTAAGACTTTTTATAAGAAATTAAACAAAACACATTTTGTCTAAAAGAAATTTTCAAGTTGGTTCAATAAAAAAGAATGTTATTACTCTGTCTGAATGGACGAGAATAGTTATTAAAACAAACGAAAAGTTTCTCGTTTTTTTTTTTTTTTTTTTTTTTTTTTTTTTTTTTTTTTTGTGGCCAAATGTTTGGGTAGAATACAAATGAAGATAATTAGCTTTTGTGATGAGAAATAATGGAAATTACTAGGATATTTTCCCCCTCCTTTTTGCTATTAGACTTAGTATAAAAAACATATAATGTAATGACATAAGTTCACTTTAATAACCAACTAAATATAAAGTAATAACTAGAAAATAAAAGAAAATAGAGTTACATTTTTATATTGTGTATAAATTTTCTTATTATAATATGTAAATATTCAACATCAAAATTAAAAAAAAAAAAAAATCAGTTTTCTAGACTTTCTGTTAAAAATTATTTCATTATACGACGTATATTTTTTATACTAATTTAATTTCAATTTATTTAATATGTGTATTTAATTAATGTGCATAAATAGAAACTTAAGCCCTCTTTAAAAAATACTTACCAAAATAAGATAGTAAAATGTAAGTTTTATTCATATGCATGTAAAGCAAATAAAACTTTAAAAGATAAACATTGAAACGTGCTATGCACTTGGCATTGAAATTAAATGAATCATTCAAGTACTTTCCATAGAAATGTACATCAGAATAATAACTTAATAAAAAACTATCAAATTATTTTAATAATTATGTTGATATTTGAATAAAATAATTTTTTTATTTTTATATTTATGAACTATAAAATTTAGAGAAGTGTTGGTACTTTTGAACTTATTTGAATATCTTCCTGTACTAACATATCATGTTGTAATATTTTATAGAGTCACAAAAAATAGCATGAACGTCTTTTTTTGAACGTTTTAATAAATAAACTATACGATGCTTTTACAAATAAATTTCAATATTAGATAAAAAAAATAAATGGATTGTAAAATATAGAATGAAAAAAAAAAGTGTAATCTCGTCTCGTAAGAATATGAGTTATTTCCTTTTATTCATGCACACAGTTTAGGGTTATTGCGTCCTCTATCCCACACGATGCTTCCCGCAATCGCACTGCTTGTGACATTTTCAACACATAAACTATAAGATCAACCTTATTTTTATGTAGTATATTAACCAAAATGCGTAGACACAAAGTTCAGATATTTTGTTAGGACCTTTTTTTTTTCCACATTGAATTTAAAAAATACTTTTAGTGATAAATGATATTCAGGAAACAATCACACAAATGTATTAATACAAAACACAAAGGTTTTATAATGTTTTTTAATTTAATGTTATAATATATTGTAAAGCATAGTAACAAACGGGGGAGACTTTATTCATTAATTGTCCTATTTTATGTTTCATAGAATAAATTATTTGATAAATGATAGTAAACAGTTACAATAAGTTGTGTAAGACATTTATTTAATTACAAAAGTATAAATAATTCCAGACTTAAATTAATAATATCAACAACAAAAATGTATCATTATCTTATTATCTAATTCAAATGATAAAAAAAAGCCGTTAATGAAAAGTAGCCTGACTTTTAAATTATGTCTATCATGTTTGAATTGAGTGATTATGATTATATAACACATCATTAATTGATTATTAGTTCTATTTTTATGATACTAGTCTTGTTCATTTTAATAAAGCATAATAAATAAAATATTATAGTTTTCCTAATTTTGTGACCCTAAGATGTGTAATAATTTTATTTTTTTATAATATTATTGTAGGTTGATTATTGTGCTAAACACAGAACTCCCATCAGAAAAGTAAATAATAATACGGGACATTTTCAAAATACAGGACGGAATGAGATACTTATTTGAGTTGCTTTAAAAAAAATTGAGGAACTTAAAATATTATATATTAGTATCTTTATTATTCCTACTTTATTCCATACATTAGATGATATTTACGAAAATACAGTATATATATACATATATATATATATATTAATATAGTTAAAATGATTAAGATAACAAAAGATAAAGACAGAGATTTAAAATATTCTTATATAACATATCTCACAACTTAAATAAGTACCTCATTATGTTATAAAATATAAAAATATAAGGCAACATATTAAATAAGGCTAAATAAATAAAAAAAATCTTACAAAAGCTTAATAAGAAAATTTTATTTTTAATAATTCAAGACCCCCCACAAGTGTATAATTTTTTTTTTTTTTTTTTTTTTTTTTTTTGCCAACAATTAAGAATATTTATTTACCTTCAAGAAAGAAGTTTATTATCTTCTTCTTCTTTTTTTCATTTCATTTCTCATCTTACGTCATAATAAACAAACAAGAAAATAATTATTTCTGGCTGTTACCGCACATACGCTCATAGGGCTCTTACGTTGTCTGAAAGCCATTAGTTGCAAACTTTGTACGCCACATTATAAAACCACGAAAACAACATCATATTTCACCTCGTGGTGAAGAAATATGTAACTTGTTTATACTTTTTTTATTATTAAATTAGCTTTGCGCTGTTTTAATCTCATGTATCTTGCCACAAAATTGTAAGTTTATATAGCAACAGCTTTGAAAAAAAATATTATTTAAAAATTATTATATATGAAATATTATAATTTAGTATTTTTAAACTAATTTTTTTTATAATTGATCTTTAATTGTTATCTAAGTGTAAAAAAAAGCTCACGCTGACAATTAAAAAAATTACTCCGTATAGAAACAGTCTTACATCGTTTTTATTAAGCTAATAGACTTTATAGACTAACAAGTAAGACTACCATATTTCAATTCCAAGTCTAATTTTCGTTGCAGTTTCTAAATGTAACATATTATTGTTTTTCATTACAATGTAATTGTTATTCATTTTAATTCACGGTTTAAAATATTGACGTAATACAATCAGTTGCTTAAAATATGATTTTGAATGTACGTATTAACAATAAATATTACTCAAATAAACATAAAATATTGAGTGAAGTAATAATATAATAGTTCAGTTTTTCAACAACAAAGAATAATAATTAACAGCGTATATACACAAAAATTAAGGTTTCGTGTACTTTTCATTATCTTCAAAATAATAATAATAATAAATTTCTTAACAGCACTTAATATAGCACTTAACGAAATCTTGAGCAAAAATATTTAGCATTTTTTTTTTAATATTAATATTATTATTAATAATATTTGTAGTCTTATGGGCCTTGGAAAACTACTTTCTAAAATTCGCCAAAAGTTTTGCTTACTCTTATTTACTAAACAGTTTGATAAACATAGCTTTATGAATAATAATAATAATAATACTCATGAAGAGCAGCTTGAATTTAAACCAAATATTTTGCAACGTTTCTACGGGGATTCTGCAACAGTAAAGCTGGCCAAAATCTACAGGGAAATCAAGTGCGAGGAGCTTTTGCCCCGCGAGAACAAGTAAATTACTACAAAATCGATCAGCCACATGCTGTATACATACTGCAAGCACTTAAAATTTCCACTATCTTTACCAGGAACAATGCCAGTAAATAAATTTGATGTTATTTTCATTCAATTAATTTTTCTCGTAAGAGTAACTTTTTTTTAATTGATGGGAAAACAAAAAAAATAATAATGTCATGCACAAACTTGTGGTTAATTTTTTTTATCAAAATTTATTATTTGCTAAAATAAAATGCCTAAATGCAGATTATAACACTTAAATATTAATAACAATAAAAATTTACTGAAATGTACACTCCCCATGAACAAATCTGACCGCAGCGTTCAAATCTCCAAATATTAAATATATGGGAAAACTTTAACGCGACCGATCAGCTTTATTTGGTGGGAGTATACGTCATTGACATTATTTCTATCCTAAAAGTTATGCAACATGTTTGTCAGATTTGTTGTACCGGTTGCATAGCTATCAATGCTACAGGCGCTATGGTCGCCACAGCTGAAATACTACATTGAATTTCTATGTTCTATTATGAAACAACTCATCATGCTTTTATTTATTTCATCTTACTGAAACACTTTGTGTATTTAACGTAATACGTACCTTATTTTATTGTTTTATTTTTGAAGTGATATGTATTTAATATATTATTAGTCTAAACTAGAATCTTAAAAATATAGGATTACCTAAGATTTTTAGGTTTTACATAAAAAATATCAACCTTTCTCATTTTTTTTAAGTTAAAAAAGTTGAAAGTAAAATTTATGCTGTAATACACATCTTATTAACCTTAACATTAATTTTGGTGATGTGAACAAGTGACGTGTGAAAATTGAAATTTACATTCACTTTTACGCTGGTTAACCTGGCAACTTAGTTGATGTAATAAAACCTTAATGTCATTATTCTCTCTCCTATATACTTTTGAAAAAGCACTACACTAATGTAAAAGGAAATTGTTAGTCGTAAAACTGTCTTGCAGTATAATCTTAAAAAAATATATATACATATTATTTAACTAAATTTATTTTATTTATGAAAGATTTTAAAAAAAAAATTAAGTTTTTACAATGTTCTTGGTAAATGTTTTTGTTTAAAAATATGATTAATGTATATTTTAAATATAATTTAACTGTTGTAAATTTTTTATGCGTTTTATACTTTTATTATTAATATTTTATAATTCTACATAAAAAACTAGTAATGAAAAATTCAACGACACTAATGAAAGTGATAAAAAGTTCAGTTCCGATGACAATTCTTACTCTACTTTATGTATAATTTTTGTAATAAAATATTTCACACTCTCTACTGCTACAGTTTTTTTTATTTCAAATGTAATCTGAATTTACTAATAAAACAAACAAGAGTATTTACGATACACAAGCAATTATTCTTGTTGTGGTACATATATATAAAAAAATAGAGTAAAACGAAGGCAATAACGCACGTCGACAAAGAGTAAAGCAGTAAAATGTTTGGCACAATGAAACACTCCCCTGTGTAGAATTTGGCGCTCTAGTTACATTGTAACATCAAGTTTTATAGCATTATATATATAAAGAAGAAAAATTGTTACAAAAAAATAAGTAATATAGAGAATATGGTATAGGTATATGTTTTAAAGGCATGATAATATGGTCATTATTTGAACATCTATTCGAGTGTAACATAGGCAATTTACACTTTTGCTCCAAATTGTAATACTTCAGTAATACGATATACTATATAAAACTTTAGAATAGGCTATTACTGGTGCTCAATGAGCTACAACAAATTGTAAAGTTATTACATATAAGACAAAAATGTGAAATATGTATGAAAAAAGAAGCAATACCTTTAGTGTGGGCTTCGGAGGAGTATTTTTCAGCTTTTTTTTTCCCCCTTTTTTTTTTACAACACGTTTAAAATTAGAAAGTTAGTATATAATAATAATAATAATTAATGGCTTTTTATTGGGTAAAATCAGGCGTACAGCCTCTCAATTTAACCCAACTGTTTAATAGTACAGTAAGTTACAATTATAATTTAATTACTATTATAATTTACATACGTGGTTTTTATCACGTGAGTATTTTATGAATTTTAGCATGACTGTCATTTTATTACCTTTTTAATATTAATCAAACAGCAACAATTTTTTACCATTTCATTTTTGTTTAAAGTTCTAATAAACAAACAACATAAAAATAAAGAAATCAGTCTACCTTTAATAATCTCACTTACTTTTAAAGTATCATAAAATCTCTTCTAAGCTGTTAAATCCACTACAACATTAATATTTTTGTCCAATATATCCTACAAAGTTTCATTTTAGGTGATAAAATAAGGGTGTAGATTATAAATTGAGAGAGAATGAAAAATTTGAGTGAAAAAAAAATTAATAGGATTTGAGTTTCAATCAGACAAGAGGGCACTCTGATTGATTTCTCTCACTTTGTTGCCAGTATCTAATTTAAACTCGCTGATATTTTGACCCTCGGGCTTGCCAGTATATATATACGAAAAAAAAATAGTTGAATGTGTTTTTTGCATTAAAAAATTACAATATACATCAACTGTTATAAACGTAAAAAATTGATGAATTCAGTAGAGCAGAATTAAAATTAATGAGAATAATATAATGTAAAAGCTGTACAATTAATTATATTATGTTTATGTTTAAGTATGAGTGTTTGATGTTTATATAATAATATCAATTAATATTGCACCAAATATAATGATTACGAGGGTAAAAATATACAACATATATTTTGTATACTGAACACTCGCCCTCTGAACTCTAAACACTCGCCCTGTTTTACCAATTCTACATTCTTTACCTAACTATAGTATAAAATTTCAATACTCATTAGTATACATCATTACTCGTGAGCGTGAAACAGTTAATAATAAATCATTTAAATAGTTACAACAATTTTACTAAATATCTTTAATAAATTTATAAAATGCGTAAAGTACTTGCAGAAAAGTAAAAGGGAGAGATGAAATAAATGGCATCGCTCGTTGAAAACACAGTAGTCCTAATGTTATAATGTCTCGAAAGAATTACAGTGACATGATACGATGTTTTTGACTTAAAGTAAGCGTCATGAGGGCCCCTAAGGTCATTAACTTTAGAGTTGTTTACTCCTCCTCTTACATTTAAAGCAATTCAAGTGGAAAATTATCTTCATATTTTACTTTTTTTTTTAATCCTTCTGACACTTTTATATTGCAGAAATTTAGTTATTTTAAACTCTCTTGTTTAGTTTCTTTACTTAAAAAAAATCATGGTAAGTTGGCTTCTATTACAGTATGATTTGTAATCGTTATACTAATCATTTTACTTTTTTCATGGATTTAAAAAGCTTGAATAAGAATAATAATAACAGTTATAAAATTTGATACAATTTATCTGCGAGTGCTATAAAATTAATAACGTTTTTTAAACATAAATTTAAGCAATGAATATTATTAATAATTGTTATACTGTGTTTTAATCCATTAAAAAAATTTGCTCTAATTTTTTTAATAGTATTCTAATTTACTATTGTCAAATGTTGGTTCAATAATAGGGCCTTTGTTTTGCCCTGACTGCACCTTTTGCCTATTTTGTAATAAAGATTATATTTAATAATTTATTATTTATAGTGTATTGCTTCTGATTCGTGATTAATAATTTTTTCTATTATACATTGGTAACTATATAGCACGTTTTTGCATAACTTATAAACCCAAATTTCTTTAGTAAATATAAAATTTATAAATATTGTTTCTAATAGAATATAATTATTATTTATTATAAAACCATGTCATTTTAGGAAATAATCATATATATATATATATATATATATATATATATATATATATATATATATATATATATATATATATATATATATATATATATATATATATATATATAATTTCCTGTTTAAAAAGAACACAATGTTTAACTTTATATTATTGTAAAAGGAAAAGTTTCTTGTTTCATCGCTATGACGAGCTCTGTATTTCCATTTATTATTCATATCTTATACACAAGAAACAGCAGTAGTAGAGTTTTTAGAAGAATTATTCTTAAGATAAGTTTCATTTTTTATTCTAACGGTTTTTAGTGCATAACTATTCATCTTCAAGTTTAAAATAATTAATTATTCTTTCTATTTTTTTTTTTCTCTCAGACTCTTTACATCGTAGAATAATTCATACTAATGTTTTTTTTGTTTTTTTACTATAGTAACTCATTTTTAATGCTTTTCAAGATTTTAAAAGAAGATGGTAAATGTGTTGCAAACCATTTCTTGGAATAATTTATAACTATTTATAAAAAACCTAGAGCTTATTAATACAAAACCAATAAGCTCTTAAGATTTTTAAATCTTATACCCTTCGATTGTGTGATTTTAACTTGATGTATGCAAGATTTTATACTTTGTACCATGTTAAAATCAAATTTTGCAAGTTGATAATTTTCTAATCTTTTATGTAAACAAAAAATTATTAATCCTAAAATAAACTACTATGTTGAAAGCATAATGCACTTCTTCTTGAAACTTTAAAAAAATATTGTTGAAAACACTTACAGTACTTTCGAAATTATTACAAAAAGATCAAATATAAAAATATATCATTTTTATCCAATAAATAAAAATATTAAAAGTGAACTCTAGCACAAGCAAAAATAAAATATGAACAATTAAATATATTTTAGTCATATAGAAAAATGTATAATAAGAAAACATGACGAACATGATATTAAATTTGTATGTTCTGCAGTGTGCACTACTATATTATATTTAAAACAATTTATGTATACTCATAAAGATCTCAATGACAAAATGATAATAAAAATGAAGTTACATAAAGTATATGAACTCAATTATAAATGAAAAATGAACATAAAAAAAACTTTCTTCAAAAAATATGTAGAGACAAAAATATAAAATGCAATAAAAAATTAAACCAAGTATCTCATGAGAAAATGAAAAATTGTAAATTAGAGTCTACATTTTTTTTTTACTATCTTTTTACGTTCATAACTTAACAATTACGTTTCGTTTCTATAAATCTGCATTTTTTTTCTGTATCATAAATCATCGTTAAGATACGACATTTCATATCTTAAACTGACATAAATGTCTTCCCTCAATGTTTATTCTACATACGTCGTGTACACAGTCACATCTCTTGAATAATTTATGAGAAAATTTACTTTTTTGTTCTCTCTTTCTCTTTATATTATTTTGTTTTTATACCTTTAAAATTCTCCACAATCTATTCATATTATTATTGATTAAAACTAAAAATAACATATCATTCAATTATAATCTTATATTTCTAAAATATGACATATAGAAATGTTATTTTAATGGTATTCTTATTGATTTAAATCTAAATTGAGATTCAAAAGAATTGAAGCAAGTTTACAAAATATTATAGAGCTCATATTTTTATTTATAAATAAAATAATTATATTAATTTCTTACGAGTAAACAAGTTTTATTTTAATTAAAGTAAATTAACGTTGACTGAATACTTATTTACTATAAATCTTCTTATTTTATTAATTTAATTTACTAAATTTGAGTTTAATAAAAACAAAGGAACAAATCCATTCTTAAAACTCGTCAATAAAACAGAAGAATACGTAAATTAATGATGTAATGAAATAAAACCTTTATTCATTGTAACTTTTGTACACAATAATAATAATAATAATAATAATAAGCTTTTATCATTATAAAAACATTACCATATAGACACAGCACTCTGTCAGATTTGATTTGAAATTATCAATTACATTAACAATGCAGATAATCAATAAATAATGATACTATAACATTATTATTAATTAATAACTTTTCTATTCATAAAAACTTGACTATAATAACAAAATAATAAATATATATGTGTATTGTAAAACAAAAGGTAACAAAGTTGAATAGAAAATAATATCAGATAATCCCATAAGGCTATGTTAGCTGTTACGTGAATAAAAAGTAGTTTTGAGTCAATAGTAAAACACTCTAACGTCCATTGCAACAAAAAAAAGGGCAAGTAATACAAGTTACAATAGACATGGATTATAGTGACGTGTATATATTATACTGTTTTTCTCGTAAGCTTCTAGATGTTCACCATGATAAAGTTAGTAGTTTTTGTCAGTGATATATGTAATTAAGTATGTAATTTGATATTCCATAGCGTTTGAAAATTAAATAACAATTATTAAAGTAAGGGGAAAAATTTCTACTAATGACAGGTACAGTCTTTTTACTAAAAAATTTGATTTCTATTAGCATATGGAAGTAACATGTATTTAAATGGAGTTTTGCGTCAACTGAAATTTCCATCTGATTGCATTGTATATGGCCATAGGCCAATAGAGTTTTGTTATCGGCCAGACATATTGTCAGGCTTAAACCTCGCCCTTTAAAAATTTGTATTTTTTTTCTCTCTATGCATTTTTTTGAATAAAGACGATTATTTATTTATTTATTTATTTATTTATTTATTTATTTATTTATTTATTTATTTATTTATTTATTTATTTATTTATTTATTTATTTATTTATTTATTTATTTATTTATTTATTTATTTATTTATTTATTTATTTATTATATAAACATAAGCCTGGAACAGGTATTAATATATACACATACTATAATCATACCTAATGTAAAAAAAATACTACAATAAAGGTGTGTCTCACCTAGATTAGATGACACTTTAGTATATCAATATCTGTTCCTGGTTAATATTTATGAATTGAAATTTACAGGATTCATATGTACAGTACGTTCTGTACCTCTTCTATTAGTTGATTTTTTTTTTTTACGTGAAATTAAGTTTTCAAATCACCATGGATAGTTTCTAAATAGTTTCATGTTGAATACCTGTATTAGATCTGTATATCTCTTGTAAGTTGATAATATTATTTAAGATCTTATATAAGGTAATATTGAACAATACAATATTTATAAAATTAAAAAGAAATTATTATTTTCAATAAATAACCTTTATGAAAATATTTTTTTTTTTTTCGTAAATAAAGCTATAAGTAATCATATCATGTCTAGATATAAAATAAAGTACGATTTTAGAACCACATTTTTCAAATTTGACGTTGAGTGAGTTTGATCCGGTTAGAATTTTGATGGTGACGTTTTTCCACGAGAGTGCACCACGTGTGTGTGTGTCAACAATGTAACATCAATCATGTGACAAACAGAAGAGAGACTACAACAATGTCAACTTTATATACATTTCCATTATGTAAAACTGAGGTCTAAAGTAAGGCATTAAGTGTGACATTCGGAAACACGCACATAAAACAAAATGAAATGTTACAATTTAAAGCTGTAACTTATGTAGACGTAAAGACAATACCATAATTGACAGTGATAAAAAAAATATTAAAACTTTAAAATATATGATAAATTTGTAAAATTTGCTTAAACAACAGTAAAGTTTTCAATTAAAATCATTTTAAATCTTGAAATTGAGGATTATAATAATAAATAGTAAGAATATAATAATATTTATGCACACATGATACATATATTGTACGAAATAATAAAAATTATATTTTTATACTTTATAACCCATTTCTGTCATATTTTATTTATACAATTCATGACATAAAAAATGGAAAATTTCAGAAAATTACAAAAAAAAAATAATTGAATATAACTGATTTTTCAATTATTTCAATTTAAAAATACTATATTTCTGAATTTTTCTCTATATTGCTTTATTATTACAAAAAAACAACAACTTAAAGTCATGAATGAAATGAAGTGAAAAACTAAAGCTTACTCAAGTGAAAAATGACCAGTACATAAAATATAATAAATCCTTTTAGACTATCAAATGTACAACATGGTATATTTTTATACACGTTGCATGAATGTTGCATTTATAATGTTATTATTACCCTACATAATATACATATGCATAAATTTCTTTTATATTTGTATTTATATAAAGTTCAATATTTTGACAGCTTTTGAAAATCCTCTATTTAATAACATCATATATTATGGGGATTGTATATTTTATATAAAAGTCTTTCTTATTTATTATGTCTATAGGATAGAGAGTATGCAAGTTGTATATTTATACATAAGACTTCATTTATTAAACTTGTATAATAAACTCTCAAGTGTACACCTCAATTTTCAAAACCAACAATCTTCATATTATATGTTATATAGTACAATAAAAATCGATTTTCAATACCAAGAATGCAATAAAAATGGTATAAAAATAAAACTTCAATAGCTTTTTTAACAAGTTTTTTCAAATATCATCTCTATTCTCTCTCTCACTCTTTCTCTCTCTCTCTTCTTTCGTTCTTTTGAAAAAAGAAATATAAAAAGAGAATGTATAGCTAAAACATATATTACGTTTTTTTTTTTTTTTTTTTTTTTTTGTACTTGTGTAATGCAAACACATACAAGTAACCGCATAGTTTAGAATGGATCATATAAATAATATATAAACTTTATTTTTATGACTGGTATGCATGGTGTGTATTTTTTATTTGTATTTTTTCTTTCTTTTTTTTTATACTAAAATATAGCGTATCTTCTTTCAAATAACACCCTCAAAAATGTCAAACACATTGTATTAAAATAAATAAAATATTTTTATAATGTTTTTTTTTTTTTTTTTTTTTTTTTAACAAATAATAAAAAAGTAAATTATTATTTTTACGTGTTACACATACGTATAGTATAATATTTCCAAACCATTGATATTGAAAATATATATACCCCTAGTATAAAAAAAAAATTGCGGCTCATACCCTTGTTTTAAATTCCATTAATACGATGAATGTATAAAACAGATTTATTTTTATTGAATTTGATCATATCATGTTCGAACGGCTTTACATAATATTTAAAAGTACCTGTCGTACTGTGCTGTGTAGGTATAAACATGTTACTGTATATTTTGTACTTGTTAACAGAAGCATATAATTTTTAGTAACAAATAATATTTATATTAATTTATTATTTTTTTTTACTAAACAATCTTCCGTATTAAAAAAAATACAATAAAAAAAAAAAAATAAATAAAAAAAAAAAACGAAGCGTTGTGTTAGTGTATGCAAAATATTAATATTTAAATAGCCTTTCAAAAACTCATGACCGCAATGTCTTGATATGATGTGCAGATACAACTTTGGAATATTATACTGATAATAACTTGACATTACAAACTTTATTATAATATGCTTATTTATTAAAAATCTACTCAGTTGTGTAATTCATTGTATACAGTATATTGATTACTGTTCTATGTTTTTATTAATTTATTATTTGACAAGACCAATGCTTGTTATAACTATAATTGTTAATGTGAACTGTATGGGTATATAAAGAATCTTAGTGTTATTCTTAATTTTGAGAAAAAAGCAATAAATTTTACTGTGTTGTAATTTTGCTTATGGTATAAAATTATATAATGGTTAACTTATTATAAATGCTAGTTATAACTAAATTAAATCGAATGACATTTTTCAAAAGTTGAAGAATCAAGTTTCAAAAAACAAAACATTATAGTTTATTATATAGCTCAACTAAATAGCTAGAAAGAATTAGTTATTTCATGTTTACCAATTTTACTAAAAGTAAAACTCACGCCATTGGATTATACTGGTTGATATTTATGTATCGCAAAGTGCTGTGACGTAAAATCTAATATTTTAACCTACAACATTTTCATCAGTATAAATATACTTAACCTTGATTAAATTTTCTATAATTTTATTTTGGTGCTGAAAATACGTAGAGCTTGAAATTACTCCCTTAACTTAACTCAATTTGAATCATAAATCTAGTAATTGAATAGAAAAGTTAAATTAACCCTTTAGGCTAGTTTAAATCTGTGTTTATAACATAACATGTACCAATTAGGAATGATGATTGTAGCCATTTTGTTAATCAGTAACTTATTCATCTAATAACTACTTAATATACTTTATCGTAAGGAAGTATCTTCATATTATATATATACGTGCGCGCGCGGTCACTACCATTTATGAACTAATATTTGAGTACTTTTTATGTTTACATTTTTTTTTTTTAGCTTTTTCTATAGTGTTCAAACTTTTTACCCATTTATTCAACCACTTTCATACACACACAAAAAAACATTTTGTAAACTCAACACTTTTGCTAAATTATTAATAAAGAAGTAAAACTTTTTGTATTTTTTTCTTATTTATTTAGTAAATAATCAATCAATTAATCAAGATAATAGTTAAATAATTTGATTTATTGATTTTTGATATCTTGATATTTTCATCACGTCAACTTAAGCAATTTATACGAACGCAAGCAGAAATCTCCAATGTTGTTCTCACTCTTTTAAGTAAAAAGTTATTCTACTGTGAAACAAAGTGTTGTTAACATCGACTGTTTTTGTAATATTTCAGAGAATTGATAATAAAATCTTTTTTTCTCTCTCTCTTTCTTTTTTGTCAAAATTTGTATCATCAATAAACATACTTAGCAAGTAACCTAAAATATATGCTTTTGTATACCATAACAACTGGTTGCATATTTACAGGTGCTAAAAATATCACTGTAATTTGATTAAATAATATATTATAATAAGCATTGCAACATTAAAAAGCTAATGATTCCCCAGAATCCAAACCCTTTCAATTTTATATTAATAAAGAATATATGTTGAAAATAGATTTTATCAATTTATTTTTCATCACTGTTCGTCCCCATTAAAAAGAATCATTATATTGATTTGTGGATGTAGTAAAAATTTGAATGGAACACATTACAAGCATTGTTCTCATAACAAAGCTTATTGCATAGAAATATCGTTGTAGTTGATTGGACGATAAATTTTCAGGCATTGTGAGCGTCCGTTGTCAAACAAGTCAATGCGGAGTAACGGAACTCATTTGATTTTCAATTTTGGCAAAGACCCTCTAGAGTGATTCTGACATATCACTAGCTTGCAAAATAGCTTGCCAAAATCAAACTTATCTTTTCGGAACCTTGGAGCTGTTAAATAATATCTCAGAAAATTTAAAGTGAAAAATAAATTGAATGCTAATAAAATAATGATCAAAACATTTGATCACTGTACAAACCGTTCAAATTTTTAAGGTTTTGTTCGTTTTTGAATATATAATAACATATATGTATAAAGATATATTAAAACATTCTAGAATACTTAATAACTAAAATATGAATATTTTTTATTCATTGATGTTGCAAACAAAATTCTAAACAGTATAAACATTTTTTAAAATGGAGTTTACATTAAATGACTTTGTAAAGAAATGATTTTAATTTCTCCACTTATATATAACTTATTAACTTATATTTTACAAAACATATATGTAAACAACATTTTAAAATTAGAATTTATATTTAGCAAAGAAAAGAAAAGTGATAAAAATAAGTAAAGGGTACCGTATTTTTACTTTATGAATGAAATTAAAAAATGTTCATAATAAATATTTCTTATCAAATATTTTCAACATAAAAATGTCACTCCATTTCTTGTATCAAATATAGCAGTACAGAGTATATGAAATAATGATTTTCTAAAGTACATACTTCAACTCCCTTTATTAAAAAAAGCTCGAGCAGCACAAGTAGTACTCTTACAGTACAGTACTTGACCTGTATGACATCTTGCAATCAAAATCATATGGAAAATAAAATGCAATGCAGGATGATTGATAATTACATATTTCATAAAAAACAACAACTATGAATTCAGATCATTACAGTTATTAAAAGAATTGTGTATTAATATTATTGAAAATTTAATTATATAACATATTCAGTTGAAAACGATTTTTTTATACATTATTTCAATGAAATTTAATTTTCTTTTGATGAAAAGCTTTTAATTAAATGCTGTCATCAAAGGTATTCTATAAAATAATTTTACGTTGCATTTAACATAGTGATTAATCAAGCAGACTCGTGCTTTGATGTCCTTTATAAAACTGTCAGTTGCATTTTTTTTTTTCACTTTTAATTTCTACCATTTAAGTTATATTAAATAGTTAACTTGCTATGTAAATGTATTTTCAAGAGTTATACATACGTTATACATTATAAAATTGAAGTTACAATATATTATAAACTGATATATATTGTATATTATATATATATATTGAGAGAGAGAGAGAGAGAGAGAGAGAGAGAGAGAGAGAGAGAGAGAGAGAGAGAGAGAGAGAGAGAGAGAGAGAGAGAGAGAGAGAGAGAGATTTGAAAGTTTAAAATTACCAGATAAAAATCAATATTTTGATGGACAGATAACATTTCAAGTGAAAACCATCACACATCAAATGATGACGTTGGTATCAATTCCTGACAAACTCGTTATGTTTTTGTGACACAAAAGACGTTTATTAAAAACTTGTAAAATAATCCAATCAAGCAAATATATTTATCTTGTAAAAAAATTATTGAATTGAGTGCAACATAACATAATAGTTCAGGATTTCAAACTCAAGAACTATTTAATATATATACAGTATAATATATATATATATATATATATATATTAAGATTTTAAATACTTTAACTCTTGCTTGTGATTTTTAACATGACCTGGATAGTGATAACAAAAACTTTAATAATAAAAAGTTACTTGTAATATTCAGTATAAAAATTTTATGAATACATTAATTTATACATAAATTGCAAAGCTGAGTTTTAATACTTTTTGAAATAAAATATTTTTATTTTTGTGAAATTGACCATTTTCTATTGAAGCTCGTAACCATTAGCAAAGTATTCCATTAGTTGAACACATGAATCAATTATATAATAGTGTCTACGTATGTGCATATACATACAATATGTTCATAACGTAAATGGTATGAAGTACTACTTACTAAGCAAAATTGCCATTATTATTACTTAAATATTGCAAAGTTTTAAGCTTACGTATTCATTTATAATATAAAATCCATTAACCTAGCCTTTTACGTTAATGCATGTAAAATTTCTACATATTTCATTTATATATTTACAATACAAATTGATATTTCTTATAACGGTTATATTTACCATTTTATTTCCGTACATTAAGCCTTAAGGTTTGTGAATAGCGTTGATTTATTTTATTTTATATAATTTTTCCCTCTATTAAACTGCAATGATATCAGAAATAAACTTTAGCTTTTTATTACAACCAATATTAATTAATAAGTGTATAGTTATGCAATTAAGTCTTAAGAAAGGAAAAAAATATAACTAATTTGGAGTAGGTCAATAAAAAAATTCTCATTGAAAATATTCAATATTTTAAGTACTTTTTTTTTAAATTTAAATAATAACCTCAACTTTAGTAATCAATTCAGCTTTTATTTTAAAATATATTTTCATCTGACATTATTCATCAAAGCGAATGAAAAGCTTAATGTTTGCTTATTTTTTTCAATGGTATTTTTTAATATTATATTGAAAAATATTTAAGCTTGAAAAATATAATAAAAGGGATTATTGTAATAACAATTCTCTTTTTTATCATTTTAAAATATTGAAATATAAAGAGCTTTAATATCATTTATATTACAAAAATTCCATTGTTATTAGTATTTATAGTCTATATTATAATTCTTATGTATATAATTACTAAAGAAATATTTCAAATATGTAATATTCAACAACCTCTTTTGCATTGATTATAATACTGCAGTAAGCATATTTATATACGTACGGTTGATAAACCACGAAAACAAATAAAAACAGCACACATAGTAGTTAATTATTATATTATACACTGGATATATTGTTACTTACACTAAAATAATGACAATTTATTTTAGCTAATGTATTTAATACTGTATAATAAGATTTAACATAATTTACAATAAAAATATGGTATAGTTAGTTTTAGTATGTAGTTCTTACTTAAAAAAAAAAAAAAAAAAAAAGTTTAAAGAAAAAAAATTGACTTGCAGTACAGTTAGGCAGATATAAGTATATATTATCGCCCACAGATACTACCCATTTTAAATGGCAGTTTTTGGTTAAAAAAACGATTATTTAAGAAATATCAAAAAGTCATAAAACCTCGAAGGTATAATATAGTGTGGTGGATAAAAGAATTCAAGTGATACATCTCATGCGTTGTTAGGGATATTGTATTGTTTGCATACTTTCCTTCGTTTCTATGTTGTTCTTGTTTTTAATCAATTTTACTCGTGTAAAATAAATGTTTTGTATATCTTGGAAATAAATAAATGCATAATTAAATCAATAAAATTAAGATTCTGGGTGAAACAAGAGAAGTATACATGCTAGATTAAAATGTTGAAAAGATAAATAATAAGGTCAAAAGTGCTGTTCGCTTACCCTGAAAGGGATGTAAATACAGTATACAGTATGTATGGACTGTTGTATTATGGAGCTAGAAAAGAAAAGAAAAAAAGTGCCGTAATAAAGTGAAATTTATCTTAAAGATTAAGAATTTATTTTATTGCATTAAAATGTACTGTAAAGTATATTCAACTGAAACATTAACTATTGTCAGTGGGCTTTTATTTTCACCCAATTAAAGTAGAATTAAGTAGTTTTTTTTTAGTGTATCAAATATTTTAGTGCTTAAACAGTTGAAATCTTTTGTTTTCTTAAAATCAAGATTTTTTTTTTTTTTTTTTTTTAAATCTGTATTCCACAATTTTTTTTCTCGCTATTTTTTAAAGTATAAACCACGATGACAGAGAACGAAATCTCTTGTGAATATAAACTATTGTAAATTTCTCATTGAAACAAGTATAGTCTCCAAGATAAAACATGACAAGTTTTTTTCTTTGATTTTTTTTTTCTTAACAAAGCTTTAGCTCTACCTATTGTGCAAAGTTTTGCACAAAGTTTGCAAGAAAAACAACTTTTATCGTTGAATTCTTTTCTTGTATGATAAAATTTTCATCTAAAGCTTTAATAATAAAAGAAAGCCACTAAAACAATTCGCAAACAATAGATATAACATAATTAATGTAAAAAAAGTTTATATAATACAAAATAGCTTTTTCCCTCTACTAGAAATTTCCAAGTACAATTTCTACAATTTTTTTCATTGTTCAGAGGTCACGATTACCTTTTAAACGCATGATTTTATTTTAGTGACGTTTCCAACAATATGGAGAAATAATTTGGTCATGGTACTTGGTATCTTCTATTGACTTTACACTATTCTAATGTCCCTCCCTATATACCAAGTATAGACTGAATTATTTCTATATTGTTGAAAAACGCAATAAAATAACATACATTTGAATGGCAATCGTGACCTCTTAACAATGAAAAATATTTTAGAAATTTCTTATGGGGGTATAATGCTTGGGAAATTCTAGTGTACAGTCATTGTACTAAAAAAATGAAATTGTATTGTTGGTTTATGGCCATTCATTCAATGCAATCAGATGGAGATTTCAGTTGACGCAAAACATCTAAATACATGTTATTCCCATATGCCAATAGAATTTCATATGACAGTACTTTACAATATTTCTATGCAGTCAACTGTTGATGGGTTTAGTAGACTCAGATTGTTTTTCTTGTCATTTTAGGCCTTTTCCCACGGTGCAAGATTGTCAATGCTATTAATTTGGATCACCATATAATCTCCATTATTATTATTTGATTTTGTAACTCCACACTCAATGATGTGGGGGGGGGGGGGGGGGGCTATTGCGTGCACCGGGCTCATACTGAAGCCAAGATGCACGCACCCTGCCACTACCCAAAATATTGTGACAATTTTGCTAGGAGGCGAGTTGATGGCTAATTGGGCTCTAGGCCCTGAACGCCTCCATCATCGAACATTGCATGCTTTTAAACGGAAATTTCATGCAATGAAAGTTATATTAAATATTGAAAATATTTCTCCATGTTAACATGTCTTTACAAATTTGAAAATTAGATAGTCATTAACGTAATTAAAAAATTCTTAAAAAAAAAAAGGAAAGGAAAGGAAGAAATAAAGCAAGCATTCTGACAAGCTTATTAGCCTCGTCTGTTAAAAAAAATTAACAGTTAAATTTTAACTATCAATACCTCAATAAGTTCTTTAATTCTACCATACAACAAATGTGTTATATAAAAATATTTTTATCTAGTGAAACCTCAATTATTAAATTATGTATAAAATTATTATTATAATTCTCTTTAGAAGTCACAAATATATATATAAATTTTTAGTATCATAATAATGCTTTTTTAATTTAAGAGTGTCTTTTTTGAAGGTTTAATTTTACATATATATGGCAAAGAGATATGAAAATCTTTTGATGTATGTATGTATGAATGAAAATTTATAATGTTAAATAATGTTAATTGAACTTGAGAATTAATTACTTTGAAATTATAAGGCTTCTTTATATTATAGAAGCTTTAAGAGTTAACACAAAAAGCTTCGTTATTTCAAATTAAATCTTAACACATTCACAATGAAGAGAATTAACTGTGACAATTAAATATAATAATTTAATAAGAAGAAGCCAAATAAGAAACTTTTGTCATATATCATTACTATAAATGACAGATAATATGAAAGATGTAATTTAATAAAATAGGAAAAGCCGTGTTTCTATTTTATTAAAGTTTTTGTGTGTTTTGTTTTAAAAGAAATTATGTTTTAGTTATCTTATTAGCTTAGATACGTTGACAACTTAAATAACAGATGTCACTACTAATTTTTATGTTAAGTTTTATTATTTTAGTGAGAAAACCTTTAAACAATTATAATGTATATAATTATAAAAAAAATTAGTGACAATATTTAGGGGAAGAAAAAAAAAAAGAAGAAGACTATGCTTTGATTTAAACGGTACATTCTCTATCACAAAAGTGTTTCAGGATAGAGTAGTAAGTATTTATTTTTTTAATACACATTTAAAGTTTTCATTAAAAATCTTGTACACCGTGTCACAATATTAAAATTACTTTGAAATCAAGTGTTATGAAATCACTTAACGTTGACAACCAAACGATAGTAATAATAATTCTTTATTGGGTATTAAAATGGTATAAAGAGAAAAAAAAATGAAAAAAAAAATAAAAATAATAATATTATGAATATACCCAACTGGAGGTGAGAAAAAGGCAAATGCCTATACACAAAGTAATCTCACACCATATGATCAGAAGTACACTGCTCCGTCAAAACATAAAACATAAACATAATATTATATATTTTACGAATACTGGTTTATATGGCAAGATAGTAGCTTAAATGATGTCACAAGCATAAGAATCACAATAAAATAAACGTTGTAAGTTGGCCATTGAAAATCTACATTATAATGCTGTTCGTAAACCATGTTTTCTGCTACTAATGGTTATTCAAATAGAATGTGCATTATGGTTGCAAGAAAACAGACTTTACAAACAATACTATTGTTCTGTAGTATTTTAACGCTTAGTGACGTCATAACCGTTAATTCTACAGTACTTTAAACACTGTAAAACATTATCACACGACAGTGGTAGTATACAATTTTACCATTTGATTTCAGCGCGTGCTATTCTCATACGAATAACGTTGCGAAATCAGCGCAAGGTACAGTACAATAAGCTTTTCAACGTTTGTTTGTTTGTTTGTTTGTTTGTTTGTTTTTTTTTTTTTTTAAGTGTCATTTTATCTTTTTATTATAATAATCGGGCATTATAATCCATTAAAATCAAAGTATCAGTAATAAATAAATAATAATAAAATAAAAGCTTTCTACCGAGAATACGATTTCTAAATTTTAATCATATTTGTTTGAATACTCTTAATCGTAATATTTTACTTCTTGATTTATAGTTTCCAGCTCGTTTGATAAAATATGTATGCAGTTATGAAGTTATGGAGGAGAGAAAATATCAAATAATTTAATATTATTAGAATATAAATATAAATTTGTTCTGATTAATTTTTTATCACATTAAAAGTCAAATAAAAATAAAATATTATCATATTTAATTCAATTTAAAATTAATTTAAAGGCTTCAATATAAAACATAAATTCTGATACTCTTATAATAAAACAAATACGTATTTCATGTGTATGTTTAACCGTGATATACACACATACTTGTATTAAAAATATGATTCATTATACAGGGTGTTTATAAAAATATAAAAATCGTTCCGTTTTGAAATAAAAATAAAAATATAAAGATATGAAATAAAATACTTTTTAAATACTTGAAAATAAAGCTAAAGAATTATGTTTTTTGAAACTGTTAAAAAAAATAACGTGTCTAAAAAATTCTGCTGGCGAGACGCAAACGAAAAAAAATCACGTTTTTTTTTCCTACTATACTATACAGTATACACTATACTTAGAGTACTCTCCCTTCTAGAGTACTCTAACTATACTATGTATTATGTATTATTTTTATATACTGTACTATGAATATGGTGCATTTTTTTTTTTTTTTTTTTTTTTTTTTTTGCTTTAGTAAATTATAATTTAAAATTTATATTTGAAGACAAAAATGTAATCAGATATCAAATACTATACAAGACTGTATTATATTTTATAAAATATATATATATACATATAATAATATATGTTGTATATTTGATTTTGTATGTATATATGTGTATATATATATATATATATATATATATATATATATATATATATATAATATATATATATATATATATATATATATTATAAGTATCCATTTTCAGGTTTAATATTTCATTCTTCTTATGAAGTTGCAGTATAATATCAAAGTTGAAAAATTAAATTAAGTATAGCCTAGCTAGTAAAGATGATGCTTTTACACGTTTTTGTTTTCGTGACACAAAATGTTATATTTAATTAATCTAGTCGCATTTGATTCTTGAATGATAAGTTTTAATTGCTTTCTCTACAGTATGTTAGAAAATTAAAAATCTGAAATTGAGATAAAAGTGAACAGGTGGCTAATAAGATTTGGATTGGAATAGTTTTAACAAAGTCTCTCTCTCTCTCTCTCTCTCTCTCTCTCTCTCTCTCTCTCTCTCTCTCTCTCTCTCTCTCTCTCTCTCTGTCTTAACGGAATGCAATCAGTAAACTGACGTTCACAAGAGGAACTAGAAAAACAAGGCTCGGTATTATGAGGTTAGGTACAAGTAAAACAATTTAATCAAAGCTATATATATATATATATATATATATATATATATTGCTTAACATCATGTCTGTTAGTCGATGACGTAAGTGGTTGTTATATCAAACCTCATCCTTCCTTCTGAGTGAAAAATGTTATAAGCTGTAAAAAGTAAAAATAATACATTTTCAGAAGGAAGTTATAACTTCCTTTTAAAAGTGTACTGTTCATATAATAATATGAGTAAATTGTTGATTAATAATACAAAATAAAATCATTAATATTTTTAAAAATGGCAGTAATTGCTGACTGTTAGAGGAAATTCAAGAAAACAATTTCTTTTTATTTATTTCAGATTTAGCGTCCTAAAAAAATGTACACATGATTGTGATAGTATATTTTAGGATTCATAAACTTACGCTATATTTTAAATGTAATATATAATTCTTATGAGAAAATTACAAGGTAAATTTAAATGGTAAAATATATTAACATAGTTTGTACATTATATATATATAACCTGCCCATGTGGTGTAGTGGTTAGCGTGCTCGTTTGACACGCTGGAGGTTCGGCGTTCGTTACCAAGCCGGGTTAGCCTTGTAGGCCAGCTTGTAAGATTAGAATAGTGATTTCAGTGTGTTTCAATGTGTAAGTTTCCGCTGCTATGCGTGGGTTGGCCAGGCAGTTTGACCACCTCTCGTCCATAGTGGCGAGTGCTGCCGTCGTAAGATTTGGTGGTCCGAGCTGCACAGGTCTGGTATTAGGAGCCCAGAGGAGTGTGTTATTAAGGGTAGAGCCTGTGGTCTGGTAAGCCACAGATCATTGTAAGCCCTCGATTACTAAAAAGGATTCGTCCTGGCCTACCCCGAAAGGGATTATGCCATGGCGTCATGATATGTATGTATGTATGTATGTATGTATGTATGTATGTATGTATGTATGTATGTATGTATGTATGTGTGTGTGTGTGTATATATATATATATATATATATATATATATATATATATATATATATATATATATATATATATATATATATATATATATATATATAATAAAAAAAGTTTTATAATTATCTTTTATTTGGTGTCACATAAAAAAGAGCATAAAAAATTGTTAATTAAACCAACTTATTAAATGTTACATCATAAAATCTTATGTAAATTAAGTAAGATCCAGATAGAAAAAATCTTAAATAATAATATATTCCCTACACATTCAACATGTTTTATAGCTTATATTTTCTTTTCCGTAACATTCTTTCCCACAAAATTTTATTGCCATGCCAGATTTTCAGATATAATTACTCTTTACGACAATATATATCATAGATTTAGTTGACTTTTTATATCCACAAGGGAGCACCAATAATTTATCTGCAATTTATACAACACATACACAGGCGTGGAGTAATAAAATGATTCATTTTTATTTTCTTTGTTTTACATAATTTTACGCAACGTCAAATATATACACTTAACTTTTAGTGAGATAGAAGAGTTCTCTCTTCTATCTTTTACAAACTTTTACGAGATTTTTTTTTGTATCGTCATATTAACAATAAAATACTACCTGTGCTTCTGTATTGACAATCAGAAACGAAAGTATATATGTATACTTACTTTTATATATATATATATATATATATATATATATATATATATATGTATATTATATATATATATTATATATATATATATATATATATATATATATATATATATATATATATATATATATATATATATATATATATATAATTATATTGTCCATTTTACTACGAAAACTAAATATGAATATATCAATATCATTTTTAATGATTTAGAAAATTATTTAATAATTTAATATAAAGATTCTTATATGTAAAAGTAAATAACAATATTCTTTATGTTATATACTCATTTACATATTAATATGTAGAGAAGGATAGGGATAATTATATAGGGATAAAAAAACATCATTTCATGACTCATGAGGATAATATTTTTTGTAACAAAATTAAATAAGCTCATGCGTTGGCGGTAACAATTCGCAAGTTATAAGCAGAAAGTCTGCATGGATTCGCACAGAGATAAAATTAAAGAAGTCTGCTAAAAAAACAAGTTATTGAATATTTTGCAGACTTTTATATAGTATTGAATCAGTTGTCGATTATTTGCTAGAAATTTATATTTATATTAAATTAAAAGCAATAAGAATGCAAACAGCAAAATAATAATATAATAATAATAATAGGCAATTTTAAGCTTTCAGGGAACTTTTTTTTTCAGTTGTTATAATAATGATATATTATTCGTTATACAAAACAATCTTTCAAAGTTTTCCCCATAATCTTTTTCTTTTTTTTTGTTAATAAAATAAGACTTTCTATCTAAGATGAAACTGACAGAACTGACAAGGAAACGCAAAAAAAGGTGATAATATTAGTATCAGGAAGTATTTAAAGACGTAGAACACCTTGAACAAAAAACTTGCCTAATATCCTAAAATACCCAAATATCAACATTACTTTGGCCGGAGTCATTGATTTCTAATTTATTTTCCATTTACAAAATGTCAGTTGCGGGTTTACTACGTCACAGCTCGCCTGTTTCTGCGCGCGTGGACCAGGCGAGCTGTGACGTAGTAAACCCGCAACTGACATTTTGTAAATGGAAAATAAATTAGAAATCAATGACTCCGGCCAAAATAATGTTGATATTTGGGTATGTTAGGATATTAGGCAAGTTTTTTGTTCAAGGTGTTCTACGCCTTTAAATATTGTTATTGGTTCTGTGAAATGAAATTGTAACTTTTCTCAGTAATAATAATAATAATGATAACAAGAAGGAAAAAAAAGACTTTATTTGTGTAATGTAAACAAATTATTATCGATACTCATTTATATCGATGTTTATAATTTTAAATTAAAGAACCCATAAAAATAAAGTAAAATGCGAGCAGTTTTGTTTTTTAAAATACTATTCAGAGCCGTAATTCAGAGTGTAACAAAAATATCAAGAGTAAAAGTTAAATTCCAATACCTATCAATCATAAAAAAATGTTTAAAAAATGTTTCATGTATCAAGATATAAAAGTATTTTATATTTGTATAAAAAATACAAAAAAATCTAACGAAAAAATCTTTTAATAAATTCTTTTAAATACTTGCAAAGAGAGAAAGAATTTTGATGGTAGTAATAAAAAATAAAAAAATAGAGAGATATTTCTGAGTCAGTTCAATTTTGTCTGATATGATGCGTTTTACTTCACGTGCAATTTTACACAATACACACACACACACACACACACATTAAATTCAAATTCAAAATTTTTTATTTCATTTCTGTCTCCTACGATTTTAATTCCTCAAAAGTAAGATTTCAAATATCATACAGGCCATGACATGAAACATTCATATGTAAGAGGCATTGATCACAATCGCGTGAACATAAATTGATTATTATATATAATATTACATTAGGAATGAGTTATAAAAAAAAGTGTTTCATATTTAAATTAAATTATTACAACTTTTATATTATATAGAATTAGCTGTAAGATTTAATCGAAGTGAATATATCTTCATCATTGCACACGTTTTATTAATGTCTATTCACTGAACACAATTGTTGAACTGGAAAATAAAAATTTACATCCACTTTCACACTTATTAACTTTGTTAACAAAGTTATTGCATTTAGCTGACATATTGACATTGTTTCTTCATAATGATTATCAGTTGTAAAATTGAGGGGATATACTGTGTTGTGTGTGTGTGTATGTATATATATATATATATATATATATATATATATATATATATATATATATATATATATATATATATATATATATATATATATACATATATTATATAATGCTCAATCTACTGGCATGTGGTATTCCAATCTGTAATTTACCCGGTACACAGTACGTACTGTACACGCATATACTCATTTAAACAGTATATTAATTTCACAAATTCTCTTCTCGTGTTTGTCCATTCTATATACAAACATCATCCAACATGTTTACTTACTTGATGCATCTCAAACTTTGTGGAGAACTTTTCAAGGGAGGAAAATGTTTCCAAAGTTTGTCTTCTCCAACTCTCATGTCTCACGATCACAAAAACTCCAAATTGACGAACACTTTCTATACATTTTAATGTTTTCAAGTTTAATTCTTATATATAAGTTTAATTTAATTTTAACATAAAAGAGATAAAAGAATATTATAGTATGTACAAATATTTTCTTTTCTGTTGCATTATTCTTATTTACTTTGTTCTATATTTAAAAATGCGATTCAAGCAATTCTTGTGTATATAGTATAGTATTTAAAATGTTAAAGTATGCTAAAAGAGGCTAGAGAATTATATAATATTTATGTAATAATTTTGAATGTGATCAGCATATTAATCTCACTTGTCCATGATCAACTTTAATATATATGCTTATAATGAGATGTTAATGACTACAAGTAAAATTTAACAATACATATAGCAATATATATAGCAATATTTCCACAATTTGAAACAAAGCACCAATGTTTGGAGAGGGAGAGGAATCCCGTCATTTAGTATGTTTGTTCTAAGTAAGTCCCCACACCAAATCAAAAGGATACGTGGGATAATAATTAATAATGCTTGGAAAAATATTAAGGTCTGCCACACTCATCTTCAAGTGTTTCATTTCACCTCTGTGGTATCTACGTAATAATATTGGATATTGATTTGTAAACTTCTTAGCAAAGCTGAAACATAAGACTGGTAGGTGTGCTTTAGATGTGAAGCTTCTTCCATATACAATAAAACGAATAAAAGCCGTAAATGATAATTTTTATTATATTTTATTTATTTATTTGTTTCCTTTGATTTGGAAATACATTTGTTCTGACTCAAATCTTGGTTCAATTGTATACATGGACTGAAAATAAATATTATATCTATTTATAATAATTGTTTTCAGGCCGACATTATGCGATTTTAATATCACATCCGTGTCCATGTAACGTATTGAACACTTGTTAGCCGAGCGTTGTGATTCAAGAGATCATGAATCATGAGTTCGATACTTACGTCAGTGGGGTGTATACGCCTTTACAGAGGCCATGGTATACACACGGAGAGAAATTATGGATTGGAATAACTCAAGATTGACGTTATTTAAAAACGAACCATTTCACTTCTTGGTTTGATATAACTGAAACTTGAGTTGGTATAACTCATATCGACGTTGTTGCGAAAAAAATGTGTAACTCGTATTTTGTCAGGCGAAGCAAAATGTGTAAGTCGTTCCCGAACGTTATGGAGATGGCGCTCGACTTACACATATTGCTTCGCGTGACAAAATACGAGATACACATTTTCGCAACAACGTCGATATGCCATATTCATACCAACGCAAGTTTCAGTTATATATCAAACCAAGAAGTGAAATGGTTCGTTTTTAAATTACGTCTTGAGTTATTCCAATCCATAATTTCTCTCCGTGCACGTGCACTGAACGCTCTATTGTTCTCCGCACGTTGATGTCAGTGTATCACAGGTTAAAAGTTAGGAGAGATATTTATAGGCTTGACAGGTGTATTCATGTCTCCGGCCAGTCCTGGCATTGGTGGTAGTGGCCCACGCCAAGTCAGAAGTATCTCCTGAGTCCTGACGGTTCACCAATTCCCCTCATCTCATGCATTTCTATTAAATCACACGTTGTTGGGTTCATCCTGTTGTGTGGTAAAATTTTTTTTTTTTACTGCACAACCGTGGTACGTAGAAACGGAAGCGGATGTGACCAAAATTGCTTAAAGTCAGCCTCAAAACAGTTGCAATATAAGTCAATTTCTCCTAGAATAATGGACATTCTCTCTCTCTTTCGCTCACTTTAAAGCATTTAAAAAGACTTGCCTAGCCTGGTATTTGAAAAGAAAAAGTGTAAAAGGACAGCGTTAACGAAGGAAAGTGCTCGATATATTACTCCTCGTGCTCAGACTTGTTAGCCGAGAGAGAGAGAGAGAGAGAGAGAGAGAGAGAGAGAGAGAGAGAGAGAGAGAGAGAGAGAGAGAGAGAGAGAGAGAGAGAGAGAGAGAGAGAGATTAAAGCACATACACACTCACTCAAACGTGCAGAATTGCGTAAAGTTGTGAGCAATGCTAAAAAAAAAAAAAAAAAAAAAAAAATCCCAAAACCACCTTTCCGATCAGAAGACAAGTTGAGTGAAAATTCAATCTTTCAATTGAAAGAACTTACATTGTATTCTTCCATCTTTATAAGACAACCTTTATAATTTGTACCAATATACAGACGCGATTGTACAGCTCTTTTGATGTAACAAAATTACACCTTTACGATTAAGTTATTATGAATTTGTAATTTGCCAGGTAATTTGAACTTTCAAATTCTGTTTTCTGTTTTTAAATTTTATATGAAAATGGTTCATATTTCAGTTAGCTGAGTACTAAAATTGTACGAACATCTTATTAAAGTGTTAGCAATGTACATTTCTCTCTACATTAATTGGAACATTTAAACACGCTAAAATTTTCAGTGAAGGACAAAGAAAAATAAAGACATTTATTAAAATAATATAGAAAACTATAATTTTTTGGAAAATATATTTTCGTATTTCTCCATGTTTATATAGAGCAGTAAATTATGTGGAAAGGAATTCCTCTTGACTGGGAAGGATTTTTTTCTTTATTTTATATTATACTTACGTTTTCTGTATAAGGTATTCAAAAGGTCTCCCATTCCCATTATTTACCTATAAATGTTAGCTAATTAATGGAGTTAACTTAATGCCTATATAATTGATCAAGTGAAAAAGAAGGTCAACGCACTTATATTGTTTTACTATAATATATTTATCAAATGACGTTGATGAAGAGATATTTTAAAATTTTGTAAGAGAGTTTTAGATAGATTATAGGATTGATTTTTTGTTAATAGATTAAAAATGAAGAAATCCCACAAGTCTATATACATGACATTATACGTCCATTAAAAGAGCACTCACGAACATTACTTCGGGACACTAAAATGAGAGATCTAATGGATGGGATGTCAAACCTTTAGGAAGAGTTGTGGTCTTTCATAAGTTTTATACATCAGCTATTAGAAAAGTAATATTGCTTTATATAACTAAAGTTAACTTTCGGAATTCGCCAGTTTGTGGTGAGTTTGTTTATTTATTAGGCTCTGCGTAAAAGTGAATTTTTAATACTCCTTAAGTTTATATATTATGTTATTATAATGTATGTCAATATAATTTATTATAATGTAAGTAATTTTTATAAGATTAAAAAATTGTTTGTAATGGTGTATAGTTGTGGTAGCCCGAGCCCGGATTCCCGGATTACGTTAGGTTTTATCTGCTGATGAGCTGGAGCTTTTACCAAACCCCTGGACTTTAATCTCCTGATACAAGACCTGTGCGATGTGCGGTTTTTAGACAACCTTTTTTACTTTACGATGGCAGTCCACGTTACTGTTAAAACTCACTCATGGACAAAAAAGTAAAAAAAAAAAAAAAAAAAAAAAAAAAAAAAAAAAAAAAAAAAAAAAAAAGTTTTTTTCTGTAGAAATAAGTAAATATAATATTTTAAAAGTACATTAATATAACTGTTTTCTGCTTACGTGTGTGTGTGTGTGTATACATTTTTTTTTGTAAATTTAAACTTATAATGGATTTTCTATCACTTTAAACAAAGAGCAACAAAGACTAATAAAAACAGATAACCTATACCAAGATATATATATATATAAATATATATATATATATATATATATATATATATATATATATATATATATATATATATATATATATATATATATATATATATAATATATATATATTGCTGCAGGTACACTAAAAAAAATAAAATGTACGTGACAAAATATACAAGAATATTAGTTATAACTTACTAAAGACTCTTAGAGTTTCTATTAAAGCCATAGACCACATAAAACAACATGTGCTTTTTAATGAATGAACACGAAATGGAATCTTCAAAACTGATGACAATTTTTATCAGAATGTTAATGTAGTCCCACGAGAGAGCGTGAAAATACTATAAGAGTATACAATTTGCGTGACTATTCATGCTTAATGATGTCAGAACCATGCAAAAATCAGTACGAAAATATTGGGCGGGTTTCATAAATTGAAATTTCTGATCACTGCTACGGAGCTACAGTTGGGTTTTGAGACAAACTAAAGTTATTTATGCAAGTCCCATTAAGTGCTATTATGTGATATAAATTCTTATGTTTTCTTCTGGTCTATTCCTTCAAAAATAATATCACATTTTTTACATAAATTTATTTAATAACAAAGTATGAAATCATTTCTTTCTAAATGTTACCAGAATTGTTTTAAAGAAATAAGTTCAGATGATTCCCCAAATTTTTAGTATAATATTTAAGGGAGTAGGGTACTGACCTTATATCTCAAACACGTGTTGGGAGTCTAAATTTGGTGTCATTGTGTAGCTAAGGGTCACATCTAGCCTTGATAAAAATTTCAAGATGTTTGACTGCACCGAAAAAAAAATACTAAAATTAACATTGGGCCTAATGAGCTTAAAATTTCAAAAAAAAAAATATAAAATTAATTTGCAAGGTGACCCCCCCCCCCCCCCCACACAATTTTTATATATTTGAAGTTGTCTAAAATTGAAGAATCATTGTGCAAAATTTCAGATTTTTTTGACGTTAAAAGTTTGAGTCTAATGGCCGATGTCGGTACCTTACTCCCTTAACTTAAAATGTAATGTAAATTTATATAATTACACAAAAGCACACAATATTGTAATTTTGTGTCATAAAATATAAAAATATGTTCACGTTATCATAAAAAAATCCTTTTGACTACACATATGTAATTATATAGTTTTATTCTTATAATCACAGTGTATAATAAGAATTTATTGCGTGTGAGATGAAATTAATATTAAAATGAGTTATAAATTTTTCTTTAAATTATAGGGTATAGAAAATGAAAATAACTTTGCATTTAAATTTTTTGAACTCTAAATATTTACTATAGATGAGCTATTATTGGGATATATGAGCTATACTAGAGAATTTATATTTTAACATAGGCCTATAATAAACAGTATAATTATAGGATTAATTGCAATGCACTAAAACACATAAAATATTTTAAAAATTATAATAATATATTTAAAGCACATAATAACAATATTCTCTCTCTCTCTCTCTCTCTCTCTCTCTCTCTCTCTCTCTCTCTCTCTCTCTCTCTCTCTCTCTCTCTCTCTCTCTCTCTCTCTCTCTCTCTCTCTCTCTCTCTCTCTGTCTGTCTGTCTTAAAAGTTTCTGCTGATAAATGTATGTATGCAAGTTAATTTGACAGTCAAATATGTACATTTGGTTACAAATTTTTGTCTCAATTGTATGATTCCAATAGAAGACTTGCAAAAGTAGGTGTATTGAAATAATAAACAAACTCACAGCTCAACAATACTGATAAAGAGCTAGCAGACGACTTTGTGTGATCCTGTCTCAATTTAACATGCTTTCTTATGGTACAATGAAGCAGCTATAACTTGAGTTAGAATTATTTTTACAAGCTGAAATTTTTACTGTAGCTTATTGAGCCTGAAAGCTTGTGTTTTCTTGGATTTCAAGTCAATTGAGTGAAAATAATAATTTGCAACAAAATTGATAGAAATCCAGGAAAATAAAAGTTTAAAGGCTCAATAAGATATAGTAAAAAATTAAACTTTGAGAAATAACTCTAACTCAAGTTATAGCTGCTTCATTGTCCCATAAGAAAGCATGTTAAATTGAGACAGGAACACAAAGTCGTCTGCTAGCACTTTGTTTGAATTGTTGAGCTGTGAGTTTGTTCATTTTCTCACTATACCTACTTTTGCAAGTCTTCTATTGTATGATTATGTGCTCAATCTCAGAGCCCTTCCTTAGACGTACCGCCTAAATACTTGAACAATGAATCTCACCATCGAGGTGAGATCAAGATCTCGTGTCTGGTGAGAACTTTCTCAACAATCGTTACATGAAAAAGTTAAAATTAGGCATTTTATTACATGAAGAGCATGTAATATTAATTAACTTTATGATGCATACAGTAATTTTTAAATTATAACAATGGCGAAAAAAAATTTTCATATTAAAGAAAAACGAGTACACGGAGAAAATTACCCGAGTTGAAATAACTGAAGTGCGAACCAACTCAAGTTTTTTAATCGTCATAACTGAAACTTGAGTGAAACCAATTCAACTTTCTGTTATGATAATTCAAAAACTTAAGTTGGTTCTTGGTTCGTATACTTCAGTTCTTTCAACTCGGGTAATTCTCTCCGAGTATGATATAGAGAAAAAACAACTTATTTTGTGTGTAACAATAAAAATCATATTATGTTGTATTTATCTTATCATCACTATTTAAAAAAAAATATATATAATAATAATAATAATTATGGTTTTGCTAAACTTCTCAGTTCACTTAGTTAGTTGGAACAAGAGATGGAAATTTATCAGATCGAAACAAAAGGCAAAGGCTACGCACTTACAGTTCAAGGCACTCAAAAGTGTTATGCTTTAAACTTTTGACAATGAGATGCGGTCATCCCTTCCCTTAGTTCCCTTGACCCTAGCACTCAGTTTGACCCATCAAGAAAATTTTCCGCGAGCCAGCACGGGCAGCAGCACAATGAGAGAGAGAACTGTATTATATATGTGTTAGAAATTTACCTATTATGTCTGTCGTTGCATCATCACTTTAGATTCAAATTTTCACGTCAGCACAGCACATTTTAAAGGTTTAATTTATATAATATATATATATATATATATATATATATATATATATATATATATATATATATATATATATATATATATATATATATATATATATATATATATATATATATATATATATATATATATATATATATATATATATATAGGAATTAGGAATGAATAAATTAAAATAGGAAAATAAATTAAACAAAGCTTGATCAAAATATTTTCAAATATTGCAAATGTTGTATAGGTATATATTTGTCATACAAAAATGAATAGTCAAACTTCGTTAAACGCGTCATCTAAAGCGGACGCTCTAATGAATCCAATTAATCTAACCGTGATTACTCTGCAATGCAGAGAGTTGTGAATGAGTATGCTTTATGAAACAAACGTGAAAAATACACAAGCAGATAAAAAAAATGTAACATTCTCAACAAGAAGTCATTATAACAAGAATTAATAAGAATTCATGAAATGTAATAAAAAATATATATAAAAATAGAATTTAATTTTATAGTTATATAAAATAATAATAGTAAAATATAATAATTTTATATTACATCAAATTATAATTCTTAATTTTTTGTCCACAATCCACAGACAAAAGGCAAATACGTATCTTAAATGTTTTGAAAGTAGACGGAGAGAATTAGGCGAGTTGAAATCGTCATAACTGAAACTTGAGTGAGACCAACTCAACTTTCTGTTATGATAATTCAAAAACTTGAGTTGGTTTGCACTTGAGTTGGTTCGTACTTTAGTTATTTCAACTCGGGTAATTCTCTCCGTGTAAACAATTTATAACACCGGATGATAAAATATGATAATACATTGTCTGCTGTTTTTAAAGACTTCCTCCTTATATAGTCATTCTTTTAAATATCTGTGCAGTAGTCACATGCAGTCCAATGGATGGTAAGTAGAAAAATAATACAAAATTTCATTATTCCATTATTTATTATTTAATTATTATAATATTATTATTGTAATTATTTGTTGTTACCAACCAAAGGGTTGATTTTTCGTGATATTGTATAAAACGTCATATTCATAGCGACAAGTTAATTTATATTAATAAGTGAGATTGCAACTTTACAAATTTAAGAGATATATTGTAGGTATACTATTTTAATTATAATTTTAATATGAAAAGATATTATTGCCATAAAACTATAGCAAATTTCAGATAGAGAATGTACTTGAAATTATAATTAATCAGTATTAAAAAAAAAGGTCTTATATTTAATATACCTTTGTATATAAATACGTAAATGAGTTTGTAAGTTTTTCTTCCTCTTCTTTCATGTTAACAATGGGTTGTATAAAAATGGTTTGTATCTCAAAAATTTAAAAAGTAAACTTCAAAACACTATTATGTCATATGAAATTTAATTGTAATAGCTATACCTATGCTAAAAATTTCAGAACCCGTGACCATCATATAAGAGAGAAAATAATTATTAAAATTAACATGGGCTTTTATGGGACTACCACTTCAAAAAATCATAATTTAAAATCTAGCATGGTGATCCCCCATTTTTTTTTTTTTTTTTTTTTTTTTTTTTTTACATTTTTGAAGATATCATATAATTATTCTAATGTATCACTGCAAAATTTCAGATTTTTCTTTCTTTACAATTTTTTACACAACTCCCGCAGCACCTGATTTCCCGCCTTAATGAAATATAATTTTTTATAATAATAAAATCACTGCGATTATAATTATATGTGGACCATAACCAAATTATTCAATAGATTTGTAGTATATTATACTGAAACGGTGACTTTAAAAATTGAAAAATGTAAGCATATTATATTATAGTAATAGTCAAGTTGCTTTTAATATGAAAAGCTTCCGTCCTTAACAAAATTTTGTGGTTTTTCCATGAATCTATAGAATCATTCTTCCTTGTAGGTTTTTTATAAGTACACAGTAAATAAAACAGTGTAATATAAATAGACTTTGTTATATTGTGTCATAACTTCGTTCTGAGTTATTGCAATATGTGATGTTTATATAATTAAACTAAATTAAACAATTTATAAAATAATATATTAAGCATATATTTCTTTTATAATTTAAAATTATTAATTCAAAAAAAACAAAAAAAAACGTGTAAATTTGAAATTAATTAGTAAACTTATATTTCAGCATTTTATTATCTGTAGCGCTTATGAGAACGATATAGGTTTTATCACTAACCGTTGGCAGCACCTTACTGTACTGTACTGCGTACAGTGAACTAATAAAATTGTGTAGTAGTAGTACGTATTCAATTATTTACTGAGCTCCATAAGAATACATGTTATTTTGATCAGCAAATAATTAACAATTCCAATCAGAAAAGGTTTATGAACAAGGCGTTACGTTTAATGTCAATACTATCTGAAGAAAAAAAAAAACGTTATTTTTATATAATATTAATTTTTTACTCTTTCAAATGGCATTCCAAAATCATTTAAGAATATAAAATATAAAATCATGATATATCATAGAACTTCAATTTTAATATTAGGTAAATAAAGTATATAAATATAAAGTATATAAAATTGACGACACAAATTTTGTGTAACCTATTTATACACGTGATGTTACTGTAAACTACCAATGTTTCATAAAATAAATAGTATGTCATAATTTTTTTATTTTTCCAGAATATAATGACAAAAGAGCGCTTTATAAAAATATTTTATGTGAGATACTTCATGCGGTTGGCAGCGATGGCATCAAGGAGGAAAATCACACTAAAATATTTGAGCTTCTGAGAAACGCATTTGATATTGACATAACGGCACATAATGAGTTACTAAAACAAGCACAAGACGTTAAACAGGTACAAAAACAAAGAACAATGATACTTTATATTATGCATAATTTTATGATGGCAAATATCATTTTATTTAACTGAAAAAAAAAAAGGCTTCTTGAGCCTAGATAACATTGTGCAAGTTAATGGACCACTAGCAATAAAATGTTTTTATTTGTTGCAACGTGTAAGTGAAAACGATTTTTTCCATAAGAAATGCATTAAAGCCATAGACCACATAAAACAACATGTGCTTTTTAATGAATAGACACGAAATGGGATCTTCAAAACTGATGACAATTTTTACCAGAATGTAAATATTCAGAATATTCAGAAGAATATTCATGTCTATGACGTCAGAAACATGCAAAAATAAGTATGAAAATTTTGTGCGGGTTGCATAAATAAAATATTCTGATCACTGCTACGAGGCTACAGTTGGGTTTTAAAACTTAAGACAAACTAAAGTTATTTATGTAAATCCCATCAAGTGTTTTGTGATATAAGTGCTTACGTTTTTCTCTGGTCTATTCCTTTAAGAATATTTCAAATTATTTTAAAAAATTTCGATCATTGCAAGTGGTCCAGTCATATATTTTATTAATTAATGAGTTATAATATAAAAATTATCGTTTTTAGCCTCCATCACGTATCTTAGTTCGAGTAGAAATTATTGCAGCAAAGGAACTTACAGCAAAAGACTGCAATGATCTTAGTGATCCTTTCTGTGAATTGCATCTCGGCAACGAGAGTTATACCACCAGTGTTAAAGAAAAAACGTTACAACCAACATGGAATGAGACTTTTGATATGTAATGTGATTTTTGTAATTATTATAAAAGTTGATATGCTTAAAAAGTTGATATGCTTTGATATTTTAGTTGTTGCAAATTATTACAATTTCATTTTTTTTTTTTTATAATAAATTCTAAAACTAGCCAGATACCTTGTGTGCAATATTGATTAATAATATATAATTTTTATTTTTTAGACCGGTGAATAAAATAACTAAAGATGTGCTTTTAATACACGTGAGGTAGGTATTATGATAATATTCCATAAACCTATGAATAATTATCTGTATTTTTACTAGGGATTACAATAAACCTAACATGACAGTGGTAGAAAAATTTAGTGAAGTTAGAGAAGTTCACTCACTGACTGGAGTAAAATCATTTGCAAAGAATTTAGCAAGAAAAAATTCAAGCAAACTTATCGGAAGTGTAAAAATTGAGTTAATGGTAATTGCATTATTTAAAAAAAAAAAAAAAAAAAAAAAGTTGAATTGAAAAACAAGCTGTTGTTTTTTATTATCTATTTAACATTTATATTCGATTTTTTCATATAGAGCTTACCAGCAACAGGAATTCTACAATGGTTCACATTGGAGAAGAAAGGAAAATCAAATAAAGCTCGTGGACAATTGTCCATGAACATTTCACTTTCTTCCGAAGCTACAAACCCATCTGAAGAATCTTGCAAATCAATGGCTGCTTTATTAGAAACTCTTTTAAATAACTACATAGCTGTACATAAGGTTTGAAGTTTTATATTATTTCAGAGTCATAATTTTACATACATAATTTTTCATGTATTATATTATATAATACAGTAGAATATAAAATTCAAATACATTATTGATTGGATATATCATAAAATGATATGATTCTCTGATTATATATTGAAAATGGGTTTAGTAATCAAATAAAATTAAAGCAAAGGCAAAAAGCATAAGATTTATTTTTTATGCATAATTTTATATAATATATTTTTAATATCTCTTTTGGTCAGGTTTTGCCATATTCTTGGAGAGGGGAATTTACCACGGAGGAAGACCAAATATTAGCGCAGCACGTAGTTCAAAGTCGGGTCCTGCCACAACAAGAAAACCTCGCCAAATTCATTGCATTTTGTCGTGTACATACAAAACATCACCTGAATTTCCAAGCGTTGCTGTATCCGTTATTGGCGATCGTACAATTCATGAAAAATAATGTGTACAATAACGCTGAGGTAACGAAGTTTTTTTTTCTTTTTTTTTTTTTTTTTGTACCAAAAGCTCTTTATAATAATATTAAGTTCTTTATAATATAAATGTATATTCTAGATGTCATTGTTTTGGGACAATGCTCCAATCGCCCTCTGCTCTGCGTTGACCTGCCTCACAAAGTTGGAGAAAATTGCCTTAGAAAATTCCGAAGCAACTTTGCATTTAAATTATGTTCTCAGGTTAGTTCAAAATATACTTTTCTAGGCAAATCTTTACTGTTTTACACATAAGTTGTTATTCAATCTCCACAACAACAACAACAACAAAAAAAAAAAGTTCAACATATTATATAAAAATGCAAATTGATATTTCTATTCGTTATATTTATTAAAGTATTTTAACAATTAGAGTGTTTTTTTTTTTTTTTTTTTTTTTTTTTTTTTTTTTTTTTACAACGGAATGGGAATTTTGAAGCTAAATAAGATTTTATGAAGTTGATGTTTTAAATTTACATACCCTTTCTCTCTTATGAAAAATTTGTCTGACGTTTTGATGATTTAGAAATACGGATACAATTAGATTCAATATTTTTGGCTATACTTCAACTTTTCCCTTTTCAAAATTCCAAGTTTTTTTCTTCTCAATTATTAATTTTTTATTTTATTAGTGACTTATATATTATATTCAATTTCAGTATTATAAGCAACATTAGAGATCTCAAGTCCCCTGAGGAAATTAATATCCTACCAACAAATTTATGTCCCTGGCGAGCTAGCAAAGGTGTCTACAACATAAGTCGTGGGTTGGAGGATACAGTCAAAATAGGAATAGAAAGAAGGTACTATATAGTTATATTTAAATTTAAAAAAATAATAATAATCATGCGGAATAATAATAATATAAACTTTCAGAGTCTTGCAATTACAACATTTCATTAATTTTAATGAAACTGAAAATAAAGAATCTCTTGAAAAATTAGAAACATTTATTGAAAATCTTATCTCTGAATTATTGGAAAATGTTGAGTGGACCGATGAAATTTTCAAATTGTAAGTAAAGAAAATGTTAAATAATATTTATATTATATGTATTTATAATAGATATTTATATTTTATATTATAAAATCTAACATTTAAAAAATTATAGTATTTTTACAAAAACGTAGAAATTTGTATCTATAACATAACTCATAAATATATATTAAAAAATATATTGTACAGGACATTGGAATTTCCATATCAAGAAACGTTGGCATTAATCGTAGATGAGAAGGTAATTTTATTAAATTCATTTTATATTGCAATTTTTTTCACGCTTGTTGAGGGAAAAATGTGCATACTAAATTTGCTCACCAATAACAAAGTGTGCGTATAAGTTCTATTTAAATTACATTGAACTTGCACATTTTGCTTGTGATACGAGAGAGAGAGGATTAAATGATTGACTTAAATTTTCAGGTGAGCCATCTGGCCTGTGAAATAGTAACAAATACCGGGACGCAATTAAAGAATTACCTGCGAGAAGGTAGAACAAATGAATTACTAACAGAACATGGCAATGCATTGTTCAATGTCTACCACAAAATTCAAAAGCTGAGTCAGAGATTGCGCCGTTTAGTACCCGATGCAAGATTGCAGATTGAGAATAGATACTTATGGTTTAATGACTATGTCATTCCTCGATTAGAAATTGCATTCAACAAAACAAATGACCTAATTATTCGATTTGTCGAAAGTGACGATTTTCAACCTGTTTGTAAGATTTCAAAATTCACTGTGTCTGCCATAGATACACTACAGATCGTGTTTACAGTAAGAATAAAGCTTCATTATTTACTTTGTTTTATTTTAAATATATATATATTTTTTATTATAATTCTGATAAATATTATCAACAACAAAATAATAATAATAAATTTATGCAATTTTCAGATGAAGACGTTTTTAAATGAATTAAAATGGCCTCAATTCGTAGCATTAAGCCACTTCACAATATATTTAATGAGTGTAAGTTGTTTTTCCTCTTCTTATATATATATAATGCTATTTTGAACATCAAGAAAGGTGTGCATAATCAGTGCGTGGTGTGTCATGTAATACTAAAACTGTATTGCTGACCTTTTTTGTTTCTCTCTCCATTCTAGGGAGTTTGTGACTGTATAGTAACATTTGCAGAAGAAATTACACGTCGAGTTACCGCAATAGCCTCCGATTTTGCAGTATGTTTGGGGAGTAGTGAGGTAAAATAAAAATATTTAAATAATAATTCAATTATATATATAATATATAAAAAAAATGTTTGCATAGTGTTGTAGAGCGATCAACGGGATAGAAAGAGTACGCCAATATGTGGAGACATTTTTAGATGAGCTTAACCCAGAGAGCATGGTAGCAGATTTAATTAATTGCGGTCAAGAAGTGGAAGCTGAAAAATTTATAAGTTCTCTTCACCATAAAGTTGAAACGACACAAAGAAAACTATATGCTCAAATAAACAAAATTGTTGACGAAGTCGTTTTAAAAGAGGTAATATTATTGAATCTTTAATCCATTTTGTGTTTGACTTAATTATGAAAACTATAACATATAATGAATGCAGGTAACAGAAAATACAAACCATTTCCTGACCAATGCAACTAGAAATAGTGAATGTAGAAAAGTAATAAAACAACAGGCAGAAGAGTTAGAAAATTTCCTCGCTTGTATGAGCAAGACATTACAAAATTTAGATGAAAATCTTTGTAATGAACACAGAACAAGAGTATTTACGGAAGTGTTCATGTCTGCGTGGGAAAATATTGTGAAGCACTTTGAAAAAAATGTGGATTATAATATTGCGGTAAATACATTAAATAATTAAAAATTAAAATAATTTCACTACAATAATCTCTTTGTATTAAAGATCGAGTCACTTTCACCAATAACCAATCCAATGCTTTTACAAACAATAACATTAAAACGCTACTTGCCATATCTTTAAAAAAAATCTTTACTTCTTTCTCTCTCTCTCTCTCTCTCTCTCTCTCTCTCTCTCTCTCTCTCTCTCTCTCTCTCTCTCTCTCTCTCTCTCTCTCTCTCTCAATCTCTCTCTCTCTCTTCTTATTGTTCTTGTTCTGCTTCATTTTTTTTGTCCTGTTTATTATTATTTAAATTTTTTATCTTTTATTGTGGTTTAAATTTCAGCTCTGTGAATCACCTTTGATATTTGACCGTCTCAAGAACAAACTAGGCGAACTGCAGTTGAACTTAGTTACTAATAGTCGAGTTGAAGATGTCGCAGATGCACCATCATGGATAGACATGGCTGCTACTCTGTCAGCAGGAGTTTTTAAAAAACTGCACTTGCATTCAATGCCAACAAATCAACTGATTATGGCTTATAATATTTCCCGGTAAAATTATGGAAATATAAAAACTACTATAATTTATAAAAATCAAATTATTAAATTATTTATTTATAAATATTTTATTATAGATTCGCAGAACAAGATCATACTCTGCAAACCTACGGCAAAGTATCCATTATATGTTACTTTAAAGATCAAAAACTGGTAGTTAACATTTTGAATGCAAGGGATGTTGAATATGAAAATTCTTCAGGTATTTTTAAAATTCTCAATTACATTTTAGAATTTAATACTGTATTTTATATTAATTATGTTTTTAACTACAGATAACTGCAAGCTGTATGTAAAAATAAAACTGCTTCCTGAACATAAATATCCACTACCAAATAAACTAAAAACAAAGAACCAAGCTTTGTTGCAACAAACCATGGTATTTGATACAATATATAAAATGTAAGTTTATGATTGGTTTTTCATTTATTAATGATCTGTTTAGACGGTGCAATATTTTTTAATTAATTATCAAATTAATTATTTGCATTCTTTATTAGAAAGCATAAAACATATAAAGCATAAAATCGGTAAAGCAATCTGAATATTGATGGCACATTGAATATATTGAAAAATAAAGGCCATAAAATATATTATGACATACTTAATAAAATAAAATGAATTAATAATAAATTAAATGATTATGTCATTAATATTATGATATATCAGTCATATCAAAAATATTCTTATAATATGTGTTTATGTGATTGATTGGAATTCATTATTATTATAAATTATAAATATTTATTCAATAAAAAAGTTAAAAATATTAAAAAAAAAAATTATTTAATGCAAATTATTTTATTTAGATTTTTATTTTAATGCGTCTATCGGTCATCTGTTATAGTTTCAATTTATACTATTTGCTATATTTACTTGCTTTAAATATGTGAAATGATTTTTGTACACTTTTATGTATATAAAATATATATATATTTAAGATTAAATAATAATATCAATGCATGCATGATATTATATTTTTTTATTAGCACCATGTTGGGCGACAATCCTAAAGAAAGTGAACCCAACGCGATGCTGCAGGTGATACTCATGGAATATCATGCTTTCAGTAGCAATAAATTTGTGGGTGAAGCATTTGTTTCCTTCTCTTCCATACCTGAAGGTGATGAAGATCAGAATCAAATGCACCTCTTGCTACGAAGACCAGCCGCAAGCTTAGGTAATAACTAATAATAAGTGCGCCTCGATAAGAGAGAGAGAGAGAGAGAGAGAGAGAGAGAGAGAGAGAGAGAGAGAGAGAGAAATATATAATATTATATATATAATATATATAATATTATAATATTATATATTTCTTCTTTCTCTCTCTCTATATTATAATATATTATAAAGAAGAAAAGTTAAAAATATTAAATATAATTTAAAATATTAGCTGTGGTTTATATATTTTTTATAATATATATATATATATATATATATATATATATATATATATATATATATATATATATATATATATATATATATATATATATATATATATATATATATAATATTTTATTTTATTTTATATTATTTCAGATTCGGACGTGTTTAAAACTCTGACTAGACGGCTTGTGGATTCTGATGCACAGAATTTTGTTACAGAAGAAAAAAGAAAAACTGATAATGAATTTGTAGAATTATGAATTTAATTTGCTTTGATGCTTTCATATAATTCATATTCCACTTAAAGATCGTGTGTGTGTGTGTGTGTGTGTGTGTGTGTGTGTGTGTGTGTGTGTGTGTGTGTGTGTGAGTGTGTGTGTGTGTGTGTGTGAGAGAGAGAGAGAGAGAGAGAGAGAGAGAGCGATATAGAGTCTAATTTGTATATTTTTGTATAATAAACACTTTTTAAATTATGTATTTGATTAAAAAATACATTATTTGTACATTTGAATTTTGAATGCATCCCCCGGCTATAGTCTATATGAACGAATGTTTGCGTCGAAATATCAGAGATATGTATTATGTTAAAAAATTGTTTACAAAATTTATGTCTCATATATCGGGTGTATTAATTTTAAAATTTGCTTGTAATATTACCAATATTCTCATATAATGCTATATTATGATTAAATGTCAAAAGGTTATTATTTAATTGTAAGCTGTCAAGCCTCCAACCAGTGGCGTACTTCAAAATTTTGGCCACGGGGAAAAATCTGACAAGGGCCCCCCGAAAGGGGGACAGTGCCGGGGAGGAGGGGTGGATGCGCGCCGCAGGCAAAACATTTTGAAAAAGGGGTTGTGGCACTGAAATTTTAAGCTATTTTTTATAATGAAAATTAAAAGTATCACTAGCATGAAAAAAAAAAAAAAAAAAATCGTTAAAATGGCCTATCATACATGATTTCAATTTTTGTTAATAATTAATTTTTGCTATAAATAGAAAAAATACATATGATATTTGAAAAAGACCCTCTGTCACATAATGCTTATTATTTAATTGATCCACTTTAACTTTCAAATACTGTTTTTCCACACAAAATTTAATATTACCATTTTTTTTTTTTGCGCCAAGCATCAACGCCCCCCCCCCCCCCCCAGAAGCCGACGGGCCCCCAGAAGTCGACGGGCCCGGGGGAACTTCCCTCTCTTCCCCCCTGGTAGTTACGCCACTGCCTCCAACGTCTAATAAAAGCTACTTAATTATTATTTGTTATTATCATATATGTATATCTATACAGGTTCTAGGTTATAATTTTTAGATCAATAATTGTCCTGGGCTATTACTTTAATTTCATTTCATTTCATTTTTTTTTTTTTTGTTTTTTTTATATATAGAGCTTTCAGCATTATAGAATATAAATTATAATAATACATATATTATATAAAAAAGTAACATAATATATTATTAGTATTTATTTTACTTGATATAATATGCATGGTTTTAAAATAAAAAATAAAAAAGTTTTATAAATATATGGTTGGTATTTGTTAATGCCGCGTTTCTTTTCTTCTGTTAATGGAGCGTTTGTGTCTCGTCTCGCGATGTGTATCGTGCGCTCGAGCCGCTCGAGCCTCTGAGCTCTCACGATACATTTGAAATTTTTGCGCTACCTCGTCAGCCACGAAAACAACGGAGACCCATCATGCAACGTTGCATTCGAGTTGAGGAGTTCGGCAACAACGTAAAATCGATGCAGCACAGGTGTGGGAAGTGGGAAACGAACCTATACGTTCAGAAATTTTTAAGTTGTCTGCTTGAAAAGATTGACATAACTTTTAAATTGTTTTCAGATCTAAATTTATTGGTAGTGAGATGAAGTTTCTGTTGAATCTACTAGAACACGGTGAGAGAATTTAAAAATCTCATGGTGTCTGATTGTGATAAACCATTAGGACTCTCAACAGGTTTTGGTCCTCGAAGCAAAATGTTCGCTCGTCTGACTTTCTATCCAACCCTGCTGTACAATGTAATGATGGAACGTGTTACTGCAAGAAGATGGTTCGATAGAATAGATGAAACCGTTCTTCTTGGTGCTCTACCGTTCCAGAACATGACTGCACAGGTATGTAACTTAGGAAACTCTCTCTAGGTCACTGGGTCACATTCGCGGCCAAAGTGCGAGGATGACCCTCTTCTTTTTTTCCCCAATAAGTAACCGTGATTTAAATATATGTATATTTTTTGCTTACACGTGATTCCAGTTAATCCAAGAAGAAAATGTGAAGGGGGTTGTTTCAATGAACGAGGACTACGAGCTGTGGCTGTTTGCCAATAACAGAGAGGTGTGTATACTGTACACATACATTTCAAGATGTACATATACGTATAATATGTACATACTGTACTACACATACAATTATGTATTTATGTATCATCTTGAAATGAAAAATATGCCAATACCGTGTGTACCTATTTAAATACAACACATCAAATGTGCATAAAAATATTGACTCGGTGGATTTGACGTTATTACAGGTAAAATAGGGTTCGTCTTCTAACAAACCCATTTCTTATGCCACTACATGCATAATTAAGTCTCATTATATCCCTGCTAAAGTTATATTACTGCACATACTGCATTCACTGACATGTATGAGATTTACAGTCAAAACAACAAATTTGAATAATTAATTTAAAGAGCAGAAGATTTTGCTTACTGTATGTTCAGCACTGCAGGTTATGTTGGGTGAAATTAAAATTTCAATTTGAATTACAGGATTGGAAAACCCACGGAGTTGAGTTTTTGCAGCTAAGCACGACTGACATCTTTGAAACACCTTGTCAAGAAAAACTACAGCAAGGAGTAGGCTTCATTAACAAATTCCAAAAGCAAGGAGGCAGTGTTTATGTGCATTGCAAAGCAGGACGTACGCGAAGTGCAACTCTAGTAGGGTGTTACCTCATGCAGGTATGTTGTATGTATATTGTCATGCATCTAGGGTCTTTTCACAGACCTCAATGTCTTATTATCTTATATTTAGTTCTAAAAAATACAAAAGTATGTAATGTAATAATTCTGTAGCAGAATATTTTAGGCTAGCTTGTATATGGTCCAAATTAAGTTGTTGGCAAATGTGTTTATGCAGACTTGAAAAAAAAAAAAAAATAATAATAATAATTCATCTAATAAAGCAAAAGACTAGAAACTTAAAAACTTAGATACCCAGGGTATAGGATTGGACTCAATGGTGGCATCAAATCAAACGCCTTTATATCTCTTCAAGTGCCAACAATTGGGGCTCTACTTTTCCATTCATATAACCAATAAAATGCAATTATGTGTCTTTTCCACTCCGTGACGACCGTGCCTCCGTCAAAACTAAAATCTCAGATAGTGGCAAGAAGTCTGTATATGTAACAATACAAAGTATGTGAATTATGAGAGAAAGGACCATTTTATTTGACCTGGTTAACTAAGCATGCCAACAACTGGGTCTCTACCATATACACTCATATTAGATTCAATACATTTACAAAATAATTACATAAATATAAAATATAATTATAAAAGAGTCTATTTCATGATATACGTGAATCATAATTTAAATTATGCCTAGAGTTCTCTGCTGAATAGTTTATGTATAAATATAAAACTTGTACCTTCTGCAAAATATTCAACAAATTCTAATCTTTTATAAATGCATTGGAGTAAATAGTGAATTTCATTGAACTATGACAAACAGAGGTCAACAAAATATAATTGTGTATAGGCATTGATAAGCTGGTGACACTATAACAATACTATAGTAAAAGATCAAGACATCCTTCATTGATAACTATTTTTTACTTTTTGTTAAGATCTTAGAGATTTTATTTAAATAATAGATCTGAACTACTGAATATATTATAGGCATTTGCATTAAAATGAGCTCTATTGTAAGAGCTTTTTTTTAACTTGTCAACTAATTTGCAAACCAAAAATATGTCGTGACCTTTAGAAATGTACACTTTAAAACTTTATGACTGTTGAAAACATCTTTTTGTTAAAAAAAATTCTTAAAAATACAGATAAGATTATTTGTGTGAGGCTCCCTTTAGGTGTGCTGGTATTTAAATAGCACTATTTTTTTTTTTAATCATTTTATTATTGTTGTATTCCATTGTGGTAATTTTGCATCAACATAAATTCATGAAGGAAAAATAATCAACTTTGCGATACTTGATACGAATTTTTAATAATAATTAAAGCATATTTGATAAATTTTAAAAATTGGGAAAAGGGGAGGTGAGAGCTTTAGCTTACATGGACATAAAATAATACTTAAATTTAAGGGGGTAAAAACATCACAGTTAGGATGAATATTATAGTGAAGGATAGAAATACCAGCAAGAACCTTACCACACTAGAAGTTCTATGGTGAGGCCAAGATCTCATGTGGCACAAGTTTAGTTATATAATGTTTGTATAATAACTGAGAGCTTTCATCCTTGTAATTAATATCAATCAAAGATTTACTCATGTAGTCTTGTGCAAGACTGCACACTACTCTGTGATGTGCTCAAGTAAATCTCTTCTTTGATTGATAATGTCATTATTAAATGAAGAAAGCTCTCAGTTATGAAATGAACTTTTTTATAAGAAAACACTCTGCAATGCAAGTCTTTGACCTCTCCATAGAACTTCTACTGTGGTAAGGCCCTTGCTGGTAATGCTATCCTTTTTTTTTTTTTTTTTATTGATTATATTCAGGTATGTTAGAATATTAGTCAAGTATTTTGTTCAATGCGTTCTATGCCTTTTATATATATCCTATATATATTAGTGCTGTCGAAAAAAAATCCGGATTTTGAAATCCGGATAAAAAATTATCCGTTATCCGAATTTCTATCCGGATCACGCGATCCGGATAATTTGATCCGGATCTCAATCCGGATAATTTTGATCCGGATCGCAATACGGATAATTTGGATCCGGATTATATTCGGATAATATTGATCCGGATAATTTGATCAAGATCGTGATCCGTTTAAATTTTTCCACATTAATGACCCAGACCACGATTTCATATAATTACAATAAATATTAAGCGGAAAAATAATCCGGATTTCGAAATCCGGATAAAAAATTTTCCGTTATCCGATTTTCTATCCGGATCACGATCCGGATACATGGATCTGGATAATTTGATCCGGATCGCGATCCGAATAATTTTGGTCCGGATCACGATCCGGATCGTATCCGGATCGTGATCCGGATTTAAAACGGATCAGTGAATCCAGATAATTTCTTGTCCGCCAAATCCGGATCAATCGATCCGGATAACTTTCTATCCGAAATCCGGATTTTAATTTTATCCGGATTTCGACAGCACTAATATATTATATGATTACTTCTTGAGTTTTATGTAGTGACTGACTATTGTAAGGAGTAGCTCATATTGCTTGCAATGTTACCGTACTATGCAGGTATTGGTTTTTATCATTTTTAAAATTTTAATACAGTTATAATCACTTGTTTACAGAGGAATGGTTGGAATCCCGAGGAGGCAGTCAACTTCATGGAGTTAAAGAGACCGCACATTTTACTGAGAAGCAAACAATGGGAAGCACTGAAAATCTTCCATAATCGTCATGTGAGCAGATGACAAGAGGCTGCTGCCCAGGACGAGGAAGAGGAAGAAGAACATCTGAGTGCAGAGCTAGTACCTTCTCAGTAAAACTCGTTACCTAGGCAACAAGGAATAACAATAAATACTTCTATGACATCAGCAACACTTATCATAATAATTAAGAGGTAAATCAAATTTGGTCATAATTTTTTCTTTTGGATTTTTTTTTTTTTTTTTTTTTTTTTTTTTTTTTTTTTTTTTTACTCACAAGAAAATTTTAAGAATGCAAACAATGAAAATTAAAACAAACCCCAAATTTAATTCTGTAATATTTGATGTAATATGGGTCACAATTTCTTAAATTATAAAATACTTTGTTTAAATGCTATGGAATCAATTTAAGGAAAAAACCATCGCGGTTAGGATCAATGATAAAGAAAAGGATAGAAAAACCAGCAAGGGCCTTACCACAGTAGAAGTTCTATGGAGAGGTCGAGGTCTTGCATGGCACAGTATAATGTTATAAAAGTTTCTTTATAACTTGAGAGCTTTCGTCATATGATAATGACATTATCAATCAAATTGATTGATAATGTCATTATCATATGACGAAAGCTCTCAAGTTATAAAGAAACTTTTATAACATTATACTGTGCCATGCAAGACCTCGACCTCTCCATAGAACTTCTACTGTGGTAAGGCCCTTGCTGGTTTTTCTATCCTTTTCTTTAAATGCTATGGGTACTGAAAATCATAATTGGTCCTGTTCATTGTTTTGTAGCATTATCTTAATGATAGATAATATTTTTTTTAACAATATGTCAAAGTACTTATTCTGGCAAAATACATAAAACCCAAAAATACGGTTCTCCTAAATAAATACATAGCAACTAAAAATAAAATAACTTTGAGTCATGTATTCTGGCACCTGGAATACAATCAAAATTTTAAATAATTTTGTTGCCCATAATTAATATTGATTGTTCTTGTATTTCAATATATATTTATATTTAAAAAAAATGAAAAATGACCCTTAAATACTTAAATACCTCTTAATTAACATGTAAAATATGCGGAAAGCTAAATATTCACCTCAAAAATGTAGAGTTGCAGGTTTAGATTTTTTTTTTGTAATAAGTGCACATATACATATCATTTTGTGTGCAGTATATAATTTTTTTTTTTAATCCTGGCTCTACAGCCAATGAATCATGCTGGTGCTCTCTCTGAATATCTCCTTGTTACGTAGGTAACTTCATTTTTGTTTTCATGACACTCCAGTAATTTAGAGTATTGTTTGTTATTTTTTTAACAGTATTTTTGTTAAGTTATTTATATATTGTTAAGTTTTGTTATAAAGAAGAATCTCTAAATTAATATTTTACATCCAAAATTGTGTTTTTCGGTCATTTGAATTTTCTAATTAATTTTTATGCAATATTGATTAAAATGCAAAAATATAGAATATTCAAATGGTCAAATTAATCGTGATGAAAAACTATCATTATGTTGTTGTTACAACAATTTTATTCTCTTCAATTTATTGCCTTGGTACTTATCTTCTATATTAAACGAAACGTCCTGTTTATTTTTTCATTAAAGATTTTAAAACTAAAATATTTTGAATATTATTTTCTAAACTCTCAGACACCTCATTTTATTTGTTAATTTTTGTTTAACTCTTTTTTTTTTTTTTTTTTTTAAATCAGAGAAGTGCTAGCTGAAAGAAAAAGTGAAATAATAATAATAATAAAATGTGCAGTCAATAAAAAGAGAATTAATAATACCGTTAGGTTAAAAATGGACATTGAAATATTAAGCATGCTTGTAATGGTGGTGATATTTAATGGTTTGGTGACATTACATTAAAAAGTTCAGTGATTATCATATCAAATGTGAAAGATCCTTTTTATAGTGTAAAAACTGATTTTGCTCTAATCCAGCATGATTATATGAATGAATAAATTACTAATAATAATATACAAGTATTCCATACTGGAAACTTTTAACACAAGAAACAACTCTCAAATACATAATTAATATTTGCACAGCATGTTATAAGAAGGAATGAATTAACAATGAACGGACAATTTATACTTACTAGTATTAAAATGGAGTGTAAATGTATGTATTAAAAGTGTATTTCTAATGGACTGTGCATTTCCTAAATATGAAAACTATAATAATAACTATATGGTGATGGCATGATTATAATGTAAAAAAAAAAAAAAAAAAAAAAAAAAAAAAATCGAACATACAATGCTATTGTAACAATTATAAAAATATTTAAGAGTTTTTATACTATATAACAATTTATGGTGCACAATTACCATTTTAGCTTTATATATATTTAGAGAATATATTATTGAACCCTCTTTTTTAAGTAGGTAAAATAAATATCATAATCATGACAATACTATGTATATAACACAGACTAAAAGCAAATTACTATTTGATTATAAAATATGTAGTTATCAAGAGCAACGAATAGGAAAATCAACAAGTGCCTTACCTTGATAATGTTTGAGCTAGGCGAACACCTTTATGGCACTTGACTTAATGGACATCATCATAAGAAGGCACTTTTAGTTTTTCTACATTTTTTGCTTTGTGATAACTTATCCAAACTGAAATGGTTTTCAATTTCCTTTGATCGTAAGAATTATTTCTGATTATGTGCGATACAATGTGTATCAATAATCCATGATTTATTATATCAGAAATATAAAATCCTAATTTACACATTTTACATAAAGTTAATTTTATATAAACATGTAAACTATGAAAATATAGAGTGTATAACAAATAATATTAAAAATATATGGGAAATATGTCGAATATATACAAATTAAAATAGAATTTTTCTAACTCATGGTATATAAATATAGACAATAATACAATAACAATTAACTATTTAATGCATTTTCTATACAACTTTTTAAATATTTGTCAACTTATTTTAAAATTTAGCATCCTATGTAAAATAATATAATATTTAGTCTGTATAATCAAAGGAGAGAATAGTAGAACCAACAAACGCCTTGCCATAATGAAGTCCGTAGCTAGGTGAAGTTCTTGATGGCACAGTTGACACAAATATTTGTGTCAATATTGCCACAGTGTCAATTGTGACATCAAGATAGTCACGTAGCTATGAAGTTCATTGGTGGTAAACGACGCTATTCTTTCCTTTGAAAATTAATTAATTTAAAGAAAAAAACATCATGGTTAGGATCAATATTAAAGAAAATGATGTAGAATTACCAGCAAGGACCTTACCACAGTAGAAGTTTTATGGAGAGGTCAAAGTCTCACGTGGCACAGTTTTTTGTTGTAAAAAAAGTTCATTTCATAACTAAGAGCTTTCATCATATATTAATGACATTAATGATGCTCATAAACCCTGTTTTTCGTGCACCAAACCACAAAAAAAAAAAAAAAAAAGGAAAAGAAAAACGTTCATCCAAATCTTTTTAAATGGGATTGCGCATTTTTTGGAGCAAGGGAACAGGGTTTACGAACTTCATTATTATCAATCAAAGAAGAGATTATCTCAGTTATGAAATGATATTTTTTTGCAACAAAAAAACTGTGCTCTCGTGAGACTTCGACCTTTCCATAGAACTTCTACGGTGCTGGTATGGCCCTTGCTGGTAATTCTATCCTTTTCTTTATTATTGATCTTTCTTTTGATAATATATTGAAACCAAAAAGGTTGTTATTTCCTAATTATCATTAATATAATGTAGCCAGTAGGATATGAATAATTTATAGAATTTAAATTTCATTACTAAAATATTATTCCCATATTTGGGTGTATTTGTTGCAATGAATATCATTACATTGGTGTAAGTATATAATATGCTTCCAGTATTTATTTAAAAAAATAATCAGCCCTCTATATGAATCTAAAATCTAATCCAATGAAAAGTTGATGACAATAATTACTTAAAAAATATAGCAATGAGGGCTATAATATTATTATATACTAATATATGTCATGACAATAATACTTAATTTATTACTTATATCTTGTGTTCAACTTACCCTGCCTAATATTGTCTATGTGCAAAAAATAATAATAAATAAAATCCCTGCTAAAATATACAACTCATCTATATGTAACTTTATTTGGCAGGTTAAATTTTTACTACTAACAGTAAGTCGGTCAAAAGTTTTATGTGTGTGTGTTTTAATTAATTATGCAGATGATAATGGTGGTTTCTATTCATATAGTTTATTGAAAATGTTTATTATTGTAATTGTAAAACATGTACATCTGAATAATGATCTTGAAGTAATCGTAGCTCCTAAATCCTAAATGTTTAAAAATACCTAATAATAATAATAAATCCTCTATTCTTCCCAACAAATTATGAATGAGGGTATCACTGTAGTATTTAGGCATCATTTTTTTAAATAACCTTAATTCATTCATATTTTACTTGCAATACAAAAAAATGTTGACTCTTTTTTATTTTTATTTTTTACCCACTTGAAAGAAAAATTTCTACAACTTACATGCATTTATGCTACATGTCAAAATAAATAATTAATTTATTTAATTAAGATTGTTAATTGCATTCAAGTATTTTTATGAATGATACTAATAATGTTATTTTATAGTGTACTGAACTTATATTGGTACAGTCAACAAGGGAAAACTTCATTGTATGTGTAAAAAAAAAAAAAAAAAAAAAAAAAATCAAAATAAACAATGAATAATAATAATGAGCTAAGGAAGTAAACATAGGACAAAGTAATGAAATTATTATGAAGGAATATTTTGCTTCCTTTAATTATTGTCTTCCAAATAAACCTTTCCCATATTATGTACTTATTGATATATATAAAACCTCTGTAAAAATTAAATGTATAACCTGTTTACTTGGACAATAAATATTACCTCTGATAAATATTTTACTTTTAAACTAACAATTTTCTACTTCAGTTGGGATTTTTTTTTTTTTTTTATTTATTATTTTTTTTTTTGCTGCATGACAAAATTAACTGCTTGATGGGGAAAAATGTTAGCATGGAATGAATGTCACTAAACTATTTAAATGATAACTTTATAACAAATGCATTTTTTTAAAAAATAAAAATTGAAGTAAGCACAAAACAAAGGTAAAGCAGAAATAATGTACATTCAAAATCTTTTAATACATATAATTTAATTTATTATAGACAAAATGAACAAAGAGTACAGGCAATTTATTATTGTTACATGTGTTGCGGCAGGTGCTTTATGTACAGATTACTAATGAGAATGTTACTTCGTTTGAGAGATTACTTAAAGTTTCCAGAACATCTTGACTGCATTAGTAAGTCCGACGTCACTGTAGGTGAAGTAGAAAAGACCTCCAAGGGTGAGCACTGAGACTACGTATAAGGTAACAACGGAGAGCTTTGCTAGAGCTTGACCTACAACTGCAGGACGAGCGTAGTCTACTAAAATAGCTTCTAGGCCCCTGTAACATGACATTTTAAACATAAAGCATGATCGGAGGTAGATATTGACCGATAAAGAAGCAACTGTTGGGAGGCTGACTAGTGATCAAAATTGCTTAATGTCGGCCTCAAGTAAAACAGTTGCTATTATTAGTCTATATATTTGATGTAAATATACGAGATGCAAAAGCAGACCATCATGCTTGGCTGCAAGCAAGGTTAATTTTATTACTCCTATTAACAAAGTTTAATGGGCTTTATAGAGTAAAAAATCTTATGCATCTGATGGTCTCATACATTTATACAAGTAAAAAAAAGTAATGTCATATAAATTAATGGTGTACAAAGGTAATAAACTTTAACTAATTCTTCCCTTTTTCTTTCAGCTCATTTATTTATTTTTATTACAGTATTATTATTATTTTTAATATGTTTATCATTTACGCCTCAGGAAAAAAAAATGAACGAAAAGCTTTAGCCTTAGTTTATAGTCATTTTAGGAACAGAAAACAGGGTCTATGAACAGCATTAAAGTTTTCCTATTTGAAGTTTTTTTTCCCCTTTCTTTTCTCTCTTTCTCCCCCCCCCCCCCCCCCCCAACTCTATTTTATATAAATTACAATTGAGATTCATAAAAATTAACAGAATAATTATTCTGATCTTACCAATGTGAATGCATTACAATGGAAATGGCAATAGCATAGTCCAAAGCAGGGCAGGGGGCAATGAAGGCAGCTGGGATTAACCCGAGCAGACCCAAGCTAAGTGCTCGTTCGGCAGTCCACAGCTTGACATGGTCATGGCCTGCTGACATTTCTCGTCGAGGGCTGACTGAGAAAGCTTTGGCAGCAGCAAGGCATGTAGGAGTTTTTAGCTGTTGCATAGTGACTGATTTGGTGAGGAACCCACTACGAGAGAAGCTGCGGAGCACATTACCTGAAAATTAATATACATATTAATATACATATATGAGCGATTGTTCTGCCTCTCTGTTACACGTTACACATACCCTATAAAGTCAATACAATTTGGTAGAGGGATACGCATTATTGAGAAAATAAAATAAAAGTTGAATGTAAATTAAAATTCTCATTTATAAATAGGTACCGGTATGTACCATGTATGGTGCCCCACTACCAGTTTAAATGGCATCTTGCCAACAAATTACTTAAGCTATAACGAGATGATTGACGTATTCAAAAGTATTTTGATGTCTTTAAGTGACCCAAAGGCCGAGGGCTTTGAGAGGAAGGCAAATTGATTAGCATATTATTATATGATTGCTGTGCTGTAATCATTCTGCATTACAAAACAGCTGGAGTCCAATGATCCAACTTTTAAAACATTTAATTAATACTTATGTCTTACCATCAATGGCTTTTGGAAATCCACGTAATATACACGATAAAGCCATGATTACTTTAAACTATTTGCAATATACTACAAGAAATTTTTTTGGTGTAAGGTCCAAATTTTTTACTCTAAAAAAAGTTTTAGTACATAGCTTTTTTTCTTGCTCATAGATGGCGAAAGATTTGCGAAAGACACTTTGCTATTTTGTACAAGTTCATATTTTTGTCAAAAGATGGTGTATGCTGGCTTTGTTAAATAATTTCCCGCGTGTTATTCACTTGTTTCTTAAAAAATTCTTCACAGGTGACATTTTTTTGTGCACGTGATACTATTTATTTAGTATTTTTTGATGATACATCTGTAAATTTGAAGGTAATTTAACATATAAACATAAACTCCAAATATCAAAGATTATTTTTAGCATAAAATCATCAATGAAACTAGAAAACTGTATCAGTAATCGATGCTTACTTGTAGAGGTCCAACCCAACCGGTATTGTTTGTTATGTTAGATGTTTAAAGGGACTACACAGTAACTGTTACTGTAGGTCAAAATATTCAGTTAATGCTAAGATAGTATAATGTATGTAACATGTAGGAATAACATAATGTAGTAAATACTGTACCTCAAACTTTTGAGTATATTTATGTCATAATTAAAATATGATTTTATTATGGCAAATGTTATTTTGTATGCATGATATGATACACTGTGTATAATCATGTTGGCATAATCACATCCCCATGGTCAAATCAATAAAGACACTTTTTTTTTTATTCATAGTGGTGGACCCTGATAGAGGGAGCCATGGATAATCCTAAAGCAGAGGAGGATGCTGATGACAAGATGGAGGATTACCATCTTTCAAGCTCTCGGATGAGCCAACCTAGAGAGATGAGCTCATCTGGATCGGTGTTAGGTATATTATATGGTGACAGTATGACAGTTATGTAAGCATGTTTTTGTTTGAATGAATGAAAGATTTTATCAATTATGAAAGGTTAAAGCCATAAATATAATGTATACTGGCCTAAGAAAATTCTGACAATTCCCATATTCCCCATTATATAATGCCATTTGGAGACATGAATGCTGCAGTCTGATGTTTCTGGAACCTCTCTACAATACCTATTCAGCTGGATTTTAAATATCAAATTTAAGGATTTACCGCCCCAATTAAGTACAATGGGTGCGTACCGTAATTTGATGTAAGCGCTGTGCAGTGCTGTGGCAATACGGTACGACTTGTGAGCAATTTGGATACTTTGTGCTAGCAAATACGGTATGCTCGCCTCTGTGAGCCGATATGTAGGGACTTAAGCAGAGGTTCTCAGCATCAGCTGTTGTCCGTTCGGGTCTCTTCGGTAAACGCTGTGAAGCGCTGACAGAGGTGTTACGGTATGCTTTTTCAGCACTCAGCTCTCAGCGCTTGCAACTATATATGGTACGCACCCAATGTAGCTGAGTTTTTAGTTGTAATTATGAAAATGGTCCCCACAGCTGCATTTCTCCTCTATCCTCTTATTCAATAATGATATTTTTTACACAATACATGCATATGTAAATATATACAGGGTCCGCCAACATTATCGGGACAATTTTTGATCTGAATTTCCTGCCAAACTGTTTGCGCGATTTTCTTTCTGTTTTGTTTTTTACAAAGCTCATGCTGTGTAAAAAGAAGATATAACCATAAAATACTAATTTACTAAGTTTAAAGTAATGAAATTCGTAGACTAATTTTAATTAAAAAATTTCTTCGCGCTGAAAAGTCACCAGCCAAGACTTTAAATTGCTCTGGTAGCCTCATATTTTGCGTGAGCGAGATTTTACAATAATTTTTTGAAGCCTAAATATCAGTAGAAAGGTCAGCTACCTTTGAATGTACGCTAGCATGCAAGAAAATTTACCTGTGGAGACCATAAATCCTTTTGGAGGGATTTTTAGGCTAAAAAAAAGGACCCAAACATGACGCTGTCATACTGGGGTCAGAATTGAATATCAACACCCCCAATATGGCTTAAATTGCAGTAAACCCTCGTTTGCTATATTTTGGGCCATTCAAGTTCAATAGACACTGCCCGATTGGAAGTGGAAGTGGAAGTGGAATGCAGAAGTGGAAAGTTTTTAATGTTGAAAAGTTTTATTTTTATTTGATCACCAAATGAAGAAAACGTAAAATTTACGAAATTTACTTTTCTTTTTGAGGACATAACTTTGTCCCAAAACGTGATATTCATTTGCCATATGAACAGATGGCTTGCTAATAACCCTGGTAAAGTTCTTGGGGTAGCTAAGACCCAAGTTTTGTGCTAGTCACCACGCCCTGGGCGTGTTTAAAAATAACATCTCAGCGCAAAGAAATTCAGCACCCAAACTTCGTCTTTGAAATTCAATAATTTAACTTAAAAAATCCGACATTTTTTGGTCACATGTTTATTCTACACAGTATAAGCTTTGTAAAAAATGAAACAGAAAGAAGATCGCGCAAACGGTTCGGCAGGACATTAAGATAAAAAATTCTCCCGATAGTGTAGGCGGACCCTGTATATCATACCTTTACTTATCCATTTAAACACCCGTTAACCCTGCCCCCTTTCTCATTTTGATCTTAATTCAAGTATGTATCAAATAAGTCAACATTGATCATACTAATCTAATAACTGAAAAAACAAACAAATTAGCAATGCAGATCAAATCAAGACTTCTTTAGTTTTATTTTACAGTCAAAGACAAATAAAAGGTTATAATATAAACTTGTTCTTTATTTACATGCATTAAACTTTATGTGGAAACGAGATTCATGTTCTTCTAAAAAATTTATATAAAGTGCATTAGAGGTCGCACCTCTTGCGCTCAGGTGAGCTGCTGTATTTCAGATTTCAGTAATTATGATGGATATATCCAGAATATATTCTGATTAGTGATTTATTTAGTAAACTAATATTTTTCAGCAGCAATATTTATATGATTTTATTTCTATTCACCTGTTTGAGGGAAAAAAAATCATTGGGTGTTACGATGACTGAGAAAGAGGTTGATTTGGGAGAGTGATGTATGCGAATGTCCAGCACAAGCGAGCAGTGTTTTGCTGGCTGGCTAAGCAGCTCACCTGATAGAGAACTTTAATAGAGAAGAGACATTCCCATGTTTTAGGCAGACCTGCATACTCAAAGCAGTAAGCCTACATCACTATATTTTGAGCAACCCAGCCCATCGGGCGGCCCAGAAAAGGGGGCGTGGCCTCCAAAAATTTATCATTTTTGCGTCTTTTTGCACAAGTTTATTTAAAAGTACACTGATTTCTTTCAATGCTTTCTGCCGTCTATTTTTAATTTTTTCACTGCATAAAAAAAATCTATGAAACAATTTTTCAATAAATAATAATAGTTATATCACAAATAACGTACGGTACGTGTATGTCTTATTTGAGTCGAAACACCCGCTCTCCCCCCCCCCCCCCCCCAAAAAAAAAAAACTAAAAATTTGGCGTAACTATGGTGTATAATTTAACATACTAGGGAAAATACAAACACATGTTGTTTGCAGTCATTTGAAAAAAAAATGTTACGAAAATGCATCAACTATCTTTTGATTTTTATTTTATTTTATTTTTTTGCCGCAAGCTTTAAATTGTATGCTTTTATTGATATTCCAGCAAAATATAAAACCGGGACATTGACGATTTTTGCAAAATCGTGTCTGGAATTTAGTGTTAAAACCGGGACTGTCCGTCCCAGATTAGCCGGGATATTTTGTTGGCAGTTGTTTTAAAATGCAGCAGTCACTAATGACTAGAATTTTACGCACTGACTTTGGCAATATTTATTTATTTCTGATACAGATATTGAGGGAAATTAAACCATTACGGTTAGGTATGATAAATTTGAAAGAAAATAATATGAGAAAACCAGCAAGGACCTTACCATAGTGAAGAGAGTCCTAGAGTTTGAAACAAATCTTGCTGTCTGTATGGACTGGCATATTCCATTTCTCTTAGAGTTCAGTGCCAAAAGCTATCCAATATGTGTTAGCTGTTTTTATCTCTGTGTAAGCAAGACTTTAACTAACTATGGGATGGGACTCTTTTCCTATCCTTTTATTTCAAACACCTAACTGCAATGGTTTATTTACATTAACATTTATTTTAATGGCAGTGTCCCTGTAAGTGTAAGCTCATACTATCTCCCAGTACCCAAGTTTTCCTAATCTATCTGTATTTTACTATCAAATCTTTTTATTATCATACATATCACATAGTTAATTTTTCATTAATATACTATTACTGCTTAAGTTGATTTTACAATAATTATTAGAAGTTAACTCCTGTAAATGATTTTTTTTTACAAATATTTTTTTGGTGATGTTTTTTATTTATTTTTATTCAACTCATATAGAAAATAATAGGCCTATATACGTTTTTAGTGGTCAGTTTGTTAGTGCGCTTCAGAGAGCTTGTGTTGAAGCAAATCATAGTTAGAAAATAAAAAGAAAGATGATGTGATTGTCTATTCACAAATGATATACAAATTATTATTTACAACAACAGCAACAACAAAATGTTTTTTTTTTTTTAATATAGGCCTATATTTTATACATAAGGTTGTAAAATATTAATATGTATCAATCCATACAAACTATTAATACAGTATTAAAATGTTAGCAACTTAAATATTTCAATAATTTCAGGTGACATCCTAGGTGACTTGGGAAACAATTCTACAGTTTCCAGCCCTCCTGAGATCAGTGACACGTGTGTGTCAAGTGCAGAGAATTCATTATCACTCGCACCAGAGGAGGACATCTTAATGGATTCTGTAAAAACAGGTAATGCTGTTGACTTGATAGTCAAGCCAACAGATGATCCTGGCATCAGCTCAGATTCATTATCACTCGCACCATTGAATATACCAGATGAAGACATCGTAATGGATTCTCTAAAAACAGGTAATGTTGTTGACTTGCTTGTCAAACCAACAGATGATCCTGGCATCAGCTCAGATTTGGAACAAGAGCTGTTAAGTGAAGATATCATGGATCAGAAACCATGTGTGATCAGTGCTAGGGACACAAGAGATGTGAACAAATCAGAGGACTCTGTTGTCAACGAAACTTGTCTTTCTCAAACTTATGGAGACAAGTCTAATAACACTGATAATCTTCAAACAAGCTGTGCAGCTCAAAAAACAGAAGATATCAGTGATCATATAATTATGGATCTGATACCTTCAGAAAATAAGATTGTAGACTCTGAACTTAACAGTGATACAGTACTTCTTCAAATGCCTGTAGAAACGTTTAATAAATTAGACGACAATGCTCATACTACTGTAAACCAGGAGTCTGAAAAAGTTTCTGCAAATGCAGAAAGTATGTTGAAAAATGAAAAAAGTACTACAACTTCACTTCAATGTCCTTCAGAAGAGACCAATCTAACTGAACATAATCTACAAATTCCATTGAAAATCACTAGTGTAGATGAGAAATTCAAACAAGATTCTATTTCTACTATGGAATTTATGAAAGATATTGAAATTAAAATTGAAAATTCTGAGGATTCTGCTATAGCTTTTCAACCTAAATGTGAAGAAGATAATTTGTTGCATAATCTAACACCTGATCTGAAAAATCATGGAACGAGTGAAGATAAAAATGCAACATATGCAGATCTCTTTACAAATGAAGGTGCTAGAATTGTTGTAAATAATAAGGAGGCAATTGTACTGAAGTGGTATGATATGGAGCCCCAGAAAGCAGAAGATGAAACATCTGTTGCTGACCAGACGCTAGAAACAACTACTGGAGATGCAAACATTGAAACTAAAACAGAACTTTGTTCTGTGAAAATTGAAGTTGTAGAAGAGACATCAAATATAGACAACATTGATCTATTAAGCCAAGTGAGTACTGAAGATAAAAAAGAAATTTTATTAGACTCAAATAGTGAATGTATGAAAAAGATAGAATACATTGCACAAGATTTGAACAATACCAGTAGAACTACTCAATCTCAAGAAGAAAAGCCAAATGAAGTGAAAAACTGTTCAGAAGTTTCTCAGTTAACGAACACTGAACAAGAAGTAAAAGAAGTAATTGGTTTAATTATTGAAGGCATAGAAAATAATGAAAGTAAGAGAGAAAATTCTGAAGTTGATATTAAAACTACACCATCACAGAGTTATGATGAGAGGTTTGAAATTCAAGAAAAGTGTGTTGAAAGAAATGATCAGAAAATAGAAAAACTCACTACATCTATTGACAATACAAGTGAAATAGTAAATTCTGATGATATTACGCAAGCCTCTACGTCTGTTGTATGTAAGACAGAAAGTGAAGTAGAATGTAATGTCAAACTTCCTATCTCACAGTGTCAAGGAGATGAATCAAACAAACTGTCAAGTGAAGTAGCAAGTCCCCCTCATATTAATAACTTGGGAATCACAGTGGATAATACTGTAGATGCCTTTGCTATGAAAACTGAATGTGATTCTGAAATACTGTCACAACAGTACAATCACGACTTGTTGTGTAAATCAGAAAATGTTGATGTTCCTCAGATTACAGAATTAGTACAAGGGCAAGTTGCTGCCTCAGAGAGTGAGATAAAAGATACTAAAACTTCTGTTGAAACTTCTTTGCCACAGTTACATTCAGATTTAAGGATCACAGAAATTAAAACTGAAAATGTTTTGGATAACTCAAGTAAGCAAAATGAAAGCACGGCAGACAAAGAAGGTTCTACGGAAGCAAGTGTTGTAAGAAATTGTGATGCAGTTGTCATTACAGACTCTGTTAGCATTAAGGAAGCTACAATGCTGACATCACAAAATAACTCTCCACTTATTTCAACTACAACTGATAATTCAATTGCTAAAATTACTGAAACTGATAGTGTTAGTTTTAAAACTGTAGAATCTAATTTAAGCTCTGATTTGCCAACAACTTCTTCTATTTCTTTTCATAGCTTGGAAAATATTGAGAAAAATTCTAATGAAAAGGAGGTTGCAAGTGAAAATGTTGAAGTTAAATTACAGGAAAATAAAACTGTAGATCAAGTCTCTATGTTAACTTCTGTGCTTGAGAAATATTCAGAAACACAATTAAAAGTTGAATCAGATACTGAGAAAAAAGTTAGCCCCACAAATAGTTTGCAGGTTACAGATATTATTTGTACCCAATCTAATGCAGTTGATATTTGTAGAACAACATTTACTGAAATTGAAGCTTCAAATATGCTAACAGTTAAGGAAGATACTGAATTAGAATCATCAAAAACTCATGATATTGAAATGGAAATAAATTCCATAGCAAGTGACAATGTAATTCCAGAAATGAAAGATGTACCTGAAATTAAAATTATCAAAGACAATGTCAACCTAACTACACCAGTATTTGAAGAAATCAAATCAGAGTTTATAACTGAGCAACCAGAAAGCACTATTTCTGACCTTAAAGATAAAATATTTGTGGCAACTGAAAATGGAGAGATTGTCATTACGTTACGTGTAAAAACTCTTCCTCTTGAAACCAACCGTATTGAAAGTGTACAAATGAATTCAAGATTGGAAGGATTAAATTCCAACACTGAAAGTAAAAGTGAGAGCATCAAAAGTGAAAATGTATTGCTCTCTGGAGAAGACTTGAAAGTAGACAAGCAGGTAGTTCAGGTAGTGTCTACCTCTATTGTGAGTAATTCTCCACATGATGAAAGAAAAGTTCTTGAAGTTGAAGAGGTGGATCAGGCTGCCAAAACATTAAATGTTGAGACTTTTGCCACTACAGTTGCTAAAAATGAAGACCTTTCTTCTGTTGAATCCTACAAGAATTTGGAAGCAGTAATATTACTATCAGACAATGTTAAAATCAATACTGAAGAAGTTAAAACTGAGTCTCACAATCTTTCAACTACCTTGGAAACAGTAAAACCTGAAATTGAATCACCATCTGTAGCAGGTATGAATACAATTGATTTAGAAGTTCATGCAACTCAAGAAGTGGCCAAATTTCTTTCTATGACTGAAACTGATGTCAAAAAAGAAGAAGATTCTATGAATTTAGAAACCACTCCTGAAGTTAACATGCCTGAAGAAATGATAGTGGCAGCTACCAAGGCAAATAATTCCTCGATTACTTCTTTGCGCATAACTGAAGGGGACATTAAAAAAGAAGAAGAAAGTTTTGAAGGTGTAGAAACTGGACCTGAAGTTAGTATGCCTGAACAAAATATAGTCGCAGCTATCAGAACAACTAAGTCTGAGAGTACTTCTTTGAACAAAATTGAAGTAGAGATTAAAAAAGAAGAAGCAATTTTTGTCTGTGTGGAAGCCAATCTTGAAGCTAGCAATCCTGAAGAAATTGTGGTTGTTGCTGCCAAGGCAACTTGCTCAGACATCCTTAATTTAGATTTAACTGAAAAAACAATTTCTTTAGAATCTTTAATTAAAACTGATACAGGAGAAGTGAATTCTAAAAATTCAGAAACCATTCCTGAAGTCAGTGAATCTGAAGAAGTTCCAATTGCATCTATTAAGGCAACTGAAGACAAATTTTCAGTTCCACCTTTAATTGCAGCTGATGCATGGAAAGAAAAAGTGAAGACTGAAAATGTAGAACTCATGCCTGAAGTAAGCAAGCCTGAAGAAGTTATTACCATTACAGCCATGACAAGTGATTTAGATAGCTGTACAACAGCTTTTACTAAAGAATCAGTTCCGCTCACATCTATTACTGAAACTGATTGTACTAAAATAGAAGTGAATCCTGAAAAGATAGAAGCTATTTCTGAGGCTAATAAAAGTGAAGACATTTCAATCACAGGTACCAAAACAACTGAAGAAATATTTTCACTTCCTCCATTAACTGAAGTTAAAGAAGAAGAGAAGTCTGAAATTTTAGAAAGCATGCCTGAAGCAAGTAAACCTGAAGAATTTATGAAAATAGCTACCTTGGCAAGTGATTTGCAGATTTTTTCATCAGATTTAACTGAAGCAACAATTTGCTCTACAACTGCTGCCAATACAGAGAAAGATAAACTAAAGAACAAAGATACATGCCCTGAAACTAACAAGCCTGAAAAAGCTCTACTTATAACTACCAAGGAAAGTGATTCAGAGATTTCTTCATCTAATGTAATTCATGAAACCTTTTCAATTCCAACTTCTACTAAAACTGATGTTAATCAGGTACAGCCAAAGTTGGAAAATATAGAAACCATCCCTGAAGTTAGTAAAACTGAAGAAATTCTGATTGTAGCTAACAAATCATGTGATTTAGAGATTACTTCGGATATAACTAAAGAATCAGTCCCACTTCTCAATTTGACTGAAACTAATGTTCATAACATAGAAGAGAAGTCTGAGAACTTAAAACACAAGCCTGAAGTAATTAATAAAACAAGTTTAGAGATTCTTTCTTCTGATGTAACTGAAGCAACAGATCCAGTTCTTACTGAGACTGGTGTATGTAAAACAGAAGAAATTTTCAAAACTTTAGAAACCACCTGTGAAGCTATCAAGCCTGTTGGAGCTTCCAAGGCAAGTGATTTAGATATTCCTGCATTGAGAGTAACTGAAAAAACAACTCTCACGCCACCTGTAACTGAAACTGATGTTGATAGAATTGAGGAAAATGTTTTGGAAACAGCACCCAACTCCAATGACATCAAATCTGAAGTAAAACTTCCAACCACCACAGTCAATCTTGATTTGGAGATTCCAGTTTCAGATAAACAAATAGTCAGCTCTCTATCTATTCCTGAAACATACGATACAAAAGATGCAGAGAATTTCAGAAATATAGAAACCAGCGTTGAAACAATAAAAACAAAATCAGAGATTCCTGCAGAAGCTACAAATACCACTGACTCTAAGCAACTTTCTTCTGCACTGGTTGACAGCTCAGTTAATCCTACCTCTTTACCTGTAGTTACTGTGTGCCATGAGGTAAAAAATATAATGACTAGTGATATTCATATCAGCTCTCAAGAAGTAAATGCTGATTTGTTGCTCACACAACCAAAGTTGGAAATTCCTACTTCTGCTTCAACTAATGATTCAGTAAGTTTTACTTCTATCTCTGAATCTGGTAGAGAAGTAGCTGAAAATAGTTCAATGTTAGAAGCTATCCCTGAAGAAACTAGACTTGACATAAAACATGTAGATACTGGAAGTGATACTATGATTTCTTCAGATATACCTGAAAAAGTTGCCAGTCCTGTCATTTCTATAGAAAATTGTAGCAATAAAATAGAAGAAAGACATACAAATGTACAAGCCTGCTTTGAAGATAGCAAATCTGACATTGAAGCAACTCTCCTAGCTACAAAGACTGAAGAATTGGTGACTTCTTCTCTTGTAACTGATGATATGAATGAAAATGACATCAGTGCAGTGGAAGAGAGTATTATGAATGTAGATGTTGATCTAGAAGATGACAAACCTGAATTAGAAGCTCTACTCCTGGCTACAGACCCTAGTGATTTTGAAGTTACATCTAAAGCAGATAACCATATCAACACTGAAGCCTCCAATGAAGACATTAAACCTGAAATAGAAGACCAATCTAGTGATACAAGTGATTTAAGTAAGACAGCTGAAACAATCTGTGTCAAGGAGACAGGTTCTAGTACAGTAGAAGAGAGTACATCCATTCATGAAGAAAGTAAAACTAAAATAGAATATCTGCCTCTATCTACTGACCCTGGTAAACTTGATGCTGCTATTGCAGCAGCAGAACCTTCTTTAGCTGATAAAGTTAAGGAGGAGGAACAATATGTTAAATTAGAAACTTCCCCAAAACCTGAAACGGAAGTGTCACTTCTACATGCTGGTACAAGTGAAGTTAAAGTATCCTCTGTGATTGAGACAGATATTACCAAAGACACAGAGCATCTGACAAATATAGAAACCAGCTGTGAAGTTAACAAAGCTGATACTGAAGCTCTTCTTACTGTTGGTGTTACAAGTGAAATAGTGAATATTGTAGATGATATTCCTTCAGTGAGCAAAACAGATGTTGGTCAAAAGGCAGAGAGAACCACAGAAGAAGTCAGTGAAATAGAAGAAGAAGCTCGTCTCGCAGATAATAATACATGTGAATTGATGGGCACTTCATGTATGCTACCTGAAGCATCTTCTTTCAGTGAAAATGATTTCAGTTCAGTGGTAGAGAGTATTATGAATGTTGAAGACAGCCATGAAGAAAACAAATCTGAAATGGAAGACCTACTCTTAGCTACTGACCCTAGTGATTTTGAGAATAATTCTGTAGCTGAAATTGTAACAAATGCAGATGATCATATTAAAATGGAAGCCTCTCATGAAGATATCAAACCTGAAATAGAAAATGAACTCCTTTTTACTTGCACAACTGATGTGAAGAATGAAACTGAAGTGTCTGTGAATGAAACTGGTATTGGAAAAGAGGCAGAGCAGCAAGTAACAACCAGTTTTGAAGTTAATAAACCTGACATTGCAACTCCTATCACTGCAAGTGTATTGAACACTACTAATGTTGAGATTGTGAGTGAAACTGATGTTTGCCAAGAGACAGACACACAACGCAAACCTGAATTTGCAGTTCCGCTCCAAGTTGTTCATACAAATAAATTGAAAAGTGATTGTATTGCAGCTGAAGATTCCTCTTTGGTTAAAACAGATTTTATTCATGAAACAGAGCATCCTACAAATGTAGAAATTGGTTCTAAAGACAGCAAAACTGTATTAGAGCCTTCTATTGAAGACAGCAAAACTGTATTGGAGCCTTCTATTGAAGCTAGTAATGCATGTGCATTAATGGAAACTTCTAACGAAGCCATTATTTCCACAACAATTGTAGCTAATGATGAAAAGAAGGCAGAAATTTGTTTGAAGGAAAATACGCAAACCAAGACAGAGGATGATCCTATAAATGTATGCACTGGTAGTGATATTATAATTTCTTCAGTAATGTCTTTTAAGGAAGAAAGTAATATTGAAACTACAGTAAGCAGTAACCAAGAAGAACAGCATAACACACCACAAGCTATTTCGGAAGAAATAGATATTGGAGAACACCACTTAGAAACAATGAGTAATGATAGAATTTCTACTTCTTCTTTGAGTAAAGAGAGTGAAAATGTTCAAGCTGGGTCAGCAGAATTGACAGCTAACTCAGGTGATAATACCTCTATGCCTTCCCGTTTGGTAAGTGATACTGAAGTCTGTGAGGAAGATATTTGTGTAGATGGAAAATTGCAAGAAACCACTGAAGAAGAAACATTGAATGCTACTGATGTAACTGTCATTCCAGCGTCTGTCACTGCTAGCAGTGAGGAAGTATGTGATGAAGAACCAGTTACTTGTAGTGTACAGACTGAGAAATCAGAGAGCAAGGTAGATAATAAGGAAGCAATTGAACTAACAAGTTCTAGTGATGGCAAATCTACTTTCGAAATAATAAGTAAACCAACAAATGATGAAGATATTCATAATATTGAAGCTACTGACAGTATCAATGATAAAAATTCTGATTCTGCTGACTTATCTGAACCTGATAATGCCAAAGAAGAAACACAGGAGAGTGATCATAAATCAGAAATTATCATTTTAAGTTCCACTTCTCTAGCACAGCAAGAAAACAACTTTGAGCTTGAAACTGAGCCTACAAATGAAGACAAAGAAGTCAGCGAGCCTTTGGAAAGTGAAATGAAATCTAACACTGAAAACAGCATTTCTATTGATACTATAGAAGTTAAAGAAACAAAGATAAAAGAAGTGCCTACTCCAGTGAAAGAAAAAGTATTAAAAATAGTTACTAATGAAGGTTTAGTACAATATATTAAAATACCAGTCAGTTTTAATATTCCTAATATAGCACAAATGTTCTCTCAAAGCGATAATAATGTAGAAACATTACAAATACAAAAGGAAGCTTCACCTGAAAAATTAAAAGAGGATATAGTATGTAAAGGATGTGAAACTAAACTGACTAGACATGATATATATCATCCTTGTGTTGTTAATTGGTGTAGATTTTGTGAAGAAAGTTTACCAACTAGTGCTATATTTGAGCTTCATACTATTGAAAAACATCTCATTAATATGCGAACCTGTGCATTTTGTGAGAAAGAACTTGCAAGTTTACAGCACTTGGAGAATCATTTAAAAATTCATACACATTTCCGCCTTGCTCCTAGTGTATGTGTTGGTTGTAAGACCCAGTTTAGAACTAACGAAGGAAGGCGAGAACATTCTTGTTCTTTACCTTTGCTGTGTACAATCTGTAATATTACTCTACCAAATGAAGCAAGATTGCTACACCACCAAGTCACACAGCATAAGGTTAGCTCTGGAGGTAGGCTAAGTCGTCAACCCTCAGCAGAAGTACAAGAAGTGCAAGCTCAAATGGAAGAGAATGTGAATGTTGAGATGAGTAAACAAACCAGTGCTGGAGTAGAAATTAATGATGTTTCAACTCTTGTTGAAGTAGAAAAAGAAGATGTAAATAAGGATGATAAAACAGAAGAAGAAGAAGGCACTGAAAGATCTTACACCCCACCAGACACTGTAAGTCTTACAAGCTCTCAAACTTCAGAAATTATATCAGATGATGTTGGTGAAACATTAGAAAGAGTTATCGCAGAAGTAGTTAAATTAAACAACTCGTCTGAATCTGAACATTCATATGAAAAGGTCTGGAATATTGTAATGAATAATGATTTGAATACAGATATTTCTAAAACTATGAAGGAAAATTTAGAGGCTGCTCCTGTTGAGCTTATTAACCAAGAAAAGAACTTGCCTGATAGTCAACAAACTACAACAAAAGAAGTAGAGGAAATACCTATGTCTAGTGAAGATGATAAGAGTGGAGAAGAAAGTACATCAGTTGTAGAAAATATAGAGATTTCTTCAACTGAAAGTGAAACAGAAAAAGATGAGAAAAGTGGAAAGAAAACAACAAATACACAGCCAGAAAATGAAGAGATTGAATATATAAGTGAGACATCCAGCGTCGAAGAGGCTAAACTTCTGGTACAGCTGACTGAGTTCCTTGATGTTAACAAAATGAAATCAGAACTTGAGCCACAGAAACAAATAAGGTTAGTTCAGAGCTTGTTAGAAAATATCACAGTAACTTTCAAAAGTGCTTTCAGTACTGTAGTAATAACTTTTTAATATATTACATTTATTTTATTAGACATTAGTGGTTTACAGTAACATCACATTAAATATTATTATGACATAATATTTCTTTTCTTTATTTTTTATTTTCATACTGCAGTTTGTATGCATATCAGTGCTATTTTATTTAAATAATATTATAATAATGGTTGGTATCATAAAAAGAAGAAAAAGAAAAACATATTAATAATAATGTTAATAAAAATTGAATATTGCTAGTAGGGAGGGGGGCATTTTTTTTTTTTTTTTTTTTTTTTTGTATTAAATCATTAACAGTATCCCTAACAGTATTAGTTTTGTTCGTAAACCCTGTTGTCTTGCACCAAAAAATTTGCATTCCATTTGAGTAACCAAAGTTGATCGTCATTTTAGGAGCAGAGAACAGGGTTTACAAACAGCATTATTGCTACTGTACATTAAAAAAAAAAAAAAAAAAAAAAAAAAAAAAAAAACTAGTGTAATACGTACACTTTTCCCAAAAAATATACTGATATTTCATATTTTTGGTATCTTTCAGTAATGCAGAATCAACCAAGATGAAGTTTGTATGTGACATCTGTGATCGAGGGCTGAAGACAGAATCAGATTTAGTGAGTCATCGTGCTTGGCATTTTGAAAGTTGTGCTGCACCAAAAAATACAGATGTCCCTGATCCAAGCCCACTCTACGATGTGTATGACACTGCAGTTGAAGCTAAAAAAGAAGTATCTAAAGTAGAAAATGATAAAGTAGAACTACTTAGCTCAACTGAAAATAATCAGAATACTACAACTGTTGAGCTTCCCAAGCCTATTCAGCTTACTATGAATTCCACTGATGATGAAATTTTGGAATGTTTGTCACAAATTCAAGAAGAGACAACAGGTATAAGGGAGTATATACTTCCAGACCAAATTGGCAAGATTGTAAGTGAAGTAGAAGCAAGTGCCATTGCTACAATTGCGTTGGAATCCAGAGAAGAAGTTAAGCAACAGATTGACATCAAGGTTGACACAGAAGAACTCAGCAAAGAACTGTCCAAGATGAATGAAGATGTTTTTAATGAAGCAATGGATAGGGAAATAGCATGTGACTTAGGAGCTAAATCAGTAACTACTGCTGATTTAGAGGCAACTCCAGACCTTGTAGTACAGAACGTGACTTTGGGTGATGTGGACACCAGTTCTCAAGCCCAACAGGAAATGACTGTATCTGATTCTCAAGATATAGAAAATGAGTGTACAGTATCAAACTCACAAGAGATAGAAACTGATATTACTGCTCAAGTACAGGATGTAATTGAAAGTGCATTGTCCAGTGTGTATGAAAAAGAACAGCGAGAGGCAGAGAACTGTAGTGTTTCCATCAAGAGTGATGTTGCTGCTTCAATTGTGAAGGATTTATCTACTTCTATTGCGACAGCTCTTAGTGGGCATCACACTCCACATATTAGGTGAGTAGAATTTTATGTACCAGAGTACAGTACGTATTTGTGACTTTTGCATTTAAAACCAATAAGTTTATAAAATTTGTACTTACTGTTATTTGGTAACGCACTAAGTTTTAGTATTTTAGATTGTTGTATATTTTTGTGTTTTCCACTATCAGTTCTATTATTTTTATTTGAGAATATGAATGTTTAAACAAAAAAAACATAGCATTCAGATGTAGGAAATAAAAGTTTAAAAAAAATTATACCCCCCTCCCCCCCCCCCCCCCCCCAAAAAAAAAAAAAGAAAGAAAGAAAGAAAGAAGAGAGAGAGAGAGAGAGTTGAATATAATCAAATTGTTGCTATTATTGTCATGCTTTGATGTAAATTGTAAATTAGTTTTATTAAAATTATGCTTTCCATTTTTAGTTCTCAGGAAGTTACCATTGAAGAGCCGACTTCAACAGTTCCTTGCCCTCACTGCAGCCAATCATTCTCCAACTTCACCACATTAAATAGTCACTTCATTGATGCCAAGTTCTGCAAGTTCTGTGAATCACTATTCCCTAAGGATTATGAACTTCACATGGTAGAGTATCATAGTTTAGACAAAATTTGTCAATTCTGTGATAAAAATTTCCGACATGCAAAGGACTTATCATCTCACATAAAAATTCATACATTACTTCAGTTTAAACCTTGGGTGTGCTCTAAGTGCAATGGTGCTTTCAATAAAACTGACTATTTAAAGCATAATAAATGTCAAGCTTCACATAAAAATAAAACAGTTATGGAATTAAATTTATTTTGTGATCAATGTAAAATTTATTTCCAAAGTGATGTAAGTCTTGAAAACCATATGATTGAAAATCATTCAATTAAAGATATATGTCCTATTTGTAAAGAAAAATTCAAATCGTTACTAGATCTTGTAACACATTTAGGAAGTCATAATTCAATTAAAGAAATTGCATATAAATGTCAAAAATGTCTGTTGAATACAACTAATGAATCTGAATTTGATAATCATCAATGTATACAAGACCCTCAAGATTTGAATGTTACTTCTGCATCAAGTAGTGATGATAATTTATTATGTCAATTTTGCAATGATGGCTTTGCTACTGAAGAAGATAAATTATTACATGTGTGTACTAAAGAAAAATGTGACACTAACAAATGTGAGACGTGCGACATTACATTTGATTCTAGACCTAAATTTGAAGAGCACATGATGTCAGAACATTCATCAAGAAATGTATGTCAATTCTGCTCTAAAAAATTCCAAAACATAACTGCACTTAAATCACATATCAAAATACATACTTCACTCAAACATCCACTCATTTCATTATCACCTGTAAAGAGAATACACGAAGAAAATTGTAATGAAGAGCCAATAAAACGACCACAAAGAAAGAAATCAAAACCTGAAAATGAAGTAGAAGCACAAGAAGATTTATATTGTAAAGTATGTGATGTGAAATATTTAAAGCGAGATAGCTTTGAATTGCATATGATGGAATTTCATTCTAGTATTGATACATGTCAATTTTGTGACAAAAAATTTAGAAATCGTACATCACTCTCACAACATATTACAATACATACTAAATTACATCATTTGCCACATAAATGTGAAACTTGCAGTGCGAGATTCAGTAAAGCAGCAGAATTGATTGTACACCACATGGGACCATGTCAAGTATTCACATGTGAGGAATGTAATGTTGTATTTGAATGTCAAGAAGATTATAAAAAACATTCAACCGAACAACATGCTCTAAGTTGTGAATTCTGTCAGGAATATTTCAAAACAAAACAAGAATTAACATCTCATATAAAAATACATTCCATTAAAGATGCTCTAATTTGCAAAGATTGCAATGTTCAATTTAAAACTATACTTGACAAATCAAGTCATGTATGTTCACCAATTAAACAAGAAAAAAGTGAGTTTCACTGTGAGATTTGTGATCAAACTTTCAAAAGTAAATACATTCTTGATAAACATTCAAAAAAGCATGAAACAAAACCAGATATTCCTCAATATCCACTTAAAAAATGTAAACATTGTTTCCGCACATTTAAATCTGATCAATATTTGAATGTTCACTTAAAATATTGCAAAGATAATAAGAAACCAAGTTTCCAAAGAAAATGTAAAATTTGCAAAGTTGAATTTAAAAACACTCTAGATATGACTAAACATAGATGTAACCCACAAGAACTTTTCTGTAAATTTTGTAAAATTACTTACAAAAATAAAAAGGAATTTGAACAACATATGATTGAAAATCATACAACTCCTGATACATGTCAGTTCTGTAATCAGAAATTTAAACAAGCTCAATCTCTGTTACTTCACTTAACTAAACATACTACTATCAAACCATTACAACTAAAATGTGAACATTGTAAATTGAAATATTTCCAAGGTGAAGAATTTGAATCACATGATTGTGTGGCCAGGAAAGACTACAAGTGCTGTGTTTGTTCCAAGGAGTTTGCTCAAGCATATTGGCTTGCCAGTCATCTTATAAAACAGCACGACATCATGCAGTATCTACCAGAGGTTTGTGGCACGTGCGATACTCAGTTCAGCAATAGACGTCAGTTGCATAGACATCCCTGTCCCGTGGGTCTCCCTCAAGATGAACCATATGTCTCTCTGCCATTTGGTGACGAGACTGTGGCTAGGTGAGCAAAAGTCTTTGTAGTAAAACATTTGCCCCTGCACTTTTTTTTTCCGCATATAAGAACTATAATGGACCACTTGCAACGAACAAACTATTTTAACAAACTATAGACTGGATTTTTATGTGAAAATGATGATTACGCCTGCAAGTATGATAGTTAGGCTTTTTGCTTCACAATCTACTGTGTATTTATAAAAATTGCTACCTCAGTGCTAAAAACTTACAAATAATAATTTTGTAAACTCACAGAAGTTGTGATGCAGGTAATTAACTTATCATTTTTGCAGGTTTCCGCCATTTATTCAGTCTCTAGTTAGTTAGTCTTATGGGGAAATCATTATCATAAAAAAGTTAAAGCAATTAAAAAAAAAAAACTTTTATTGCAAATGGTACATTATAACAACATTGTCATAAATTTTATGAAATCTACTCATGTTGGTTAATTTGTTTTTAATCATCCACTGTGAGAAAAAAAATTGAGTATTTATTAAAAAAAGGTAGTATTACATCATAAATTAAATCTACTATATTATGCTCTAGATCTATACAAACTTTAAATTTAGGTTAAACTACACTTTACAAACATTTTTAGAAACCAAGGAACATAATATTACTTAATTATTATTTGTTCCCCGTTTTTTTTTTTTTTTTTTTTTTTTTTTTTTTTTAAATGAATTTGTGAAATGAATTGATAAAAATTTACATAATTTTTTATGAAGAACAGTAACATACAAACTAACACATTTTTATATCTGTTTTAGTGTCAACATAAAGCAAGAAATAGATATAAAACAAGAACCACTCTGGGATGACTCAGCTTACGATGGTAGCTGTGAAGCAGGTGCAAGTTCACAAGGAGTGTTGTGTCCACATTGTGAGGAAGTCTACGAGAGCAAGAACAAATTAAATGAACATTTGTGTAAAGTTAACTATTGCAAGCGATGCAGTAAGTCATTGTCTAGCTCTAAAGCATTTAATTTACATATGATAAGCTTACATTGTACAGAAAAAACTTGTCAATTTTGTGACAGGGTTTTCAAAAGTACTAATGGACTGTTAAAACATATTTCACTTCATACAAGCATCAAACATAAATTGTTTGACAAATATTCTACAGCAGCAAAAAGTAAAGTTACAGAGAAAGAAGCAGATAAAATGTCTACTTTCTGCAAAATCTGTGATAAAACATTAAGTAGTAGACAAGGATTTGAATCACACATGATGAGTAAACATTGCATGCAATCTACGTGTCAGTTTTGTGACAAAGTCTTCCCTAAAAAAGAGAACTTATTAGCTCATATAGCAACACATACAAAATTACCATATAGATTGTATAATAGATGTTTAAAATGTGATAAGAAGTTTTTAGATGATCTCCAAGAAATTTATCATAGATGTCCAATGGATAGAAAATCTGAAAATATGGAGAAGCCAGCAGAATCAGAAAATTCTGAGAGTGACAAAATAGAAGCAAATACTTCTGAGGCAACAGAAAAAAAGAAATGTCTGATTTGTAATAAGAAATTCACCAATAAATCTGGATTTGAAAAACATATGATGGAATTACATCAAATGAAAATGACATGTCAATTTTGTGGTATCGTGTGCAAGAAAAGATCTGGCTTGATTAAACATTTGACTAAACATACAAGTATTCAAGCTAAATCAGTTTGCATGCTTTGCAGTGATTTGCGTGATGTTGACAATCATAACTGTTCTCAAAAAACAGACAATGTAGAAGCCAGCCCTAAGAAGCAACAGATGAATGATGTCCCAGAAGTAGCTGTTAGAAAACGGACTCGAGAAGACAAACTTTTAGAAGACCTTGAGGATTCCTCGTCATCATTGGACTATGAGAATCCAGCTAAGTTAGTATTGAATCATTATTACTGTATTGATATTATATAAACTAGGATAGTTTATTTTCCTTTATGTTTTCGAGTAGGATAAACATTACATTGAATATATCAGGTTATTTGAATAGGGCAATTAGTATGTACATGAGCATGATAAGTTAAAAATTGTTGAAACACAAAAATTACATGATTTATGCATAGATAGTGGGACGTGGGATCAAATGTCTAGTTTAGATAATGCCAGGCATATTATTATTTGTTTATATATGCTATTTAAAATGAATAACGATTGGGTTTCTGTATCAAATTTGAGATGATATACATACCTAAAGTTACACATTCTCTCACACCAAAAGCTGTACGCACATTTTATCCTATCCCTTCTGTTATTATATTGATATATGCTTATATTTTTTTTATTGTACGGTAATATCTGTACTAAAGTTAAGATTCTTTCTGATTTAAGGCTGCTAAAAGGGGCTGCAGATTCTGTAAAATGCCTGCTATGTATAACTATGTTTGATAGTAAAGAGGATATGCACTCGCATCTTCGAAATCACCATAGAGTTGATGTAAACAGGTAAGTTATTATTATATAATATGTCAATCTGTGTATTTCATTGTAATTCTCTGATTAATATTAAAGTAAAGGATAGCCAGAAAAGGCTTTACCACAATAGAAATTCTATGGAGAAGTCGAGGTCTCGCATGGCACTGAGTTTAGTTACATAATGTTTGTATAACCAAGAGAAGAAGAAATTTACTTGAGCACGTCACAGAGATCTCAGGTGTACAAATATTACATAACTAAACTCTGCCATGTCAGATCTTGTCCTCTTCATAGAACTTCTACTGTAGTAAGGCCCTTTTTGCTGGTATTTCTATGCTCTACTTTCACAACCACAATGTTTTTTTTTCTTTAAATTAGATAATATTCTGATTAATAAACTTATTTATTTATTTCATTTATAAATTTAAAAAATGAACTATGTAATAATAATTATACCTGTTTTCAGTTTGCTACAACTACAAGGAGTGAAGGTAGCAGGTGAAGAGAGTACAATTCCTCCTGAGATTTCTGATAAAGATTTCACTTGCCTTCATTGCAATATCAAGTTTGCCAATCAAGCAGAGTTACGTCTACATGGTCAAAAAGCTCGTGTATATTGTGAGTTTTGTAAGAAGACCTATCCATCTCAGGTGAGATAATTTATTATAATTATATACTGTTAATTTATTTTACTTTTTAGTCATGATCACAAATGCGCTCCTCTTATTTTGACAATCATGTTTGGAAAAAAATCAACTCGGGAAGATTTTATATTTTACCTTCTTTTTGTTGTTCTTATGTCTTTCAAAATGTCAAAGTTTTGCATTAAAAAAGGCTTTGAAAGTAGCAGACACTCGTGACAGTAAATTGTATTTTTATTTTGCAGGGTGAATACGAATCTCACATGCTTGAACAGCATTCAATGGGTCGTACTTGTCAGTTTTGTGGAGCACAGTTCAGTAGTAAGACTGGTTTACTATTACATTTACGTAAGCACACCAGCTTGAAACCCATTTACTTCAAGTGTTTTGGTTGTGGAGAGAAGTTCCGTACTAAGATTGAGCGTCAACGTCATGACTGTTTGGCCTGGAAGTGTGACGATTGCAACAAAAAATTTGATTCAGAAGAGGCTCTTACTGTACATAGTGAATCACATAAACCACAACCAAAATTCAAATGTGAATTGTGTGATAGTTCTTTCACTACTACAGCTCTAATGAATGAACATGTTAAAACATCACATCCTCAAAATGAGCCTCAGAAAGAAACTAGGTAAGTAGACATTGTTCATCATCATTATATCATGATACTGTAGACATTGTTAGATTTTTTTTTTTTTTTCACATACAGTAGCATTCTGTGTACGTTTGTATTATTACTATTATTGTACCATAACCTGCTGGAAACAAGTTTGAGTTTTCTCCATATGTAATAATAATAATAAAGTGGAATAATAAGAGCCATAAGTAATTAAATAATAATGATAACTCATGCAGTAATATACTTTTAAACTGAATTGACTGTGATAAAATAAAATATGTTGAAAAATAAACAATAAAAAATAGTAGTAAGAGAAATTGGAGCACATTAAATTGAAAATTAGTAAAATGCAAAGATTATCTAATTTATATAATTGGGACTTAGAATCAAATGTTCTACCATAGACAGGTGCTAGATATATATTGATCTTGTTGCGAAAAAAAGGCCTATCTCGTTTTTTGTCAGTGGAAGCAAAAGGCCTAGTATATCGTTTCCGAACGTTATGGAGATGGCGCTTGAGATAGACCTTTTGCATCCACTGACAAAAAACGAGATAGGCCTTTTGCTTCCCCTGACAAAATACGAGATAGGCCTTTTTTGCGCAACAAGATCGATGTATATTTTTTTATTTATGTAAGATTTACTTATTTATATGAAACATACATTTATTATTGACGTAGGCAATCCCTAGTAACAGCGTATTACAACAAGTGTTGGATTTGTCATAATTACTTACAATATAAATCACAAACATTTCTGAGAAGTAAAATCAGCAGAATCAACAGATGTAAAGAAAATAAAATATTAAAAATAAAAGCAAGTCAGGAAAAAAAGAGAGACAGCGAGACATAAATTATTTGACAATGCCTAATTAGTAAATAGCTGTAACTTTGAATGCATTAATTTACCATGCAAAATTATCAAGTTTGGAGTTAGGGTCAAAAATTCAGCTAGTGTGCATTATCAATATCTTCTTTTGATGGTTAGGGAGTAATGTGTCACGACTGTTCTCGTCTCTAATTAATGATGGTTAAATGACATAAATTTTAGCAGTAATATAGTAAGAGTTCTTTTCAAGTAAATTTCATTTATGTTTTGGAATGAATTCTATAGTTTGATGGTGCATATTGTAATTATGTACATTACTGATTATTAATGTAGAAACTAGGATTATTGAGTTTAAATATGTCACAGTCAAAAATATGTGAAATATTTATGACATGGAATGTTCTGCCATAGATAACTTTCAATCAGTAATTTGAAAACTATGTGTGTTTGTTATGCAGGAAACGTGGAAGACCGCTGAGAGTTACTCAGGCTTCTAAACATTCCCGTGTTGAAGTTGAAGAACCTGAAGAAAGTTTTCAATGTGAAGGACATTGCACTATGACATTTGCATCACAAAATCTACTTGATGTACATAAAAAAAGCATATGCCAGATTTGTAAAAAGGAATTTAAGACACCTAAGGAATGCGAGCAACATCAAGCTGAACATAACAGTTTCGCATGTCAGCTTTGTGATCAGAAGTTTGCTAAACAGATTTGTCTGAATAAACACTTAAGTTGGCATGATCTAAATGATGCTAAGAGTTCTACAGCTGCTCCTGAACCTTTACCTCCAAGACGTGCAGTAGCATCAACTGCTAAGCCTCCTCCTCAGTTGTTTACATGTGATACTTGTGGGAAAGAAGTGAAGTCAAACTTTGCACTGCAGGTATGGGTATCTACAATCTTCATTAATTTTCTGTGCTTTAATTTTTATGTTATTTACAGATGCACAAGAAAACCCACAAAGTATTCCAATGTGAACTGTGTACTCGTGTCTTTGCCAGTGCACAGAAATTGAGTGCTCATACCCGATTACACCCTCCTCCAGTGTAAGTATAAATTTTTGGTTATTCACTAAAATACCCTAAAAATAACCCATTAAAATACCATAGCATTAAAATGCATAAATGTTGGGGAATAAAATTAGCCTTTCTGCTTTTTTTTTTTTTTTTTTTTTTATTTATTTTTTTTGTATACTTTAATTAAAAAAGATTTTTGAGGAGGGGGGGGGGAGAAAAACAATGACTGATAAGGGAAACTTTTAAAGCTGACAGAAACACATGGTGTGAGAGAAAATATTTTGTTTTCTTATTAATCAATTTAATTATTATTGTTTGCATAATAATGATAATATGCTTGTATAAAATAGAATTCAGAACACGGTGATTTCAGGCGGCATTGAAAAAAACAAACATCATTATATATATTAGACCTAATAATAATAACATATAATATAAATATAAGAAGAAAAAAACATTTCGTTTTAAATTTCAAATCAATGAAAAGTAATAGATAATTGTAATTAAAGCACGCTATATTGAAAGCTATATTACACAAAAATCTTTAATTTAATAGATACAAAAAAGGGGACGCAAAATTGCAAGCACAAGGCTGCTAATGAGAGAATTTTACTGCCGTGATTGAGATGCGATCAAACTACCTGATTTTACCACTTCGTCAAGTTGCGGACATGTGTTTCGCCCTCCCTACTATTAATATATTGTATTCCATCAAACTTAAATATCACACTATACTTATTTATTATACTTACATACTTACTTATGCGTATTAGGAAAAAACCATCGCGGTTAGTATTAATAAGTTTAAAAAAAATAATATTTAGAAAATAGTTGGTAGAGATTAGAGCACGTTGAATTGAAAATTAATAAAACGCGAAAATTCTCTAATTTAAATAGTAAATTGGGACTAGGGATCAAATATTCTAGCTTGAGCTAGTTAAAAAGTAGACGTTAAAGGGATGGAGGTATAGTGTCAAAATAAATAAATAGTGTCATCGTATTTTATTTTGACACTATACCTCCATCCCTTTAACGTCTACTTTTTAACTAGCTCAAGCTAGAATATTTGATCCCTAGTCCCAATTTACTATTTAAATTAGAGAATTTTCGCGTTTTATTAATTTTCAATTCAACGTGCTCTAATCTCTACCAACTATTTTCTAAATATTATTTTTTTTAAAACTTATTACATACTTACTTACTTATTTATTTACTATACTTTAAATTTGCTGATGGGAAATGGTTGAGAAACTGAATCTCATTTAAATGTATGCCTTTAATTTCTTATTTTGTGAGTGCGCAATCAATCAGTGATAAAGTTGTCATGTTATTGTTCCAGCAGTGTAGAAGAAGATAGCGATGATGATGTCGTTGTAATCCTAGAAGTTGCTCCCACTACTACTACTGGAGGACAGTTCGTTTTACTTGATTAATTTACTAGACTTAAGAGTGCCAAATTTAGAACTGTAAATTACATTGTGTGTGCATTGGCAATTAATGCCATCAAATTCTTACACAAACTTGTGTTACTATAAATTAAATTGTGTAATTAATTAATTGTCTATGATAAATCAACAGTGCTGTAGAATTTGATATTTAATAGAAACTTCAGTGCACTCTGTTATTATGATTTGGTAATAATTTACTAGCTTTATTATATATTATTGTGCTCATTGAATTTTCAAGTTACACATTTATTTAATCATGACAGGACGCTTGTTGTGTGCATTACATAAATAAATATATAATCTATGTAATATAATATAGATATAAATTTAGTATTATGTTCTGATAAAGTTGCATTTATATTTTAGAATTGAGTTGTGCTATTTAGTTTTGTAACACACAAAGTTTAATCATACTTAATCTCCTTTACAAAATAGTAAAACAAATAAATGTCTAATTAAATTTACATTGCACTATAACAGGAGTTTAAAATATAGTTCCTCAATTAATATAAGGTACATTTAAACATTTATAGAAACTTTCTATTAGAAAGACATTTAAATTTTGCCATTACATTCTTAAGAAGTCTTTCTTTATAACTGCTATAGCGATATAAAAAAGTGGTTTTAGTTATTATATGATTTCCATTAATCAGCAAGAAATGTAAAGTGTACTTTAAAAAAAAAAAAAAGTGGTGATACCTATTAAAGGTTGGATTGTGTTACCTTACGCAAAATTCAGAGGTTAATAAAGTATTGCTAGAACTTTTTCCTTTTAAAGGTCTTCCAGGTACATGTCATGTATGATAATATTTTAAGGTATAAAACTTAAGTTTTGTGATTTTATTTATTTGCATTTCATTTCCAACATTTACGTACCTATTAAATATAATTTCTATTGTTTCTCTTTTTTTCTCTCTCTGTCTCTCTTTTTTTTTTTTTTTTTTTTTTTTTTCTTTAATAAAATATTATTTTGTAATATGTAGCCTAGGGAGCTAGCTATTATACACAAACTACATTGTACAATTGTATAATGAAATATATATTGTAGGCTACTTTTGAAATATATACTGTATGATCAATAATCTTTTTATTGGCTATGCTGTGTAATACATAATCCTAAATACGTTACAATAATATTATTAATATTATATTAATAAAAAGAATGTCAGTTACCAATTGCAGTTGCGCTTAACTACACAGTATTTTAAATTTACCTCTGTGGTTAATACTTTTAATATGCTAAAGGCATTCAAAATTATGTACTTTTGATATATATATATATATATATATATATATATATATATATATATATATATATATATATATATATATATATATATATATATATATATATATATATATATATATAAGGAAATTAAATAACCATCGCAGTAAGGTATGATAAAGTTGAAAGAAAATGATAGGATAAAAACAGTCATATGGGCTGTAAGTCTGTAAGGCACAACACACTCGCCGTTTCTCGTTTCTGTTGGAGTTTGTATAGTGTCAAAAGCTATCCAATATTTATTTTTATATTTTTTATTCTATTATTTTGTTTTTATCTGTGCTAGCAAAGCTTCAATTTCACCAAACTATGGACTCTTATATTATTCCTTGCTGAATTTCATATCATATATCTATATAAAGAATTTTTTCAAATTTATCATAAGCACTAAAAAAAATTATGAAAAATAAATGAATATACTTGTATCATATTTTTGAATCAATGAAATAAAGTAATTGATGAAATAATTAAAATACTGATTACGAAGTCAATATGCATCCTTAAATTCTTATATATGATGATATGGTGTAACAGTTATTTCTGCTATATTGTAAATAATCTATTTGTCACCAATAATTTGTCAATCAAAGAGAAAGTGTCATTTATTTTTGTACATCCTTGTTACTTAGCCCTCAGCAATTATAACTGTTTGTCAAGTGCCGAGTGTAATATATAAGGCGCTCGCTGATATCAGGCATTAACCATTCAACCACCATTCCATACCATTATCTACTATTCATCTCCAGAGAATGGTCACTTAACTTTTATATTGTTCTTGATAGTAAGAGGGAGAGACTCTGCCCGGCGACTCACCACTCTCTCTTACTATGAAGAACAATATTAAAGTTAAGTGACCATTCTCTGGTGATGAATAGTAGATAATGGTATTGAATGGTGGTTGAATGGTTAATGCCTGATATCAGCGAGCGCCTTATATATTACACTCGGCACTTGACAAACAGTTATAATTGCTGAGGGCTAAGTAACAAGGATGTACAAAAATAAATGACACTTTCTCTTTGATTGACAAATTATTGGTGACAAATAGATTATTTACGATATAGCAGAAATAACTGTTACAATGGTATTTTAGAGGTCATAGAGATTTCGCAGCTTATAAACTCCCACATATATATAGCCCTATATATGTTTTATTTTTAATCATTATTTTCTCTAACTCATATGTTCACTTGTGTTCACTGGTCGTAAAAATTTTGTCATGGGGGGAGCAGGGGAGCTGTGTTACAATGGAAGTTATCGGTTTAAAAAAATGCTTAAAAATGACTATGGCTTATAAAACACGTAAAAGTATTTCTAGTATTACGCATTTAAATTTCTCCGAAATCGGTGGAGTAGTTTTCTCAAAAATCGCAAAAAAAAATAAACGTGTTTTCCCCCATAAGCGTAATGTTAAATTATATAGAGGGGACCCTTAGCTTTCCCCGCATCTCCCCGCGCGCTAAACCGATAACCTCTCCATTGACTTTCAAATGACATTAAAAAAGTGAAGGGTGGAGGGCCATCTTTTAAATTTCAGAAATTAGGAAACATTTTATAATGACCTTTTTTTATAGAAAATTCTACATGTTACATGCAGGGGGTAGGGGTACAAAAATTGATGTATTTTTTGTTTTTATAAATAAAAAATATGTCTCATTCGATATTTGTTTTCTTATTTGCCTTCTTAGCAGATTGTAAAGAAAAGATACATACAAAATTGTAATACATACATTCATGTAATTGGCTATGCTGTATGTGGATAAATAAATTTAAAAAAAAAAAAGTCCATGAAAACCATGATCGATATATAACTATGAAAGCACATGGAAATCATGATATAAATCATGATTGAAATTCCCGCTTTTATTGCGCATACCGCCATCTTAATCGCAAAGCATGCTAGTTAACAAACCGGGCGCCATTCTGCGAGGTTGCAGATATTGCATGTAAATTTGACGTAATTAAACAATAATATCAATTGTGCAGTGTGCACGATTTTTGATATTCATCTGTAAAGGTGCGGCATAAGCCAGACGGCGGCCGCCACCACCCAGGTGTGTGATATAGGCCTGTATTTTGTATAAGTTTACAAAACATTCTTGGGCACGCCTCCCTCATGAAAGATGGGTCAAATAATAATTACTAATTAAGTTTCATTTCTCGTTTATTTGTTGTATATTTGTTTTCTCAGTTTGATCAAAAAAAATATTTAAAGTATCAAATATCATAATCTGCTGGTATTAGTTGCCAAGTATTGAAGCGTACTACCTTTTAACGTCATCCGTAATCGTACAATAATTCATCTGCATTCTGCATGCATTTCTCAAAGTTATTATTTTTTTAGATTATTTTATTTTTTAGGAGTACAATGTCTTTGAAATGCTATTCTTAGTAAAATGTAATTTTTTTTATTCTTTTCCGAAACAGGAAGTAGCAGACAAGTAGTTTTTATTTGCTGTAATCAACACAAAACATGTTTTGGAAGTACAACCCTAGCTCGTGCCCTCATCTAGAGGTGCTACTCAATAGAGAGGTAAGTGTACTGTTAACTGTTGAGTTGATTCGTGAAAATAGAAATGCATAGCAAATATTGAATACATATGTATGATTTAATAAGTACATATGGTAAGTATCAAACTAAATTTTTATATATTTTATAGAACATTACACTCTACGAGATTATGAATGAAGAAGAAGTGGTGCAAGAATGCAAGGTGCAAAACAAGAAGCTCATTGACTAGTAAGTGTTTTTTTTTTTTTTTTTTTTTTTAATTCTGGTAGATTTAATTGTTTACAGTCATGTATTTATTTCCTACTTGGAAAAACAACCACAACAACATACAAATGGTTACAGTATGTATGTACATCAATTTAAGTCATCATGCACAAAATAGGAAGAAATGATAACACTGAAATCTTGTATGTTCATAAACATTCTGTACATACAGCTAGCTCTGGACAAAAGTTTGAAAATGATTTGTATGGGCAAACTGTGACCACACTGCTATTTTTATGAGAAAATGCAGCGGCCGCCACAGCCTTGTTCTTAAACTTTTGTCCAGAGAGGTTTACGTAATAAAATACATGGAGTAAACTGTCAAATTTTGTTTCAATAAATAGTTTTTAGGCAGATAAGTGTCTGCCAGTTCATGCAATAAATAAAGCACATACACACCTATGCATAAAGTTTATCTATATTTAAGCTGAAAAAGTAGTGTACCTGTTGCAATAGATAATTTTGAATATATTTATTTATCATGTTCATAATATTAATATGAAACCTATTGTAAACAGCTTGAGTCGTCCTGAAGTGCTTGAACTGCTAGTGAGTCTTGCTACTGAGGAGCCGTCGGGTGAAGTGGAGGAGAAAAAACGTTTTCGTTATCCCAACATTGCATGTGAGCTTCTCACGTGTGATGTCCCACAGTTAAATGAACGACTCGCTGGTAGTGAGGCATTGCTTGCAAAGCTGTATGCCTTCCTACAAAATCCACCCCCATTAAACCCCCTGCTTGCTAGTTTCTTCAGTAAAACCCTTGCTGGTCTTGTCACTCGCAGAGCAGAACAGGTAAGAACAACTTAAATTATTTCAATTGAATACAATGTAATAGTACAGTATGTATACAGGTATAAGTTATAGTAGTAACTAATACCTAAATACAGTTAACCAAGGTTACTGACCGCCTGGACTGATTTTAAACACCCAATTATTTCTACTTTAGGCATTCTTTTCAAAATTTTTAGATATGCTATTAAGATCAAAAACAATTTTGAAGTAAAATAACAATCTTCAATTTTCTAAAATGAGACCCCAAGGCAGAGATAATTGGGTGTTCAAAGTCATCCCAGTTGACTGTATTTCATTTCAAATTAATCTGAATTTTATTTTGTAATTTGAAAGTTCATCACTAAATTGGAATTTTTTTCTAAATTTTTTGACAGCTTTTATCCACCTAGAAAGCAAATAAATAAGAAAGTAATATTAAATAACTTTTCAATATAAGGATCAATAATAAAGCAAAGGATAGAATTACCAGCAAGGGCCTTACCACAGTAGAAGCTCTATGGAGAGGTTGAGGTTTTGCATGGTACAATATTTTTTTATAAAAAAAGTTAATTTTATAACTGACAGAGCTTTCGTCATAATATGTTAATGACATTATCAATCAATAATCACAATCTGCTCAGTGATGTGCTCAAGTTAATATCTTCTTTGATTTATAATGTCATTAACATTTGACGAAAGCTCTCAGTTATAAAATTAGCTTTTTTATAACAAAATAATGTGCCTTGCGAGACCTCGACCTCTCCATAGAGCTTCTAATGTGGTAAGGTCCTTGCTGGTAATTCTATCCTTTGCTTTATTATTGATCCTAACCGCGATGTTTTTTTCCTTAAATTGATTGTTCAATATCAGGCTAAAAATTGACACAATTAAAAATCATATTTAATTAATCTAATTAGTTGTTAAGCCTGTAGACTAAATAAATTATAGGCCGATTCTAATATATTTAAGCAACTATAATAATCCTGTTTACTGTATTAGAAGAATCTTTAAATCTTTTATATGCGCTGGCAAATGATGGTTTTAGCTGCATATGAGTAAACATTTAGTACCGAGCCGTTTTAAAATATGATAAATCCATGGTTGTTTGTAAAATATAAAAATTAAAAGTGGATGAGCCAATACAGAAACAATCTTTTGCGTGTACTTCTTATTATTACTATCCCTTTTCCCTAAGCCGTTAAAAGAGCAAACACATAGAATAAATTTGCAGAATATACATATAAAATACATAGTATGTATTGAAAGCTAATAGACAACACAGAAAAACTAATTTAAATAAATAGTCATAAAAAGAATGCTGTGGCTATTTAGGGTAATAACTACTAAAAAAATACACACTCTTAAACATAATTATTAAATCTGGTGGAAAAAGTTGGCTACCAAAACAGGCAGTCAAAGAAGATAACCTGCCTTAATTTTTAATTTTCGTAATATCTGATTTTTATTCCTATTTCCTTTGCCTTTCTCAATATTTTACCTTGTACCTTTTACTCCTGTCTTAAAACATTGTCCTACACCTATGATATCCTGGCTCTTCCTACCGGCTAGAACTGGTACTCCTATCAGTTCACCTGCTTACAGGTGCTTGAGTTCCTCAAGGCACAGGAAGACACTGTGGGTCTGCTCATCAAGCATCTTGGCACCTCTGCTATCATGGACCTTTTGCTAAGACTTATCACTGGAGTTGAGGGGGTAGAGATGAGAAGTAATGTTTTATCTGTAAGTATATATGCATTTTTATTTTAGATTGTGGTTTTTCTCTAACAGATGTCGTCAATTGTAATATTTTATTTCATAAGAAAATGGAAATTGATAAATCTTTTGATGATTTTAGTGGTTGGAGAACCAAAGAGTGGTACAACGTGTAGTACAATTAATGGTGCCAGGTACGGAACCTGAGCGACATTGCAATGCTGCTCAATTGCTGCTGGAAGTGATTCGTATTTCTCGTGATAACATGAGGACAGCTTCATCCGATAGAGCTGAACCAGACCCAATATTGACTAGACTTGAATCGTAAGTTTTATTACATTAATAATTGCAACATTGCAACCGTTAATTTGAAGAAATTATTTTTTAATACAATACAAAATTGCTACTCACATTCATGCATACAAAAAGAGTCATCTTCCTCTATACTCTCTCATTATAATGTCGACTATTGCTAGTTTTATTTCATGTCTACCGATCTCAACAAAGGCCACATTTTAAACCAATAAAAAAAAATGGACTCAAGCTTAGCGACTATTTCTCACACAAAAATCAACTTTTTGTCGACTATTTTGCACTTTTTTATGTTTTTAAGGAAAGTTCTTGTAAAAACATTAAATTATTTGAAATTATAAAAAATATATATAAAAATATATTAGGCATACTAAAATAATAATAATAATAATACCTATTGATTCAATAAATTTTAATTTTATTATGCCAAAAATTAAAAATTAGCAAAACAAGATACTACATACAAGATAAGGACACGCTCGGCCAATCTGAGTATTTAGATAGTGTACTAAAATTTCTGTTTAACATTAAATTAAATTATTTTTTACTCACAAATTCTTTTATTTTTTATCAAATTTAAAAAAATCAACTATTTATCGACTATTTACACCAAAAATCATTGACTATAGTCGACTATTTTGTCAAAATGATCCACTATTTTTGCTCTCTCTCTCTCTCTCTCTCTCTCTCTCTCTCTATATATATATATATATATATATATATATATATATATATATATATATATATATCTGTTCTAAACATTGTTTTAGTTTATATAAAGCTTCTCCCTTCTTTGCAATTTTAATTATTAAATATTAATATTTATATAATTTCAGTCCAGAGACAGCCTCAGAACTCCTAGAATTAATGTTGAGTGGTGGAGAACAACGTAGTGAGAGTGCTATTGTAGGTGGAGTATCTGTCCTTCTTATCTTGTTGGATTCTTCTAGACCTCATACGTAAGTTATAGTCAATTTGTGATAACTGAAATAAATGCTTGCTATGTTAAATTTTACATGATTTGTAATGTGCAGAGAGGAGACTCTTATAATTGGAGGTGGCAGTAGTGAAGGAGGGGAAGAAGCACAACGCACTGCACAGAATACAGCAAGAGCTGTTCTTCCTCACCTACCTCAACTTCATGACGTCCTGCTCAATCCACCCAAGGTAAGAGTTAATATCTTAAACAGCAGTCAAATAATATTTATTTCTGTTAACTTTATATTTGTTCTGTTTTTAGAAAAATCCAGTGCGTACAACTGCAGAGGTGCTGGACCCACCACTTGGTAACACTCGCCTTCAGATTGCCCGTCTCATTTCTGCCTTGATTGCAACCCAAGACCCCACAGTACATACCCAATTGGCACAGCTTGGCACGCTCAGTGTTCTGCTAGTATGTACAAGTACTTCTATAATTTCTTCATAATAAATGTCTTTGTTGATTACTATGCAATATCTTATATATGGTTGTACAGGACTTATTCTTCCAATATCGCTGGAACAACTTCCTGCATTCTCAAGTTGAGCAGTGCATTGCTCTAGCTCTGAGAGGACTCAGTTCAGATGATGCTGAACATCCTGGTACCGAGGGTGAAGGTCACCAAAGTGTGGGTTCCAGTCCAGGTACCCCACCTATCGAAGCCATCCCTCAAGTAACACCTGAAACACCCACTGAAGAAGCCCCAGTAACAATCAGTGAGCCACAAATTACTGAAGATAGTGCAATGGAAGAGAGCAAAGAAATTCAATTAGAAACAGCTGAGTCAGAGTCTGATATGAAGGAGCCTTCACCACTTGTGACTAATGTAAGTTCAAGCCAAGGTTGTTCCATTACTTATCTGATAGAAATCTAGCAGTAGAGACAAAGGCTAATCTAATACAGTCCATATTTATTTATTTCTTATTAGTAGTAGGCCTATTTTTGTTATATTTTATATATATAGGCCCTATATATAATTTTTTTTTTTTTTTGAAACTTGTAATGTATTGCGATCTAAAAGCAAAACTAAATTCTAGCCAATTTAAGTTGTATCAGTACATTTTTATTGGACATGGCATTTATTAATGAAAATTAATCTTAATTATTATTATTGTCAATAGTTGTTTGGCGAGTGTCGTCTGCTGGACAGAATTCTTGATGCTTGGAGAACAAATGACACAGAAGAGTAAGTATATTTCTCTTTTTGCTTTGTGTTGTGGAATTAGGTAAATCAATAGTTCATCTTTCAAACAATACTATGGAAGGCTCAGCAGCCAAAGTACCAGTTCTCTCTCAGACTTCTAGGCTGGAGGTAGAGCATGGGCTTGTGTCTCCTTGCCCAGTAAGAACAAAAACAAAACAGCTGTTCATGGCTAGGGATGAGGAGCTGAAAATTGTGCTATGCGCAATGCTCACCATCTAAATCAACATGCAAGCCAAAATTTCCCATTTTTTATGAAGCTTGCTCTCTACAGAGCAATATGAGCCACTAGTACCAAATGACAATAAAAAACTTTCATGACAATAGAACAAATTCCAATACTGCATGCCCATTCTCCTTGCTTTTATATGTTATCTCTGTTATCGTAATGTTGCCAGTATTTCTATTTTTGCCATGAGGATAATGTATTGACCATCATGACCAGAGATGCGGGAAAAGGTGGTTACGAAACATTTTTGTCAGGTTAGACAGGTGAAGCATAACAATTGTTATAACCATACATGCTGTGAGCATTACTGTAACCTACTGTAACCTGTCTAACCTAACCAAACTGTTACGTAACCACCTTTTTCCGCATCTCTGATCATGACATTTCGGTACATACACTAATAAATTTCTTTTTGGCCTGGGCTAGAAATTTTTTTCTGCCACTGAGTCCCTGTCAGTGTATGCTCATTACTATCTCCCATTCCCAATTTTTCCTAATATATGTATTTTACTACCAAAACTAAACTTTGGTAGAAAGGGGGGGAGGAGGAAATGAGGAAAAATTGGGCATAAAAGAATTAATATTTAAGCTGTGAAGGATAGGGCCACCTTGTGAGAGAGAAAATAATGTTTTGCCCAGTCTGCAATTAAATGTAGTGCTCAATATTGATCAGAAGTATAGGGGGGGGGGGGGGGGGCTTGCATTTGATTTAGATGGCATGGACATAGCACATCAGTCATTTAGTGTCTCATCTCTAGTCATTGACAGTTTTTTTGTTCCTCTGGGAATCCCCAGCATGCCTACAGAACAACCTCCAGAACAGAAGGCTGTAGTGGAGAGCCAAGAGTGTTTTGGCAACCTGTCACACTGCATGGCTTAATTCTAATTTATATGTGAACTCATTGATGGTGACCGGCTAGTACATTTCCATGCTATATGTTACACTAATTTGACTTCTAGATCAGAAAATGTTTTCCCTCACAAAGATCCTCTCTGTTAATTTAACGTTTACTATCGCTTATTCCCCATTTTTTCTTTCTTTTCTGTTCTTTCTGTTCTTTCTTTCTTTCTTTTCTTTTCTTTTTTTTTTTCTTTTTTTTTAAATATTTAAATAAAAACGTACATTGGCATCAAGTATTTTAAATGTATAAGCATTTTAAACTTGCTAAATATAATATAGCATTTACATTGAAATTGTTTTGTTACAGTGGTATAAGACCACAACAGAGGTGTGGCTATTATGGTCATCTTGTTTTGATGGCAAATTCTATACATGAGAGAGTGTCCGAGTCTATGCTGGAACGCCTAGTGCCTGATGAGACAACAAGAGTGGCATGGCAAGAGTTTGCTGCAGGACCTTTGGCAGATATAAACAAAATTCAGTCTGATTATCTGGTACGCTTGCTCAGTATTTTAACTAGTATGTCTTAATGTATATTCAAACCTAAATGGTTTTTATTTCTTAATTAAATTAGAAGAAAAAAGTCTGAAGAGTCAAATTTTACAATTTTCAATTCGTCCATTAAAAAAAATTGCTGTTAAGTTGTCTATAAATATGATGATTATTTAATACAATATGAGTATTGTAATTTGATCAAAAATTGTCTTAAAAATCTGCAAATTTGTATAATTGTATGTTAATGCTCTTAACACATTTAGTAATGTGCAGATAATTTCATTAATTATTAGTACAGTCATTTTATGAAACAAGTAAATTGGGCTACTTTATTGTATATTTGCTAAGCAGCTATTGAGTTTATATAGTAATGAATGTTTGTAAACCTAAAACCTGTTTCTTATTCACTAAACCATGAAAAAAATGACCATCACTTAATGCTTTTTATGTAGAATTATGCATTTTTTTGATGCAAGGGAACAGGATTAATGAATATAATTATTGTGGCTTGCATGCATTAGTAGGCTTGTTTGTAAACCTGTTTCCTTGCCCCCCAAAAATGCAAAATCCCATTCCAAAAGCTTTCAGTGATCTGATCTTTATATTTTTGTAATTGGGATCACAAAAAAAAAATAAAATAAAATAAAATAAAATTTGAAAATGTAGGGTTTACAAACAAGCCTGCTATGTTAACACGTTTACTTTTTGAAAGCAAACACAAAATTTGAAATAATTATTGAAAGTTTATATTCCTAATAAACCAGAGCTTCCCAAAATTCTTGAAAGACTGCTGCTTGTTGTTTTGTTGAGAGTTCAAGTCCACCAATATTTTTCTTCCACTGTAGTTACTTAAACTAGTATCTGAAGTATTTAAAAACTAGACCATTTTAGTAAGTTTTGAAAGCTAATTTAAGCCATTTAAAAAGTTGTGTAATATGTATTTAGCAGGTGAAGATTTTATTTTTTACGTATAAAAATTTTTGTATTCAGGGAGGACAACATCCATCTCGTATGGTAGCTCAGGAATCTGATGATGGTGATTATCAAAATATCCCATTCCCTCAGGAGGATTCTGTACTTCAGGTTAGTCTTTGTTTTGTGTGATAATCAATTCAGTTTATGCACTTCAGCTCATTCCATTATGCTCTTAAATCTAATGACAATTTTATTATTTCTCCAGACTTTCACTGAGCTGCAAACTCGCTACACAACACCACCATTTGTGGAAAACTTTGGTTATGATGATAACCAGTTCTTTGATGGAGAAGATCCAATGCAGTGAGTTAACAAAGCATGACTATAGTATTTACAAGTAGTGTGCAAAATAATATCCTAATACAGTAACACACTTTAAAAATTACCTTGCTATTCACTGCGGGATTCAGTATTAAGTTTTGTTTTTATTTTACATTTATTCATTCTGTTCAAGTAATAACAGTGTGTATTTTTACTTTTACTATCTTATTATTTTTTTTTCTTCCTTCCACACAAATTGAGAACAAAATACTTCATAGTACAAGATACAGAACTTTGATAACTGCACAACTAATTTATGAGGTTTTGTGAAACATGTAGGTTAATATTTTGCTGGAAGTTTCAGCTTGCTTTTTATTCATGTAAAATATACCATACATATTAAAAATACAAATAGCATGTATTTAAAAAGTTATACCTCAGGTTGGTGTACTTGGACTTCTTGTAGATATTGTTATGTAGATTGTGGTTTGGATGCATGTTGCAACTGGGTGCGTGCTCTTACAGTGTGGCTGACTCTCCGGTTCCACTCGGCTACAGGCTCGGGAGCTCTGATGAAATGGAACGTCGACATGAGCTGTTCAGCCAAGTTTGTAGACAAAAAATGATGATGGCTGCGGATGATGAGGAACTAGATGACCAAGAACTTACCTTCCAGACTGCAGCATCTTCTCATAGCAGACCTGCACAGAGGTTTGTCTTGCTTTTTCCTCATCATACATAATTAAATCAGTTTTGAAATGAAGCTCTTATTAATATTGTGAACATTCAATGAGGAAAATAATGTTTAAAAATGTTTATTATTAACTGCCAACCACTCCTGAAGATTGCATTTATATTATTATTATTATTAATATTTTTGTATTGTCCAGAACGCGACTTGGTAGTGAAGAAGATGACAGTGAGGAGGAGGAACGAGCTGGTCCAGAGGGTAGAGAAGCATCTGCGTTGACTATGGAAGTGGACTCAACAGATCGTAAGTCACACTTAACTTGTGTTAATAGAAGCATCTCTAGTAACCACATTGTTTTTTGTACAGCTTGGCCAGGCTTGGAGTCTACTTTGGAAACAGTTGCACCGATTATTGACGAGGATCCATGGGCTAGTGATGCCACTGCCAGCCAGCCTGAAGCAGCAGCAACTCAAGAAGGGTGGGCAGATTTTTGTGCATTTGCCCCAGTAGAACCCCCACCTGTTGCAGATCCAGGTAATGTAGCAAGAAAATATATTCCATCTTAATGGGAGAAGTAATTATTCCATGATTTCAGGTAAAGATGTTGAAAACAATGATGGTGCTCAGGAACAAGCACAACAACCAATGACTGGGGTGGTAGCTGTGGAAGAAGATAGTAGCCAACCTAGCCAATCAGAAGACAGCAATGCCAACCCTAGCCAAGTAGCTGAAAGTTCAGAACTGGTTGATAACTATAGGTAATTTATATTATTTCTGCTTATTTACTTAGGCATATTTATTATCATCAACTTGGCATGAAAAGTACCAATGTTAAGTTTTTTTTTTTTTTATGTGAAAAAGTAGCTAATTTAAATAATATTTTATTTAAAAGATTTTTAACGATTGGAAATTTATACATAATTATTGTCTTGTTGCTTGTATTCATGTTTCTTGTAGTGTTATGTGTGCAAGCTTGTGTAAGCAGAAAAATGCATGTTTGTACTAGGTTCCTGTCGCAAGGTCTCTTGTCCTCTGAATCCAGTGCATGTGATGTGGCTGCTGATAGTACAGACATTACCACCACACCTCCACCCCCTGCCTTTATTGAGCCACCTGTCATACCTGCAGCAATTCAATCTGTACCAGGAGAGGCTCAGGAAGTAGCTTCAGTAGTTGCTGACAGTAGGTGAGTAATGGCATTTGCACTTATGCTTTCTTGCTTAGCAATGCAATGCTTTGCATTATTATTTGTATGCAAGTTGTGTGTTTGACTTTTTTTTTTTTTTTTTTTTTTTAATATTAGCCGACTATTATTAAATAAATCATCGGTCAAAGGGCATAAGTTTCTTCTGAACGTAATACAAAAATTAGTTGCCTTGTGCCCAATGAGGAAAACTAAAAAAAAATGGGGGGGGGGTAATTTTATTCCATATTCTAAAAGAGTACATTGTCCTGAATCAATGCATGTGTGAATTTTTAATTTCTGAGTTCATCAAGTATTTTTAATTAATTTTTGAAAGTCGGGAAATGTCGTCACAGGCTGCAACATTTTCCTATGCTCACATGCATAAGGTGCTACCTGTGACATCATTTCGCAACTTTAAAAAATTAATTAAAAATACATAATGAATTCAAAATTTAGAAATTCACAAATGTATCGATTTAGGAAAATGCCCTCTTTTAGAATATGAAATAAAATTACCTCTTCAATTTTTTTTTTAGTCTTCCTTATTGGTGCCTTGTACCAGTAGGAAATATCAACGATTAATGGACTGTGTAATAATTGATGATTGAAAAGATTTGCTAGAAAAATGCATAGATAGATTATAAAAACTGAGAAATGGGTGGTACTATGAGCATAGACTGATTGGGATGCCGTATTAGAGAAAATAATTTCTAGCCCAGAAGGTGTCTCTTGGAGGTGTCCAGAGTTTATGAACACAGCCTTAATGTAGCATTATATATTTACAGTTCCAGCTGTTCTACGACTGCTTCAAAGAGTGAGAATGCTCAGTGATAATACACACCACATAGGCCTGCAAGTTTCTCGTGAAATAAGTTAATTATAAAAGTGACCTCACTTGCAATTCACATCGGGGAGGTGCCTTGTACCGTTATTCCAGTTTTTAAGCAGGACTATATTTATCATACTCTGTGTAAAACCTTCCTATTAAATATGGTATACACCTAATGTAGTAAACCCATGTTTAATATGCCCACTTTATGCATAATATCATTTATATTCTAATCATTTTTTGTTATAAATTATTTCATATCATTAACTACTTTTCATTTTGTCATTTTTTTAAAAACATATTTAAATATTATTGTCCAGTTTCTCATGCTGCTTAGATATAATTTTTTGCTCTTATGTAATAATAGGTATAATGTTAAAAAAAAAAGAGATAAGCAAATTCCATATAAATGCATTTATAAGTGGTATTTTATAGCTTCAAGCATATTTTGATAAACACTGCAGAAAATCTAGAAAAGACACATCACAATACAATAACTATATAGGCTACTGTAATTAAATAATTAAAAAAAAAAATGATTAGAGCTGCTATAAAAAGTTTATTGAGACAACATATAAATCAATTTTAAACACCATATTCAATGTGGGTTTACTAAATGTATACCAAGTAAACAGGACTCATATCTTATAATCTGCCTTTGTGCACATTGGGAGCTACTTGTGTACAGATGTAGAGCCTCTTAACAGATAAAAAAAAAATGCCGTTTTGCAACACAATGCGCAGTAATTAAAATCACTTATAAACCTGCTGGGTATTACTAAAAATATATGTAACCCAGTGCAGTATCTTTTGGGGGTTGTTGTTTCTCTGTTAAGGGTCTCTGCACTATACACATGTAATTTAGGGAGATAATAAAATTTTATGAGTTTAATGTTATTATATTTTGTTGTTGATCTTGTTAAATTATGAGCAGGTTAAAAATTTAATTAGTTAATTAATATTTAATTAATTAATTTAATTATTAATTTAGAAGCAAGTTAAAATAATAAGAAAAATATAAATGTATAAATAAACAATAAGAATAATAGGTCTCAAATGAAATGCAACTTTTACTTATTATGCTGTAAGTAAATAGCATATAAAGTGGGATTTCCAAAATACAGTTAAATTTTGTGACTTTATTTCTAACTTAATTGACCTCTTAAAAATAAAAGCAAAAGAAATAAGAAAAAAAAAAAAGGGCATGCTTTAATGTTTTTAATTTATTATTTATTAAATGCTCGTGTTTTATATGAAGGAATTTTAGTCTTTCAGAATCTATCATAAAATATAAAATGCATTGCTCGTATATCAATAAAAAAAATAATATTAAAGACAATATAAAACTGATATTGTATCAAGATTTGTCACAACTAGATTCAGAAAAATTAATATATAATAAGAAGTTCACCTGTGCCTATAGTGTTTTTGACTTGAGTTAATGTGATGAGATAAACTTAAACTTTCATGATATATATGTACAATATTAAATCTGCACTAGTTGTGTACTCTTGTATTGACTAATAAACTGTAATAACTGTTTTGAGGCTGACTATGCGTTTTTGGTCACATTCGCTTCCGTTTCTACTTACTACGCATGCGCAGAACGTCAAAATGGAAGCAGATGTGAGCAACATCATTTATAGTTGGCCTTAAAACAGTTGTTCCTTTATAAGTCAATAAATTTGTGGTATCATATGCACCAAATTGTATTGTAAATGCAGAAATGTAAAAGTAAAACACAGATGCTTTTCTATTCCTAAAAGTATTAAATTATTAAAATATTTCATTTAATTTGATTTAATGCATTTTGTTTTTCATTAAACCTGCATGTGTGGTGTAGTGGCTAGCATGCTAGTTTGGCATGCTGGAGGCTCGGCTTTCGATACCAAGCCAGGTTGGCCTTGAAAGGCCAGCTTGTAAGAGCAGTGGTTAGAACGGTGAAGTTTCAGTGTGTTTCAAATTGTGTGTGTACGTTGCCGCTGCAATACGTAGGTTGGCCAGGCAGTGTGACTACTTCTCGTCCATAGTGGCAAGTGCTACCATCTTAAGATTTGGTGGTCCGAGCTGCATTGGTCTGGTATTAGGAGCCCAGAGGAGTGTGGTGTTAAAGGGTAGAGCCTGTGGTTTGGTAAGCCACAGATCATTGTCAGCCCTCTTACTGGAAAGGATTTGTCCTGGCCTACCCTGAAAGGGATTATGGCATCATGATACTTACTGTTTTTCATTAAAAAAAAAAAAGTAACAAGTTTTAAATGCAAAACATTAAGAAAGCAACAACACATAATTCAAAATATACTCAATCAAGCAACTACTTTTTGGTGCTGCAAGTTGTTTTTTTTTTTTTTTTTTTTTTTTTTTTTTTTTTTTTTTTTTTTTTTTTTTCTCTCCTGCCTAAAGGTATATATTTGGTAACTTTTTTGGTACTGCACTATTTGCAGTATTGAAGAGGCAGTCTTGAAATAAAATCACTTTCCTCTGCAGAGATAACTTTATTCAAACTAAAATGCCATAAAACATTTTTTTACTTATTAAATATAATGTACTTTTAGTATGTATTTTTTTTAAATATAATCAATTGTATTATGCAGAAACCATAGGTAAAAGCATCTGTGCTAAACTGGTTATAATCATAGGAATGTGGCATAATAAAAGAAAATGTTATCATTTAATTTACAATATCAGTTTATATGTATGTGTGGCTCACATTATGAATAATATGCTATTATTATTATATGCAATTAAATAAGTTAAAATTGTTTCTAAATTGTAATTTGTTTTATTACACAATAATGTATAAAATGTCCTATACGTACCTCGGGGAAAATCAAGCTAGCATAAGCATAAATAATACCTGGGGAAGCTTTTGGCTAATATCTACAATTACTTTCTAGAGAAAATAAATATATGCCTATTTCATATGCCTTTTCAGGCTTGTTCACATTATAGGCAGCATTATTTATAGGTTTACTGTGAGGAAGGGGGCGGAAAGATAAGTATAGCTGAGCCTTTTCATAAATTACCCTCTTGTATAGCATATTATGAAGTTGTTTCATCCCAAAGGTAAAATATTTCAATTTTGGGTGATTCTAGTAATAGATTTGATTGGTGAAACACTTGGGTAACATTATTATTATTTTATTCAATAAACACACATTGTGTACAACAGGGTTTCTCAACCGGTGCTCCTCGAGATGGTTGCAGGTGCTCCCCAGAATTTAGGAAGAAGTATAAAAAAAAAAAAGAGAGAGAGAGAGAGAGAGAGAAAGAAAGACAGGAAAAGAAGAAAAAATAAAATATGTTCATAATTTTTAAACAATCCAGTACAAAACATCTCAATTCTCATGAATAGTGTTTCTGAATAATACCTGTTATGTATTATTAACAATTTATTTAATTTTAGTTACATCATTTTAGTTTTGAAAATTATAAAGGTCCCTAGTTTAAACTTTTAGTAAATACTGAATGTTGAAACTAAGGAAGGACAATATTGTATTTTCTAAGCAGCCTTTTAATTTTCCAAAATATAAATGCAAGTTAATTTTTCAATTTTTTGACAGAATCGTTTTAATTTCTGTTTTTGAACAGGAAGGCAGTATTTGTGACAGTTCTATTACTACCAAATATTTTCAGAAAAATATCGTTTCTCAAAATTACATTTAAAATCATAAAATAGTTCAGAAATGTTCAAAATTATGCTTTTAAAAACAATTTATTTTATTAATTTTTAAATTAACCATACAATTTCTGCTCTGAAGTTATAAATTTATTACTTAATTTTTTCCTTGATTCCATTATATTTGTAAAATTTAAAGCTGTAATTTTAGCTAGGGTTTTTAATGGGGTGAATGTTAATCTTCTTGAAATTATGTTCACTTAAATTCACTTGAATTGACTAAAATTGGTCACGTGGTTGGAAAAAAATTGGGCGGGCTTTTTTGGGGGGCTACGCCCCCCAAACCCCCCAGTGCTTCGTGAGCACTCCTTACTCCTAAAAGTGTTCCGCAGCTCAAAATGCTCAGTGATGTGCTCAAGTAATTTTCTCTTTTGATTGATAATGTCATTATCATATGACGAAAGCTCTCAGTTATAAAGAAACTTTTATAACATTATACTGTGCCATGCAAGACCTCGACCTCTCCATAGAACTTCTACTGTGGTAAGGCCCTTGCTGGTTTTTCTATCCTTTTCTTTATCATTGATCCTAACCGCGATGGTTTTTTCCTTAAATTGATTATATGTATATGATGAGGGATAAAATGAAACAATAAGGCTTCAAATATATAGATTATATTATTATATAGGAGCTAGATTACACTTAATTTTACATAAACTATATGCACATAATAATAAGTTACTATACTTTCAATTAATTTTCAGTTTTACACCATTAATCAGCAAATAAAATGTATATAATTTCAATAGAGGACTCCGCTTCAATTGTTCAAAAATAAATTGTATGTATTTTTTCCTTTTATTATTTTTTTTATATTACAATATATTTTTTTAACAAGATGAATTATATATTTATTAGGAATGCCAAGAATATTTAAATTAATGCCTTAGCTGAGTATAAGCAAAAGACAGTTTGCAAATCATATTAAATTCTCTTATTATCAATAATGATATTATAAATAGAGATAGAGGAAACCAGCAAGGGCCTTAAGCCTAGGACAGCGGTCCTTTCTTAGCGCAGTGATAAAGTTTGGACAATGCTAACTTTATGGACACTATATTGCAGGAGTGGGATAAGAATTGCGAAAAGAAACGACCACTGTCTTGAGCTGTAGTCATTATCAAAGTGAAGAGAATCCCACAGTTTGACAAAAATCTTGCTGGTATACAGATACAAAAAAAAAACTAACACATGTTAGATAGCTTTTGGCACTAAACTCCAAGTGAAAACAGAGATTTTAATCTAAATCAATAGTGGCGTGATATTTTCCTTAAATTGATAATAGACAATTTATATCTTCTATTAAGTATAGAAACTTTTTATAGTTTCTCTCTGTACGGACTGAAGAAGTCACACACACATACTCAATTTTCTCTTGAAGTTATATATAAGTGCTAAAACGTATCCAATATAAGTTGTTGTTGTTTTCTTCTTCTTCATTTTCTTTTATCTGCTAGTAAGATTTTTGTGAAACTATAAGATTCTCTTCTCTGCGGTAAGGCCCCTTGCTGGTTTCCTCTATCCCTTTTATTTTATGAACCTAACTTTAATGGTTTATTTTTCATAATTTTGCTTAATAATATGTTTTTACTACAATTTTTCCTTCACAAGTAAAATGTAAAACAATCCTTAAAAATTAAAAAAAAAAATTAATAATAATAATAATTATTATTACGTATACAAAGAAAACATATTGGCATTATACACATCATAGACTTTTTTATGGGAAGATTGCTAATTATAAAAGATTTGATAGAAAAACACATAGATAGATTGGGAAAAATTGGGGAATGGGAGATGGTATGAGCTTACACTTACAGGGACGCGAGGTAGAGAAAATATTCTAACCCAGGTCAAAATTAAATTAATAAGTGTATGTAAAGTGGCTCATATTGCTCTGCATAAAGCGAGTTTTATTCAAAAAGGGGAAATTTTGCTTGTATATTGGTTTAGTCAGTGTGAGCATTGCGCATAGCAGAAGCTTGCTTTCTACAGAGCAATATGAGCCACTTTATACACGCTTATTAATTTAATTTTGGCCTGGGTTAGAGTATTTTCTCTACCTCGCATCTCTGTAAGTTTAAGCTCATACTATATACCATTCCTCACTTTTTCCTAATCTCTATCTATGTATTTTTATATCAAATATTTTATAATTATTAATTATCCCAATTTTTTCCTAATGGCTAATATTTATTATTTTTTATAGGAAGAATTAAAAGTACAGTATTACAAAAGTAATTTGTAGAAATGTTTGTACAGTATATTCACAGTAAAAACTTAACAGTGAGAACAACAACAAGTAAAGTAATGACCATGCCTGCTATTAGTAGTACTTTGTCTTGTGCAGCTCTTTTCTCTACCATTCTCATTGTGGTGTTGGACAAACCAAGGGTGCCAGCAATATCTAGCAGACGACGCTTTGCTCCTTTGAGAACACCTCTCTGATCTCGTAGCGAGTCCATTATGTTAGAGCCTGCATTCAGAAGTTCGTCCATACCTCGATGAGCACCCTGTAACAAAATATTCACACAAATTATGCAACGTTAAAGCCCTTGTCAACTTACTTTTTTATCATTTAGAATACTAAACTTATAATTACCATACCTTAATCTTAATATCCATGAATTAGACACCATCACATTGATTTTGTATTTATTTTCGTTTATTTTCCTTTTTGCGGTTATATCACGTATCTGACGTCACAATGTACCGCCGCCAATCACAGTCACTGCTCTGGTCACATGATAAATTTAAACCCCTCCCTCAAGCTCTTTACCCCTATCACGGTCCCATCGGTATATTGTGACGTCAGATACGTGATATAACCGTAAAAAGGAAAATAAACGAAAATAAATACAAAATCAACGTGTTGGTGTCTAATTCATGGATATTAAGGTATGGTAATTATCAGTCTAGTATTATAAATGATAAAAAGGTAAGCTGACAAGGGCTTTAAGGTGCCTATAAATAATAGATTAACCCAAAATTTGATATTTTTAAATGGAACTGACCAATAGGCATATTTTTCCCCCAACTATACTTATATATAACTATATACACTATTATATAATATAAGAAAAAAACATTATGGTTTAAAATACAAATCAAAGAAAAGTAATATATATATAATTAATTAAAGCACGCTATATTGGTAGTATTTGTTTTTGTCATAAAAAAATAGCAATGAAGCTCCTGATATTATGTTGACTTACAAAATTAGAATTTTTGTAGACCACAGTGCTCGGAAATTTATTGTGTGATGAAATTCATTTTGAAGTTGCCCTGAATTTTTTATTGCATTATATTATATATAAGGGATGTTTTCTTTAGATATTAGGTAAATATCAAAGCAAGTTCTTAACAGCAAGCCTGTGTATGTACCTGTAATGCTGAGTGATGTTGCAATGACAGATCCATATTTATACTTGTATCAGCCTGATCTGCAGATAGAGTGGTAAATCTTCTTGTGAGTAGTTCTTCTCGTTCCTGCTGTTCTTGAATATGTTGGAGCTTCTTGTGTTGGTAGAGGCGAAGTGAAGCCTTTAACATAAAAACAAAGATTTTTCATGACGAAATTTTCTTTTCTAAAAAGTTGCAAAATAAAAACAAGTTATATTTTTGTTGGTAGGTATATTTATATGTACCTGGTGATGCTGTAGATCATATTTTGCTTGGTCCACTTTAAACTTGACAGACTGTCGACGACTGACTGGCTCTCGGAAGACCAAAGTTTCCATGCGTTCACAGTTACTTTAATCAAAAAAAAGTTACAATTAGCATTGCCATTCAAAGCGATGATTTAAAATATATTTAAGATATAATAAACTATAACACGTATTTTTGTAATGCATACATGCATATGATATACCTGTAAATAGCTAAAAATATATAATATATGGTAATTTTTCACCCCATAGACTATTATGTAAAAAAAAAAAATAATAATAAAAAAAAATACATATAAGATAAGCTATCTAAATATTTTCCGATTTACTTCTAATTAGAATCTTGATTCTAATTAAAACTAATTAGAAATAGAAACTTGATAGATAGAGACATTTATTATTATTATTACATGAAATGGACCTTTCTAATTAGAAATAATGAAATTTATAATAGGGATGTTAAGGGTGTATGTACGGTATGATTTACATAATATGTATTATGTATGTATGTATATTATTACCTAGTAGCTTGGTCTATTCGAGCCTGAATTTCACGTTCAATCGCTTCAGCTTCTGGCCCTAAATGTCGCTCAAGACTCTCAAACGCTTGCTGAACTTCCAGCAAAAGTTTGTTAGTCTGATAATAGAGGATATCCATATTCGCCAGCTTGGATCAAAACTCAAAAGTATATATTGGGTCCAGATTGGGTCCTCTAATGACCCTAATAATGGTCCTCTAATCGACCCAAGGGTCTCTAATCGGGTAGTATCAAAAATACTGCCACAAAAACAAAACGTATATGAAGTGAAGTGCAATTTGAGATTATAATTTAGTAAAATTATAAGCAAAACATCACTGATTCGAATATATTTGTTGAAAGCATAATAATGTCAATCAATAATGAATTTTAAAAACGGTCTGTATGCGTAATATCCACAGATATACAGTTCTAAAATGAGCATTCAAATAAAAACATTCCACGTTGGTTGTGAAAACTTTTTTGACTAACAGCTGGAAGAGTTTTGTGACGTCATTTGCACCAGCTGATCATTTGAATCTCGGCGGTAAAGAAAGTTCTCATCAATAGGGTGGTTTCATTCATGTTAAAGTCGACGTCATAAGTGAGTACTAAATAACATTGGCTGGTATAGGAAAATGGCACATTTTGCCAGTTTAAAAATACTTCGCAATTTTTTGAGAGAATTGATGCTGTTAACAGGTTGAATTAGTACCTCAAGTATGCAAGAAAAATAATCATGACCAAAAAATACCCAATTTTCAAAAGAAAATAGCCAAAAACTACGTTTGTCCCAGTATATAGTGCATCATTTACATCTGATTTATTTTTGCTGTGCTGCTGTGCTTTACTTCGGACTTCGGACTTAGGCATCTATAAATATGCAGGTAACTTAAATATAACAGATATATATAAATATATATATATATATATATATATATATATATATATATATATATATATATATATATATATATATATATATATATATATATATATATTATATATATATATATGTATATATATATATATATATTATATATATATATATATATATATATATATATATATATATATAATATTATATAATCAATATAGTCCCAAAAGAGTTCCTTTTCAGTTCATATTTACAACATGCACTCCAACACATTTACACTAACAATTATAATTTTAGTATTTGCAACAAAATAATCTATGGGCTCGATCAACTGTTTTATTTATTTTTTTTTTTCTTTTCTTTTCTTCTTCTTCTTATGATATAAAAGTGCGCCCTTATGCTGTCGGCTATGTGTGCTATGTACGCTTATGGTAGCCGCCGTACCCACTGTGTACGAGGGTTGAACGAACCGTCAGATAAAAATTTCGTATATATGAAACTTTTGGAAAACTGCTTTGAGTTTAGCTTTTCCTACACTACCCATGCCAACATTAAAGAGAGGAGATGGAGGGAAGGGAAGGGGGATACGACTTTATACTTATATACAGACTTGGCCAGCGCTCTTTTAAAATGAGCGCGCTCACGCTCATCGCTCACGTAAATGAGCGCGCTCACGCTTTCGCTCATGATTTTGCAAATGAGCGCGCTCACGCTCACGCTCATAAATTTTTTGAGCGCGCTCATTTGTCGCTCATATATATATTATACACACACAATATTATACTTAAGGGGGAGGGGGACCGACTTGGACCGGAAATCGCTAAAAGAACAACTATATATTCCCAATAATTTTTTGTACATGATTTAATTCCAATAAAACAAACACTATAATTTTCAAATAAAATCAAGTAAATTTAAAATATATTTTTTTATACCAAACAAATTTTTAATGATTTTTTTTAATTGTAAAAAAATTTCTAATTTGACTAAAATTTCCCGCTCAAATTTAAATTTCCATATTTACATGTTATCTTAAAAGAGCAATAACTTAAATATTTGATCGTGTTTTTACATGTTTGACATAACTCAAATTTTAAGTAACATTTCTTCTTTACTTTGTGTTATTTATTATTATTCGCAACCGTCCTAGTTTGCGAGATACCAGTCGGTCACCTACCCTCTTAAATGAATTTTTAAACTGGAGCTTTTAATTTATACGTATAGTGATTTATATACAGAAGAGGACTAGGTAGAACATTTAAACAAAATAATAATAAAAACAATAATAACACAAACTTCTCATTAAAACGTAAGCGTCAAGCATATGAGTTTCTATACTTATTTGTTAAGTAATGTAATTAAAATTACATAAAAATAATAATTCAATAAATTATATATATGCACTTCTGTATAAAATATTATAAAATGCAAACATAATATGGTTGTGTTATCGAGTTTTTTTTTACTAAGTTTTAATTAAAAAATAATTTTTATTAATATAATTTAAATAATAAGTGTTAAAAAAAATTTGCTTTTTTTTTATTATTAATGTCAATCAATGATTAGTCATGGAACCACTCTAAAAAAAAATTGCACATGTTTGTATGTGCATATTAAATTTTATGATGGAATCAAAATTATAAACAAAAATTATTGAAAATATAATAAATGTAAGTACACTTCTGAACCTATATTTACATCACTTTGTTATAAGTTATAATAGTTAAATGATTAACATATAATAATATATAATATCAGCAGTAAGTCTTGATAATTGTCAACCTTCATTTTAATTAACCTAAAAATTGTCTCCATCTCGAACTTTGTATTGAATCAAACAACAAGTCAAGTATTGTTATTTATTGTAAATAATAGCCAGGTGTTTTGGTTTGGTAAACAATATCACAAGCAGGTAGATTCTACTTGAGAGCTTTTACATTACAACATGAAAACATAAAGGAAAAAAAAAAAAAAAAAAAAGAGCGAGTGAGTAAGGGATGAGCGTGTCGCTCAACTCATTTAAAATGAGCGCGCTCACGCTCATGCTCATATTTTCAAAAGAGAGCGCGCTCACGCTCAACTCAAAAAAAATGAGCGCGCTTACATGAGCGTCGCTCATGGCCAAGTCTGCTTATATATATTTATTATATTATTTAATGAAATTTTGAGTTTTATGGTCTTTCCCCTGATACTCCACTATCAACCCATTAAAAGATATAAAAAATGCAAAAATACAAAATTATTCTCATATTTTCTTTCATTGCTATCTATTTATTTTATTTTTTCGTATATCACGGAAAAATCCATAATTGATTATATTATGTTCTTTTATGTTAACATTTTCAGATTAATGATGCATCATCTTTTACAAAATACTTGTTGCTATCACCCTCTTATTTTTAGTTTGAGAGTCTTAAACCCATATTCGCCAGCTTGGATCAAAATTGTATAAGTCGCTAAAAGTCCTCTATTACCCCTTTCTACCGAATCTTTATAACTTATAAAACTTATATAAACTTATATTTTGTAATAGTGCTCATGTCCCATACCCTTTTAAAAAAAATTTCATGGTTTTTATCGCGTTAACAAAATACTACATACAAGATAGGGACACTCTCAGCCTATTTGAGTATTTAGATACTAAAATTACTGTTTAAACATTAAATTAAATTATTTTTTACTCACAAAATCTTTTTTTTTTTATCATTCTTTATATAAAATTATGTATAAAAAAATCGACTTTTTTCGACTTTTTCGTATAAAATCGACTATTTGTCGACTATTTGCACCAACAATCATCGACTATATAGTCGACTATTTTGTCAAAATGATCGACTATTTTTGCGCTCTCTATTTATAAGTATTGTCACAGACAAAAAGTATGAAGTATGCAATTTGAATTTATAATTTAGTAAAATATTATAAGCAAAACACCACTGATTAGAATATATTTATAAAGCTTAATGTCATATCAATAACTTAAAAAAAAAAAGCCTATACGTAACGTAATATCTACAGATTTACAATTACAAAAGAGAGGGAGAGAGAGAGAGAATGAAAAAAATGTGCGAGTGTCCACTCGCGGCCCTACTTTAAATTTAGTATAAGAATAAGGCACCGTATACCGCGGCCTAAAACGTAGCAAAAACTAAATTAGAAATCGCAGGCATTCGTTTTGCGTAATATTATATTTAAGACAGCAAATTTATTAGGAAAAAAAAAATAATGATAAAAATAATAGCATATCATATAAGTTACAGCTTTTACATTCTCAATGTGATGGCTAACTGGCTAAGCAGGGTAAGGGAAACCAAAACATAATAATAATAGAGCAAGCAGGATCGAGTTGATACGATATATATTGATCATGTACGCATCCCCACCGCGTGATTACACTTATCATATCAATCGTCATAAAAGTTACAACAAATCGACCAAACATTTTATTTATCAATTTTTTAAAAGCGATATAAAGATACGGACAGTTTAAATACGCTTAATAATATTTGTGCTGTGTTTGCAATTCAAACATGAAAGTAGCTCTATTTGTTCCTTCGCTGCTGTGTTTTGTAAGTTTATTGCATATATATATATATATATATATATATATATATATATATATATATATATATATATATATATATATTCCAAATAAGAACATTGTCCTGAATCAATTGATACATACGAATTTCTAATTTTTTAGTGCATCAAGAATTTTGATTAATGTTTGAAAATCGAAAAATAACGTTCCGACTGTCGAAAAATTAAGCAACCGTGATGTTATTTTGTGACTATCAAAAATTAATTAAAATTACTTATTGAACTCAAAAATTAGAAATTTGCATATCTGTCGATTCAAGACGATGCCTTATTTTAGAATATGGCAACCCCCCTAAATATTTTGGATCTCCCTCATTGTGTTAATTGGCATATTATATTTAAAATTTTAACGCAATTTATTTTCCATGGTTGATTATATTCAACTTTGTATGGATATAATAAGTGGCATTTTTTTTTCCCAGGCAGCAGTGAGTTATGCCGGTGCTTCATTACCATGTCGCTACGCCGGTGTATTTCCACACCCCACCGACTGCGCGAGTATGTACACGTGTCACGGGTCACCAAAGACTGGGTTCAAAACCGAGGTGTACTCGTGTCCCAGAGGACAGGCCTTCAGCAAGAAAACAGGACGTTGCATGGATAGTGACTTGGTAATTTTTATTTTCTATTTCATAACATAAAAAAATATCTGTTTATAGAGAATATAGGCTTATCTATAGTCCATGCATTTATCAAAAAATTCAATAAAATTAAAAGTTAATATTTATTTCAGATTATAGATTACTATATTCTAATTCTTTAACTATTTTCTTTCGCTGTTCAATTTTTCCCATGCATGCTACAACGCGTGTTACTTTAATTTCAAAAAAAAAAAAAGTGCATGATTAACTGATAAATAAACAGCGCTTTATTTATTATAGGTTCCAGATTGCGTCCAACCATTAGCAAGTGACCCTATGTGTCAAAATGCAACGTTGCATTGCGCTGACTGTTATACTCTCGTCTTCTGTGAACTTAATGGAAATGGAGAATTCGTTAATCCTACCGATCTCAGTTGTGCAGATCAGAACCCTGACCTTCCATATTGTGATAGTCAAACTAAATCATGCACAGATATTCTACCTTCAGACTGCAAACAACCTGGGTATAAATGTACAGCCCCAGGTTTCTTCCCTGATCCCAATTCATGTGATACTTATCATATTTGTAAGGATGTAGCTAACGAGGATGACTATTTGTCAAAACGTTGTGCTGAAGGCTCAGATTTATTTTATGACAGTAAAAAGTTTGAGTGTTCATCAGTAGACCCAGGAGCTTGTGGATTAAATTGTTCCGGAATAATTGGTATTTTACCTCATCCCATTGATGATCGTTATTACGTGTTTTGTAGACCCGTTCAAGATTCAGAGTTATTATTATATGCTTGTCCTGGAAACTTTAGATTTGATGTCAGTGAATGTAAATTTAATTGCAATGAAAGAGACGGGCTTTATGCACACATTGATGACTGTACAAAATTTCACAGATGTGAAAATTTGAGTGAATCCATTGAGGATCAGTGTCCTGATCCTTTAGCTTTTAATCCAATTTCTGGGGCTTGCGAAGCAAAGGACAATGTAAGATGTCCTCAATTTAGTACTCTCGCACCTACGACTACGGCTAAAATATCAACCAATAAGAGATAATTTAGAGTTAATTTTAAATATTATACAATTTAAATAATGTTTATTTAAATAAATATAATACTAAAAGCATGTGTAGTAACCCATGTAGCTTTATTTATTTATTATTATTATTTATCCTTGTCCCTCTCTCTCTCTCTCTCTCTCTCTTTCTCTGTCTGTCTGTCCCTTGTCCTTTTTCCCTATATTCCATAAAAATAAACATTTACATTTTACTAAATCCCCAATGAAAAGGAAACGGCTCCATGTATAACATAATACATATTTTTAACATTGTATATATATTATATTTTTTATATAATTCTAAAATAAAGCTTAGCATTATTATTATTTTACTAATTGACTGTACTGGTTACTGGTTGCACTAAACTAAATAAAAAGAGTTACAAATTTTAATTGAATTAAATATATCATTAGAAAATATTATTTTATTACTATACAATGTTAATTTTTATATAACACTAATATTGCTATATTATATTCAATAAAAATGAAACTATTAAATTTAATTGACATCTTAATAATTTATTTTTTAAACAGTTTTACAGATAATCTAACGTTTTGATTTAACCACTCTATATAATATAATTATTTACAAGTATTTATAAAAAAAAAACATTAATGGCTATACAGATTTTTAATATTTAAATGGATCGCAGTAAGGTAAATTCTGGTTGCTCAAATCACAAAAAATTGCTAAAATTAAAGACAAACATTTAATAGTATCCAAATATAAATTGCATAAAATCTTTATTTGTAAAAATACAAAATACTTACATTTTACTCTTTTATTTGGAGAAGGACATTCCTGAAATAAAAAAAAAAATGAAAAAAGCATTTATATTCATGAATGATGAGCTTATACAGTATGTTATATCATTTATAATTTTTATATTTGAGATTTACCGTTAGCAAAGTTCGTCTTAAACACTGAAGCAATATAAATGGTTGAGTTCGGCATATTGTTGTTTGATATCCTGCAATATTTGTTGTTTTGTTTAATAATTGCGAAAGATTTGTATCGTTGATAAAGGAAAGTATTAAATAATGATAGCTAATTAAATTTTTAAATACCTTCTCGTAATTCTAGTGTAGTTATTGGATGAACAACTGGGCAATATAGAAATGAATTTCAATAGTTTATCATAAAAGTAATGTTTTTGTTTTCACATGGTGACGAGGGTTAATAATTAAACAATTATTTAAATTTAAATTAAGTGACGATATGTCTGTGATTCTTTCAAGCAAGTGTATTTTACAGTTTCCAAATGAAATATGAAGAAAAGAAAAAAAAACATGGAACATTGCAAAATAATATTATATTAAGTATAATGTAGGGGTATATGGAATACAAGAAGTACAAAAAGTGAAAAAATTACAGTCCGCATATAGTGTGAGATATAGTTTTTTTTATTGTTTATTACATTTTTTTTTATATTTTTATAAATATATTTGTAAATTATAATATATATATATATATATATATATATATATATATATATATATATATATATATATATATATATGTTTTGTTTTTTTAAACCATTATCATTGATAAAAAGCATATAGTTTTTCCTTTTAAAACAAATATATGATGTTAAAAGTTGATAAGATTTTTTTTTTTTTTTTTTTTTTTTCAAAAAGATTATACCATTTAAAGCTGATGAGCAATTCATGACAGCTTCGTTTACAATATCTTTCCACTCGTCTTTCACCGACGCTGATAAATCAGTTGCTACGTGTTTAAAGTCGATAAAGCGATTGTTGTTGAAATTCTAGAAATAATTTTGAGTGCACATTAAAAAAATTGTACAGATACTGATATAGAATTTTACCATACAGCTACATAGCTCACACATTAAATTATTACGTTCATTATTTATTTTAGTTTTTTATGTATTCCTTATTTATTCAACATGTTTAATTTTTTTTTTTTTTTTTTTTTACAATTTGTGCAATAATTTGATTAAATATTGAATTTATTTCCTCGTGTGAACAGGCATCAATTTATAGTTATTGGAATATATTTACTGTATACTGTCAATAAATAAATATATTCTTATTAATATACATTACCAGACCTTTTCTCTTGAAAATACACTCTACGAAGCACTAAAATTCAGTTTCAATTGCTTTAAGTATTTAAATATATTATGTATAATACGATTGACATTATTTGTAATATGTGCATTTATTTTTTTTTTTTTTTTAATACAATTATTTGTTTATTATGAATTAGTTTGAACTTACCACCTTAGAACCAAATTTTTTCACTGAAATATTCAATAAAACTTTACTCATTTGTATGTGTATAGAGGAAACAATATCATTTAACTTTTATATATGATTATATTTTATAAAGCTACTTGTTAATTTGAATAGTACATTTTTATTCTACTATATTGATTTGTAAAATTATACAACATGTATATGATTATGAAAGGATAATGTTACAGTAAATTTAATATATTTTATAACTACTTATTTTCTTTATATTTGAACAGAAAATCTTGTTCATAAGTCAAAATATTTTTAGTCTGCAGCAATAAATGTTATTTTTATTGAAAAGTCATTGAATTTTTATCAAATATTGCTCCGTATGAACAGGCTATTGGAATAAAAATTATATAATCATTTATCAATGTGATTGATGAGTTGAGCTTACATGCATACGGTTGTGTTAGGTCAATACTACCAGGTCCATATGGATCAGTCTGGATTTGATTCAAGATATACTCCCAGACGGACTCTACAAGTGAATGTGGCATTTTCTCAACACTTGTTCCATAGCAGAACTCAATGTCTTCTTTGCTGAATACGAATTCTCGAGGAGTATTCTCACAACATTCAGCCATACCCTAATTTTACAATTTAATTGTTAAATATTCCGTATAAATACGAGCCATCTTGGGAACTTATTATAATTTTATTTTTTTTCATGTTTTTTTTTTCGGGTGTAAATGAATAATATTATCAAATTACAGTATTGATCTAATAAAATTTGTTATTTGTAATAAAAAGAATTATTTTTCTTAAATTGGCAAAAAAAAAATTCTCACCACAAAACTAAGCGCTGAACAATTCAGAGGAGGCCCAAAATCAAGAGGAGCAAGGTTTGAACTTCTTTTTCCAAAACGTCTTGATTTTGGTTTTTCAGCAACGCGTAAGGATGCCCTTTTCGTTGTAGTTCTTCTTTTACCAGACCTTCCTGACTTGCCTACGATACTTCCACTTTGAGCTTGCTTGGGTATAGGTGGGAGTCCAGTGGATGAAATGGACGTTGGAGTGGGTGGCACTGGCGCTGGATTGCACTTCTGGTTAATCAAGCCCAAGCATTTTGCCACGCAAAAGTAATCCTTGTATTGCACGTGATCCTTTAGAGTCATTAAACCTGACAAAATAGAGACCGATAGCAACCAACGAGTTGCATAAAGTTTTAAAATTTAATCTATATGATTTGTTAGTCATGCGAGATGCGAGACTTTGCCCATTTTTATAGGTTTTATTTGATATTTAAAAATTATATTATTAGAGATGATCAAACTTCAATGAGACACCAAGTTTGTGAAGCTTTTATTCCAAAGGACCACAACAGAAACAAAGATTGCGTAGCAAAATGCAGTAAGTTTCCTTTTAAAAATGTATAGAATTTCCCATTTTTCATTCCGCAGGACATTAGTAAATTATTCAAAATGATAATTTATATAAGAGTGAGTGAATGATTGTAATAAAAAAATTGGTTGGTATATGAAATCAATGAAAAAAATATATATATTTCCGGTGTGTCGATATGTGATCTGTGATAATGTGAAATGCTGGATGTTGCGGAAGCTTATACTTATAAATATAAAATAATAAACGAAAAGTAATTCAAATGTATATTATCATTATTTTCCTCTTCAAATTAATGAAGCTGCTCAAACATATACTAAAGAGTTTAAAAATTTGTGACATTTGTATATAATATTAATATATTGACCATATCATATAATACATTAATAATAGTTAAATTCTTACTCTACTTCTATACTTATGAAATTTATTTTGTATTATTGAATGAAATAGTATAAACTCACTTGATCTAGAGAGTTGAGCTTTGACGATCTACGAGATAAAATTATGATAAATTTTAAAATATATAAAACGTTGAACGTTTTGTTTTTCATAGAAGAGATAATAAGGTTTTACCTTTCAAAGTGGTAACATTATTTTATATTAAGCAACTTTCAAAAATCATATTTATTATGAACAATTTGAAATTTTTAGAAGCACTATTACAGTTTTTTTTAATTTATTGTTTTTATATATTATTAATATTATTTGTTTTCATGCCATCTTAATATTTTATTATTTTACGATTATTTCAAATTATTATTTGATTATTATTTTACGTATTACACCTTCCTCTTCTCCTTTTTTTTTTTTTTATTATTATTAATATTTTGAAATTTAGTAGTTCATTAATTTAATATAGCTCTTTTTATGTCTCCTTTGCTATATGAACATCAATACAAATCTTATGGTAAGCTTATTGCAACTGAAGTCTTTATTATTATTATTTCTCTGTCTTAATAGATTATTAAAATAAGTATTATTATTATTTTTTTTTTAGTATTTTCAACACAATCATGAAAATTATTAACTTACCAAGGAGAAAGCCAATAGTATAAGCGCTGATGTAAAAATGATGTTGCTGGTCTGCATGGTCAAATGTATCTGATTTGTATTACTGCTATATAGCTTCTGTGTGATTTTCACTCTGCAGCATGGCCTTGCATCAGGATACACTACTTTTTATCAGTGTGTTTTCAATGATGTGATATTATAATTATTATTTTATAGAGAGACATCATGGTTTATTGAACTGTTCATAGAAGTCACCGTATTTACTTTCATATGAACTTGAGTGTAGTGCGATGTTAAATTATTATAGTGTAATTTAATAAGAAGATAAAAAGATTTGTTAGTAATTGTTATATTAAATTTTGTTGTAACATTCCTGTTTGAATCAAAAAATGTTCACAATCAAACCATTGTGAATATATTGTCATAACAATGCATTTAAAACCATACACTATTTTGTCTATCTCACGTAGTATTAAATAATAATAATAAACTTTTTCTTTTTTTTTGTCATTTTTATTTTTAAATAAAAGATATTTTTGGTTTCACTATTATATAATAAAATGTTAATTATATAACCTCGTAATTTGGATGTAGCCCTATATAGGATCTATTTTTTAATTTTTTTTCGTTGTAAAAATAAAATGCGATGATATATCATTGTTATAAAAAAAAAATTAATTTTTTAATTCAAATAAAATCAAAAAAATTTGAATGTTATATTTTGAAAACAAATAACTATAAATGTATAATTATTTATTTTGAAAACATATTTTCGTTTGGTATAAGATTATAGATATTTAAGAAAAGAAAAAGTAGCACAATTTAAATAAACACTGGAAAAAAATTATTTGCAGATTTGCACGTATTAAAAATGCTTTATTTTTAATTTTTGAAAATATTAATGTTATTATTAGTTTAGCAATTGCGTGAAAACAAATACAAAATGTGATGGTAGTTATTAAAACTGAAATGATATGCTCTATTAAATAGTAAGCTGTACATTTTTATGTATGTATTGCGATGTTAAGTAAAAGGCTCATGATAAGAACATAGTCGAAAAAATATCAATAATAATTTAAATAGTTTTTTTTTTTTTTTTTTTTTACTACCTGTTAGATTATTTGTTTTAATATTCATGAAAAGCTACATTTACACAATCCACATATTTAATGAAAGTCTTTGTACACTGAGTAGACAATTACGTCATGAATTTCAAAGGAATAGAGCCTTGATTGAGAATATCGCGAGGATGAATGTCAGCGAGGCAGATGTGGTTATTGCCGAGCTATATTCTCCACACGGCCGAGGTACGAGTGCGGTGAGACCAATGTAAGCGTCCACAGCAGGAACCTTGCTGCTCTTGTCCAGCATACCCACACTGCCGTCCTATAATTCATGAGTTCGGTTCAGTTAAATGTGTATATTAAATGTATACATAATGTAGGTACTATGCATAGTTTTCTGATTTAACATTATTATTTTTTTTTTTTTTTTATTTTTTATACTTTTGTTTCAAAGGGTAAAACTTTCTTTATAGCACATGCACACTTTTTTAATTCAGGAAAATGGTAATAAAAATTGTGGTAATGGTAAGGACTGTATTTGAACAATAATAAGAGTAAGTGATATTTAAATTCGGAGTTGTTGAACCTAAATATATTAATAATAAAAATATCTCAACATTTTCTTTCTTTTACTTTAAACTGCTTTTGTTAAGTCTTTGAAAGCAATCACTTGGGTATCTCGCACTTACTGGGAAAATGAGACCCTTGGTTCCATTAAATTGACGATACATATGGAAGGTAGGTGCAGGATGATTTCCATCCATCAATCCAAAGAGACCATCCAATTGTGAGAGGGTATTGTGGATGTCTCGTGTCGACTCCAAAGGGTCTTGGTCCCTCATGATCGCTGCCCCAGCGGGTACTGTTGCTAGCGAGCAAGACTCACCGTTGCTTAGACTCGTAAGTTGTCCAGATTTGCATAGTACTCTGTATATAAGTCACAAATTAAATTTCCCTGTTAATTAAAATCTATTTATATCTATTTTAATTTACTTATTATTTATATAAATAATTATCATTTAGACTGGATTTTATGGTGAAAATGGCAACTGCGCCTGCAAAAATAGTAAGTTATTTACCTGCATCACAACCTACTGTGAGTTTACATAAATATTATTTCTAAACTTCTAGCAGTGAAGCACCAATTTTTTATAAACACACAGTAGATTGTGAAGCAAAAAGCCTAACTATGAAACTTGCAGGCGTAATTGTAATTTTCATCAAACAATCCGGTCTCTATTTATCATGCTTATAATCATTTCTTCTTTTATCAATCAAGACACAAGACTGTGTGAATTTTGAAATATTGTCCTCATTTTTTATCTGCTTATGTTTTATACTTTGCCATTATTTGTATCGGTAATTACTTACTTAAAGTCTTCTTCCTTAATTCCAGGAACAGTTTGTTTTTCAATAGCTTCTCGAGCACCTCTCAATTCAACCCAGGCCACCTCACCACCTCCAGAATGCAAACAACGTAAAGCACCGGCGTCACCAAAGAAAAGGTTGCCCTCATGAGCTGCACATCTGAAAAATACAGTGGATATCTCTTTATCGTAGCAATATTCTTAAAAAAATGAACATAGAATTCAAATTAGTGAAATATTTTTTATAAAAATAATTGAGGTATTAAAACGTACTTGTTCGGAGGTTTATTGAGACCAAATGGATCCACACCACCTGCAATGTTAGCTTGGCAGAGCTCGCAAATACCCGGAGGATTAGCATCATCTTTGTTACCTCCTGGTATACAAGAATCATCTAGATACTCATCGACAGCCACAGGGTAGGGGCATGACGGTGGTAGAGCGCGCCATGCCATACTCTCACGTAAGAAAGCTCCATAAGCTAAAAAATAAAATAAAAATCATATTTATAACTTTTTCTACATCATATTAACATAATAAGGAATAAAAATTAATAACACTTACCAATGCCCTCGATAATAGGGAAGCAAGTTTTTTTGCCTTCCATTTCTGAAATATTCCTCATCGAGCTATCAGATTTTACCACAACTACAACGCTTCGATGAAGTTCACTCGAAGTTTCAACAAATTTAGTGACGTCCATTTTTAACTCACTAAAATATGAACAATTTAACTTACATTTTAGTCTTTTATTTTCTAATTATTATACTAAAAAATTTATTAAAATTTTATTTTATAATGGTATTTATTAAGTGGAGATCCCCACTTCATATAATTTACTTGATTTTTTTTATACCTATCTGTTCTATGTGTTTCATCAATATTTGTGACAACTAGATCGGCTTTGTGTTCGTTGATCATTTTTGCACACGCAATGCCAGCTTCGGCTCCAAAACACTTGATGGGTGGCACTACGCCAGCTACTAGTGCGGCGTAAGACATCCACTCGCACTTTGAGCGCTCTTTCTCCTGCAGCGAGCACCAGCGCAGAGGACCACGGCAAGACTTCTGGATCTCTTGGTCCAGATTAGGAAGCTTACGACCTGTTATCAATTAATCAATTATTAATGAACATAATTAGATTGTGAGTGTGTTATTTAGTACCAATTTTAAACGGATAGGTTTTGAAAAGTAAGTTCGTGGTTACCCGTGTTTACATCAAAGCAGTAAAACACACGTTAAAAAGAATTCCCAGTCAGGTGAAATTTCATTTTGACTGTTAAATTTTCTGTCAGAAAAACAATTATAGTATTGATCTTAATATAACTTTTTTTTTTTTTTTTTTTTTTTATAGTATACCAAAAATTTAATTCTTTCAACTTGTTTCTGATGGTATGAATATTAATGTCATTATATACATAATATACCCCATAAAAATAATTCAAAATTCCAGCATTAAAAAAAAAAAAAAAAAAAAAAAAAGGAAAAATTAGGACCATATTAAATAACAAGAAAAAATAGCTTTAAATAATAAACACCTCTACGAATAGAGGAAGAGAGGTCCATTATTGGTCTTGCGCCTTCATAAACCTCATAGTCGTCTAATATGATATCTTGCAGAGCGGTTATCCATCCTTCTTCGCGACGTGGTGTAGGTATAGTGACTCCAAGTTCACGTGGTGCTGTGGGTCGCAGCCACTCGTTCAACTTGACTGATAATTTATCAGAAACTTCCCTGCTAGAGATCACAGGAGGCCAGGGTTGACTATCCCATACACATGACGTTGCATTTGTACCGAGAGTTAAGTCGTTACAGATCAGTGTCCAGTCACCAGAACCTCCAGTGATATTCATCGACTGTGAATAAATCAATTTATGAATTAGTAATTCTAGAAATGGAAAACTGAGAATCGTATATTATGGCTCTGTTTTCAGTTTATACAGTAATTCTCTCGTTAGCATATTTTGAAAAGAAAAATAGTGACTTTTATTTCACCAACTGAAATGAACTAAATAATGAATAAAAACTATTTCTGGTCGTTATATTGATACATTACACAATTTGTAAGTAGGTGATGCACAGTACCTGAATGTAAGGATACGCGTATTGTTTAGCAACGAATGCAACATCGCCTCCTTTTTGCAGACATTCTAGTGCTCCCTTGTGAGGATCAGATTCCATGTCACCATATGAGCAAGCTGTCTTGTCGGAGCAAAGTTCACAGAGCGATTCTTGGTCTTTTTTTAGACGTGCGTCTGTTTCATCATCCATTGACCACTTTCCTGGGCTATAATCACAGTAATTGTCCCCATTGTTAACATTTATATAATAATAATAAATGGTTTTAATTAGAGACCAAAAACATGGTCCTCTGACTTTTTATTTAAATAATATTCAATGGTCAGAGTATGCTTCATTGCATTAATTATAATAACATATCATTAAGACAGAAAAATCGTAATAAGATATCTTCAAAAAAATACATCAAGTCACACACATAAAGTACTACAGTTATGAGAGAAAAATATCGTACTATCATTTATATTTATAGATTATTTTACGTCCGGAAAAAAAGAAAAATGAAAATAATAATGAAAAATAAATACATAATTTCTTACGTAATAAGTAATAACTTAATTAAAATCCAAGCATTTATTATTTTTATTATTTAAATAGAAACTCAAAGTGCTAATAATAAATAAATGTAAGAATAAATGTAAGAAATGAGCTTTAAAAAAAGAAGAAGCAATATTCTTATGTAAGACATATGTCATCATTTTATAAAAGTATATAGTTTATTGATATGAGAAGAGTTTTTTACAGTATAGATTGTTTGTAAGTTATAAAGCTATATTTATTAAAGGTAATAAAATTACAAAACTAATAATACAGCATAGCCCTTTTAAAAGTTGTCCGGAAAAAAAATATTGATTCATTGCGAAATAAAAAAAGGAACTATAATTTATAGACATACTAAATGAGAGAAAATAAATCAAGTTAAAAAAAATCAATATGAAGTATTTTAATTTGACATCACTGACCTGTCACTTTAGAATTAATGAAATGAATAATGAATAATTGCTGAAACAAACGCTTGAAAATTTTTACATGATTGAGAAAAATATACGACTATGACCTGTAGTGCGTATACTATAATAATATGGGTTTATGTTGTTTTATTCAATAGAAAATAATATAACTTTACCGGCAAGATGGACCCCAGATTCCTGCAAGCGAAGCAATTTCATTGTCTAATGTAGAGCGCCATTCGTCACATTTACGAGCTCCATTGATGACGTCCATTCTCTTTTCATCTAATGCTTTGAGTACACGATCTGACCATCCACTTTTTGTTCGTCCCACGCCAGGGTGACACAACTTGAGCTCTTTAGATGTTGTAATTTGACCATTTTGTACACTAGAACGACGTGCCACAGCCACAGAAGTGAATGCGAAATTCTCTATAAAATACGTATATATATTAATGATATTATGAAGACTGCTGCATAATATAAGTAGTATTTTAATACTTACCATATTTGTTATCTTCCTCACGCACCTCACCCACAACAACAAATTTTGAGTCTGACAAATGATTTGATGCTACTATGGCTTGCTCAGTATCGAATAGACCAAAATCAACTTCTTTACGTTTCATCTTTAAAGCGCAATCCGTGCTGCAATATAAATAAAATTAATTGAAAATAATACTACGCTATTTACATAATACTTTTAAAAGTTTTATTATTATTCTTTTACAGATCTAGCAATTTTTTCTTTTTTCTTTTATTTACCGACCTGTCATGCACGAGAACGCATGTTACTTCACTTTCTGCACGTTGGAGGTTCTCACATTGCGTCGTCATGTCCCGAGGAACGCAAAGTTTATCTGGAATCAACAATAATAATAATAATCGAAAGCTTCTATATAATTTGGAGGGGCCAAGACCATTTTCAAGCCTAAACCTCGCCCTTTCAAAAAAAAAAAAAAGAAAAGAAAAGAAAAGAAGGAAAAGAAAAGAAAGAAAAAAAATTTGTTTTCATTCATTCATTCATTCATTCATTCATTCATTCATTCATTCATTCATTCATTCATTCATTCATTCATTCATTCATTCATTCATTCATTCATTCATTCATTCATTCATTCATTCATTCATTCATTCATTCATTCATTCATTCATTCATTCATTCATTCATTCATTCATTCATTCATTCATTCATTCATTCATTTTTCCAAATGTTCTAGGGGCTTTCTAAATCTTCTATGATAAATAAATATTTTGAGCTAACTGGGATTTAAAGAAATGACGTAAGTCCTTAGTTGCTAATTCCTTTTCTCTTCAAATTCTTATCTTGAGCATCCTAAATGTTAGTATTATTTATATGAAGGTTATTCAAATTTTATATTTTAATAATGACTGTTGTTGTATTTTTAAACTCGATTTAAATTCAATTACAGCTCGTGCGTCATCATTTTTTTCAATATAATCACATTCGATGGAATAGTACATACGTCACAGTGTCAACATGATTTAAGCAAATTATATTTATGTAAGCAGACGAATCAATTGTGTCTTATTATTTATAGAAAGCACATTCCTTTTAAAACTGCCATATAATCACAGAAAAGCAATAAAAAAGGGAGTTGAAAAAATCATACCATTAGCCCTTTTTTTATGTGTACAGCTATGTAAATTTTACTCTAATTGAATTTAGATGAGGACTATGAAATTATACTTTAAAAAAGGGACATAATATAATTTCAAAAGCATTTTAAATTAAGTAACTTTATTTAATAAAATGATTCAAGGTATGCCTTATCAATTGTATGTTTGCTGTCGCAAAAAACTGCCGCCATTATATGTAATCTTTAGAACCAAAGAACGTATTTACATAGTACAAAGTATGAATTAGTAAAAGTTTGGCAATTAAGTAAATATGTAATTCAAAGTGTATTTTGTTGAGAAAATATAACATGGAGTTTTTCCAATGGGTGGATGATAATTCTCGTTAGCGTATATAAAGCAGTATGAATGGAGAAAAGACATTGACACACTACAACATAGAGAGAACGTTATCTGGAGTGTGTGTGTGTGTGTGTGTGTGTGTGTGTACCAGAGTAAATGGGGCAATATTTATAGATAACAACTGAACTTCTCAACGCACCCTGCCACTCCTATACCTACACATCTCAATCAGAAAGTAGTCTTGAAATAACCGTTCATGCAAATAAAAAAAAAAGTATCATTACCACATATGATAAGAAAGCATTACGCTCAGTTCTGTATGAATGTTAAACTCCTTTACTTACAAGTATACTGAATATTGCAAATTTTATAAAGTTATTAATATTGAGGCTAAATATAAAATACTTTTCATCTACGTAATTAAAATATTTTGTCACTAAAACTAACGAGCTTGCATATTTCTTCATTCTAGCTCGACACGTTCCACAGAGCTATACTTATATTTAGATTTTTTGTTTTGTTTTCCCTAATTAAACTGAACTATAATAAAATTATATTCATCATACACATAAGGGGTTCTATTAGTTTTAGATTGTAGCTTGCATTGCGTTTTGAAAAATTACAACCGTGCATGAACTACTCATTATAAATGAAAAAGAAGAAGAAGAACCAATTACATTTTTCTTATGGGAAGAGATATTATTTATAGGTACATTATATTCTATTATCAAATGGTGCATTCATCTTATTTGTTATTAAATAAATATTTTCCTCCTATATAGCTTGGAAAAAAATTGTTGTTACATATCTCAACTAAAATGCAAAATTCTATTGTAATGTTCACCTAAAATGCAAGTTCATGCAAGTTTTATCTTTTGATATTATTTCTATCTAATTGTGGTTTATATTGGTTTTATTATTCATCAGACTAAATACACTACCAATGTATTTCGTAATTTATTTTTTCTCCTGCTTTTTCGTGAGTATGATCCCACTTTTTTTTTTCTTAATATATTGATTTTTATATCAAATCATAACCTTGACAATATAGGTATAAAATGTTGATAGAACGATTTTAAACGAATAAATTTAAATAAATCTCCCCATTTCTGATAATATAATGTACAGTATACATTATATTATATAAAAAAGGTATCTTCGTGGTTCATTGCTAGCTGTAAAAACTGATATCGACATTATCTCTGTCGTAATAATCATTATGTCAGCACGCTTAATAATAAAACTGATATGAATTGAAACCTTATGTATATAATGATTTTTTTTCCGCACTAATTAAGATTAGTACTTAAATAATATCTGTAAAATAAGCCTTAAAAATAAGGATTTAAAAATTGCACAATATCGTATACTTAGTAAATAAAAATATTATAATAATTTTAAAACACCAATTTTTCTTATATTTCACTGCTTATATCATTCACCATAAATTAAGCACAGATTAGAAATCAATAATTGTGTACCGCACGGAAATTAAAAAAAAAAAAAAAAAAAAACTGGACATGCAACTATATAGACTGAAATGCAACACTAAAATTGCAAGTTATATTCATTTCATTTTGGTACATACAGGTATAAAATGAAATTTGGAATAAACATATAGTTTAAGAAGTTACATTTAAATTAATTTAACATGGTTTAATTGATGAATCAATATGCATTTGTTTAAAAATAATATATAAATTATTACCATAATGTAATGAAGTTATTGTTTGTATGTATAAGTTTGAAATTGTAACTGACTATACTGTTAAACAGTTGGGTTAAATTGAGATATTTGTTACCTGAATTCACCCCCAAAAAAGCCATTGATTATTAATTACAGGATAACTTTTTCACTTTGTTGATCTGCAAAAACATCATTGCCTCAACATAGCTTAAACTGAGTTAAAACCCAAATTGATTTTGTTTACTTTAATGCAACTTATTGTGTAAATTAGAGTGGACTTACATTTCTGCGCCAAAGAGACATGGCCTAAGATCACGAGGATCACAAGCACCTTCACATCCATCATCTTGCTCATCTCTTGCCAGACTGACGCTTTTCCACGTTTATCACACGTAAGCTTATCTCAAACCATGGTGTCGGGAAACCGCACCCCAAACGAAACGCTTTTTTTTCCTATCATTGAAAAAATATACTTTATTTTTTTACTCGTATCATATCAAATAATTCCAGGAATTAGTTGTATTCACAACATGCAATTGAAATTGCATTTTTAAGATATTTTGACGTATGCTCATTTACAAGAAAAATAAACATGCACGATACTCTGAAATATTACTGTAACAGACGATATTTTACCATTCAAAAAGTTGAACCAAATTTGCAATACGATTCTTATGAGAAAAACATGCGTTGCATTTGAATGGTAAAATATATTAGCAAAGTCATGTGTACAACTAAAACTTCAGAATTGTAACTTTGTAGTGTAGCGTGTACGTTAACTTCTCCTCAAAGTTATCCATTTACTGCAGTTAAATTAAAGGCATTTGTTAATATCATTTTACTTTTTAAGTTTTAACGTCATTAAAATGGAACTTACTAACAAAAAGTATAAAAAAATTCTATTTTTAACTCATTTACTTTGGCATATAGGACTTACTAATTTTAAAATCTAATAAAATGAAATATATTTTTATTATTTTACTCTTTATCAGAAAACTGGAAAAAGAAGAAATAGTTCAAAACATATATATATATATATATATATATATCGATGCTTCCGCGTCAAAAGCGAGCATCTACACTTTCCAGATTTCCGACCAAACGACTATCTACACTTTCCGAGCAGCACTGTAACTCGACTACCTGCCATAAGCTTAACATTGCAGATGCTCGGCGGCGGAAAGTGTAGATAGTCGTTTGGTCGGAAATCTGGAAAGTGTAGATGCTCGCTTTTGACGCGGAGGCATCGATATATATATATATATATATATATATATATATATATATATATATATATATATATATATATATATATATATATATATATGTATACAATAGTCTAAGGTCTAAGATTTGGGTTTTTTCATATAATACAATTATAATTATTATGATAATTTTACAATTAATAATGGTTTTAATTTTTTTTAAATCTTATCCTATATTGTGATGATTTTTGGCGTATTTTTTTACTTATTATTATTACACACTATGATAATGTAATCTTGAGCAATAGAATTACTTATTTATGATATTAAATTCTTAAAGTATGAGGAAGCAAAATGTGTAACTAATAATAAATCATCATTTATTTCCCATTATTATTCATCATAACAAACAAAAGTGACAAGTTCAGAATTCAGCTCTATATCAGATCATAACTGAAAAATTCGTGTTACAATCAAGTTTGATGATATCATAATCCAATACGGATACAGTTGATGATTGCGTCATTGAGTAAATATAACAGTAACTTTCTCATATACAAATTATCGATAAGGCTATAGGTAAAGTTTAGTTTTTTTGTAGAAAAAGAAATTCATAGATTTTTATTGTCATTTTTTAATTTAAATCTTCAAAGTTGAATTTGATTTACAAATGTTGTCTTGAATGATATAGTGTAAAATTATTATTATTTAATTTTTTACATCGCGATTCATATACTCGATATCAAAATTTATAGAATAAAAAAGATATGATAATGCATAGAGAATTTAGTCAATAATTAAATATTTATCAAATTAGGTGTTCTAATAAAAAGAGCATGCGATTGCGTGTATGGCACAAATAAAATAAAATACATAAAGATTGAGTGCACCAGGTGGAAAAAAGTTGTCTGGTGCACAAAATTGTAATTATTATTCAAAATTATGTAATGGAAATTAGATGACAAATTGATTTCATGCATTACTTTGTAAGTGTATTTTTAATTGGCAAATTAAAAACGTAAAGTCCAAATATTTTCATCATAAATTAATATAATATAATATATTGTATGATATATACCTAAAAATGCGACCATAATTTATTGCAACTGATTTGCATACGCTTTCGTGAACACGAAAGTATAAAATTTTAAATATATTTGTATGTATAAATATATGCTTCAACGTAAAATAAAAGAAAGTAATAAAAAAAGAAAATATTGATTTGGAATATATTGAATTTATTAATCGGTCAATAAGGGTTAATTCTTTATTAATATTGTATGTATGTGCATCCTAAAAACGATCAAAAATAAATAAAATACATCATATTACTGTTTCCATTACATCAATATCTATTATAAACCCATATTTTATAATATATTGATGCTTTTTAATGTATCATAAGTTGCGTGCGCATTCTGTTAAACTGTAAGGGGCACCTGGCGCTTGCCAGACCTCACGTTTGATTATAGTAATGACACGGTGTCGTGAGAGCGAGGGTTGATTTAGTCACTTCGTGCTACCCTCTCTAACAGTTATAATATCAGTCACTCTACATTAAAAATTTTAATTGATTTTTAAATATTATATTATTAGTGAAAATACTTGTGAAAACAATGCTGCAAATAATAATGTGAAATTTTCATATTAAATTGTCAATGAGAGGAACTTTGCATGCGTGCTGTATTTCGTATAAAATGTCATTTACGCATCAAGGATAGTTCTGCAGCACGCAATGAGGAACAAGAGACCTCCTGGACGTGCAACCAACTAACAGCACGCATTGTCACGGTACGTGTGTCATATCAAAATAAATACAATCAAATGTCGCTAAAAACATATTGCTGCCTGACGTATATAATAGTCAATAATATTCTTATTATATTTATATCATTTTTATTTAAGATAGTGCGGTTTTGTTCACTAGAAATTCCCATAGCTTGATGTCACTAAGGAAGTTATTGCAAAATTAAAGGCTCAAACGGATGAGGAAAGAGTGGTTATCATCTTTCCTAAGTACTAACCACCACTTTAACGCAAATAAAACAAAGCATTATTTCGAATTATTGCAGAAATTTATATAGATTTTTGACCCTTTCCTATTTGTTTTTATACTACGTATTTATTATTTCAATTTTTTTATTTATTTATTTTTTTTTTTGTCGCAGCCACATCAATATATAACCTTGGTTGTACATTTGAATTTTTTTCCCCTACAAAGTCAAGCACATGTTTGTTTTTACTCTACATTATATAGAGCTTATTAAAGTAAAATGTTAGCGTGTATATCGGCATATATCAGTGAAGCAAGCTTTCTTTGCATGTTAAAATAAATTCCACAGGTTCTTGGAGTTCTAGACCACTTCAAATGATTGCCATTGTATAAATTAGGAGGGAAAAGTTATAACATTAAATATATTACCTTTTATTGAATGTAATAATGAAGAGACATTATTTTTATTGGCAGTATGTTACTAGTTAGTATTATAATTGTCTCTAATGTTATTTTTTCAACCCTCAATAAGTCGGGAAAAAAAATCTTTATATACGAGTAATTCAGTTGGAAAACATTTGCATGATTATTATTATATAATGTTATAGCGTTTTGTTGTATATAATATTCTTTTGTTTTTTCCGCTGTCTCTCTTGCATAATTTTTAAAGAAAAAATAAAATATCAAGAAATCAAAATCTTTTATGTTGGCCATTTGTGATTTTATAAGCAGTAATTATTGACTTAATAAAAACATTTATAGCTAAGTTATCCACCAATATGAATTTTAAAATGAAGCTGTTGGGAAAAGTATATAATTATATTTTTAATTAAGTTGACATTGATTGTATGACAGAAAGGAGGTATGTCAGCCGAGCCCGCAGCTCTGCTAACATGCCCGACGTGCAGAGTAACTGCCAGAGTGGTGCTCGCTGGTCCTTCCTCATGTTGTCCTTACTGCGGCCACGGTTACGAAGACGACGGTGCAATCACATTCTGGCGTCCTCAACACCAGGCTGTTCATTTGCCTCACATTCCCGAGTCCAGACCGGTTCCAGGTCGATTTGGTACCGTGACAATAAGCCGTCTTGGAGGTGTACATGTGACACGACTGGGGGCCCTTATGCTACGGCCCCCTTCACCATCGTTACCACCCATATCTCAGGTACTCATACCAGACATATTATAATGTATAGTTTCAGTTAGCAACAAACTTGCTTTATTATTATTATTATTATTTGAACCTCTGTAATATAATATATATTTTTATGATTGTTATATTATTGTTTCCATTCACGGTAAATAGTGAAGACAAAAAAATAATGACAATAAAACACATTTTTAATAAAAAAAAAAGCAAAGGAGACGTACGTGCATAGAAGTAATTTATCTGTACAATAATAGCTACTATTCATTTCAAGTATATTATTTGAAACTTCTGTACTCTAGAAAATTGAACATTCAAGTTAATACATTTGTTTTTGCTATCGTTTTCAGTTTATAATAAATTACAAACAAAATTTCAATTTGTTGATTAATAAAAATCATACAATAGAAATTTTAATTTGATTATTTTTTATGTTGATTTGTCTAGAGTGATCAAGGTGCAGCATGGAGTCCAAGAGCAGGTGCGGTATCTGCTCGCAGCATGTCTCTCCTTCAACCGGACTCTCCAAACTCACCACCAAGTTCACCACGTCATCGAGGTACATCAGAAGTACTCCTTTCAAGAGATCAATTCTTGTAAGTTATCCTTAAAAAAAAAATTTAGAAATATCATTTTTATATGACTGCCATTATTCTGACTTCAGTATTTATGTCCCTGTCATTAGTGGTACATTTTGTCGTGTTTAAATATTATATTATATAAAAAATATATATAAAAACAAATTCTCTTACAAAAGACACACAATTACGTCATGGATTGAATATTATATTTTTTGCCGCATCAATACTGTCTAGTGCAAGGACGGTGTACACTGGCAATGAGACAACAATAAATACATACAAAGACATAAACTTTATAATCACACTCTATAATATATAATGTGGACAAGGTTGGGTGTTATGACAAATAAAAGTCACCGCAGTATCGACTCGTTCCTCCGCGCCTATATACTCGTTGCTAGAGACGCCACGCGAGCACAACACTAAAACTGACCACGTGGCCTCAATTGGTCAACATCGATTTATCATACTTCACACTTTATGTATTTAATATATCCTTACAGTCTTTTTATATCATATTATTATATTATAATAATTTTTGACAATGATATTTTAGTTTTTTGTTATCAGTATAGAGTATAGATAAAACAATAATAATATATTCTTGTTTTTAAAAATTCAGATATAATGTATTAAATAATAATAAAAATTTGCTATTGTGAATGTTCTGTACTTTTTAATAGTAATTAATGTTACCAATAAAAAATAAATGAAAGTATACCGTTATGGCGGTAGTTAAAGCGAGTATATATATAAGCTCTGCATTCAAACATCTCTGCGAATAAAATTAGCAAACCATCCAAGTCACGCTTTCTATTTTCTGCGCATCCTCAAAAATAGCTATCACTTATTAAGTAAATGTATATAAGCTGCGATGGTGGTGTAATGGTGAGCATAGTTGCCTTCCAAGCAGTTGATCCGGGTTCGATTCCCGGCCATCGCACTTTTTAAATTTTATAACTTTATTTAATTTATATTATATATATTTGAATCACGGTAAATTACAGTAGACATTCATATATCAATCAAAATGATTATTTGAAGTCTTTTTAATTTAATTAAAATAATATGTCTGATCTGAACAAAACTTTGTAATAATTAATTATTTAATTAAATTATAATCTAAATTTACAATTTTCTCATTTATTCAATCTTATTTATTATCTTGCATGTGGCCTTGTATACTTTAATAATAAATATTATCGTTTTGTCACGAAACATTTAAAAATTTACTATACGTATATTACATAAAATAAATAATTAAGCAAATAACTAAATATTTCTAAAGTCTCTTGACTCTTGATGTGTATACAAATATTACAGATAACCGATATGGGCAAAATTTTAAAAAAACATTTAAATTAAAGGCATGTTGCAACACAATAAATTAAGCAGAAATATACTCACGAGTCAAAGGGACCTTTATCTAGATATAGATCCCTTGCACATCCTTGCGCTTTGTCACCATGTTTGTGGTGTCTAATGCATTGTCCAGCATAGGGGAAACATCATTTCTCCTAAGTTTTTACATAAAAAGAGTTTATTTCAACTGAACGAATTTTTCTCATATTCTTCGAGCTTATTAGGAGCTAAAAATAAGGCTTTCATTGAGGTTTGAAGCTTCTTTTGCTATTAAAAAAATAAAAAGGACGTTTTTCCTATATGCTGGCCTATGTATTCCTGACCAACAAAATGGAGGCTCTTAAATATGAGTGCAACCGGTCTATTGTGTCCCAAATAGTAACGATCCATATTGACAAAAATGAATCAATATTTTATTCTGCCATTTTGGACTTGTCAAGCTGTACAAGTAATAAATTATTAATTCCACTTAATTTCATAGTTCTCAACACCCCCAATATTTCCGCATCATAAAAATTTGTCACTTGAAGATTGATAATAATTGACTAACTTGTGAGTGCATATTTATATGTACACACGTTAATGCATTCAATAAATTGAAAGTACAATGTGGAAGTGGTCAACGATTAAATGTATAAAATACAATTAATTCGATTCCAACATGTTTAATACGATATAATATGCAGGGCTCAGACAAAGAAATATTTAGATATGAAAAAAAATTAAAACAAAAATTTGATACAACATGCGGGAAGGAATACAAAAAATTAATAAATTCAACTCAATTATACTGAAGAAAAATAATTTATTAAAAATAATGTAGTAGAATTTTAATACTATTTTACATAAAGATAAGAAACTCATAATTATTGATCGAGGGGGGAAAAAAGGGCATTTTATGTAGTAAATACATTCGTGTCGTGTGGAACATTTATATTTAAATATAAAGTCACGCCAATCATATGTAAAACTAAATTTTCAATATGAAACCTCTTGACATGCAAAATACAGTTGCTACACCTCACTGTATAAAAAAAAAAAAGTGTTGTTTGAATCTTCTTTATTATTCTTGAACTTCATAAAGTGGCGTTGAATTATCAACTTCTGTGCTGCGGCATTTTTTCTTTCTTTAATTGTTGTATTTACATGTAAATTTTGGAATTTGCCACTTTTAATAAATGGAAGCTCAGAGAATACCATGAAAATTTATAATATCTTAATAATTAAGCTCACGATTATTTATTCATTTCTGTCATCCTACAACATTCAAAATACCATAAAAAAGCAACAGCTTTGGTTATTGTCTCAAAATGAGACACTGCAGATATGGTTGTCTACAAAATATTTACAAGCACATACATATATGTATAGAATGTCAGTCAATAATCACATTACAATAATTAATATATTACTTGTAAATTTGCATGTAAATTAAGTCATCTTGCATAAATTCATCAACTGAGTATAATATTACAAATTTAAAAGGAAAACTTTTAGATCTCTTTGGAACGACATTAAATTAGTTTGTTTTCCCATATATCCAAGAGCAAATTAGTATAACGTTCATCACTGTTTATTCAGTTTATTCTATTTAAAAAAGCTAACCATTGTAACCTATGTATAACTAATACCATTAAACTTGATTTTTTTTTTTTCTGATTGCAGACAAGAGGTGCGAAGAGCACATCAAACATTAAATTACCAAAGTTTGCAGAGTTATTACGCACGAATTTTTGCATCTCATTCTGAACTCTGTTCTCTTGTCTCAGTAAGTAAAAAAACGAATTAATATTTTATATATATTTTTTTTTTCTAATAATAAAATATATATTTTTAGGAGGAGGATGATTCTGGCAAGTCAGAAATCAAACTTGACCTCATCCACGCTATTCACGATGCTCTGCGAGGAATGGTAAGATGGTCGATTTCTATATGTAATTTTTAGTCTTTATTTTATATAAATGTGTGATGCGTGTTAAGATAACCTAGTCAGATGTGATACTTAAATAAGGTACTGTTTAAATTATTTAACTTAAGTAACTATAATATTTATATAAAATTGATTTTTCATTTTATTAATATTTTATTTCTTGATATTTCAGCCATCTATTATTCACAAGACTGTTCTTAAGGCCATTATCAACGCTCTTTTGGAAGAAAGGCCTTTGTATGTATTTTTTCCCATTATAAAGTATATTTCATTGATTCTCTTAAGCTATGCATTTTGATGCATATTAATATTATGTATATAATGTATATTGCGTTCGATGTTAAAATTTGTCCTTGACATTTAGAATAGTTACGTCATATTATATAAAAATTATAATTTCGTATAACACAACACATTTTTATTGATATTTTAAGGGTAACGCAGTTTCATCTGATTAATCACGCAATACATACGTCATTTATGTCTATATGATAATGCTTATTTTTTATGTGTTCGTTTCTATGGTTTAATGCACTTTAACGTAATCAGTTTTTGAATTGTAAATGAATTACACTGTTTGTTGTTATATAAAATAATGTTCACCGAAACTAGAAAAAAAAATCAATAGCTTACATAATAGAATTTATAAATTTACAATTTCAATGATTATACAGAAAATAATGAAAATTTGTAGCTTGCAATAATATTACATATTAATTTAAAATTATTTTATAATTTCCAGACTCCAGTCTAAAGATGAGGCTCGTGCTCTCTTCGCGGTGATCCAGTGTCCTGTGTTTGCTGCTCAGCGGTCATACACAATTCTGGCTCACGTGCTAAGACGTGTCGCCACGCTGCCTACTTCAGAACGTGCTTTATTACCTGCCTGGTTTAGAATGTAAGTAAATTTATATTCGAAGTATGATGATTATTGAAAATCTCTTTCTCTCTTTATTAGGTTGGGGGCAGAACGATTGAGGGCATTAGTACGACATATTGCACAATTTGTTGCAATTCGTCAGTTTCCACCTTCTGGTAAGACGTTACCACCACCAGCTAAAAGTCGATGGTGGATACCTGCAGCTTCAAGGGTACTTGCTCTTATCAGTAAGTATAGTAATTTTAATTGTTTCATTAAGATTATTATTCTTGGATATTTTTATTTTATGCAGACGCTGCTAATGAAGGCTCATCACCTCATCTGCTACATTTCTCGGAGTTGTACAACATAGCTTTGGATCACGTAGATTTACTGCGAGAATATTATGTGTGGCAAAGTTCTCCCCAGCGCTTTAGCTATTGTCAGTTTCCATTCATGTTGAGTCTCGCTGCTAAACGTTATATCCTTACAAAGGTAACTGAAAATTTGAAACAAATATTCAATATTTAACCAAATATGATATTTTAATAAACCTGAAATTTAAATATACTGTATAGGATTCTGAGCAGCAGATGATCATGACTGCCCGACGGTCTCTAGCAGCCAAAGCGTCTCGACGTCAAGCTCCTCAAATTGACATTTTCTTCCTTAATATTCGAGTCCGTCGTTCACATCTTGTTTCAGATTCTCTAAACGAGGTAAAAAAACAAACTATATTCCATACTTTCTATAGATCAACTAAATGTAGTCCATGATATATCTTTTTAGATTGCGAGAAAACAGGGAGAACTAAAGAAAAAATTAAAAGTGAGTTTTGTTGGTGAGCCAGGTCTTGATATGGGCGGCCTCACAAAGGAATGGTTCCTTCTTTTAGTGAGACACATCTTCCAGGTATGTCAAGTTATTATTGCTATTTTACTGATAATAATAATAAAACGCTTATAGCTTGAAATTGCTATTTACTGATTGTTAGGCGACACTTTATAAGAAAATGCATTTCATCAATTTTTTTTTAGCCGGATTACGGCATGTTCGTGTACCATCGCCACTCTCGCGCCTACTGGTTCAGTACGGAGGAAGCTGCAGTAGTTGAAGATAATGGAGAGGATGAACCGCAGAGAGATGAAAATCACGGTGGCGGAGGTTTGAGGGAGTACCATCTCATTGGAGTACTAATGGGATTAGCGGTAACTTAATAAATAAATATGAGATTATCACTTAAAATACAGTAATCAAAAGCATGAAATAATATTTAATGCATTGTGCTTATATAGGTGTACAACTCTACAATCCTGGACTTGCATTTCCCTGCTGTATGTTATCGTAAGCTACTGTCTCCGCCTGTGCCACCAGCTCCTGGAGATGAATCAGCGTTGCTTGGAGTCGTGCAACAGCCTACCATCGAGGACCTAGCAGAGATTATGCCCGTAAGTTTTCAAGGAATAATAACAAGTATTTTGTTACCATATTTTATTTTATATTTTGTCTGTGAAATAAAGGATGTAGCAAGAGGACTATCTGAGCTGCTGGCATACGAAGGAAATGTGGAGGAAGATATGTGCATGAACTTTGAGGTAAGAAAGTAGGATGTCAGTATACCAATAAAAAGTTGACATTTGTAAAATAATAATAATAATATTAAAAAAAAAAAAAAAAAAAAAAAAAAAAACTTTTTTATAACTTTTTTATTATTAAGTTTCATGATTGTTTTTATATTTTGTATTGACCTGTACACGAATAATTGCAGGTATCTCTGGAGGAGTATGATTCAATGCGTACTTGGCCACTAAAAGCTAATGGTGCCTCAATTCCTGTGACAAATGAGAACCGTAGCGAGTATGTTGCTTTGTACCTGGACTGGGTTCTCAATGCTGCAATTTATCGTCAATTCCGTGCTTTTTATTTAGGCTTCCACAGCGTATGTGCATCAAATGCACTCATTGTAAGTTTTAAATTTTATTTATCTACCTTAAGAGTATAGGTAAAAAAAGAAAATAAAAAATAAAGTGTTTGTTAAAGATGTTAAAAATATATAATATGTATGCATAACTTCCAGGATACTTGTAAAAAGTGAACTTTTAATGTGCATTATATTGAGTTACTTAAAATTGGAATGAAAAAAAAAAAAATGACATTTTTCTTATTTTAAGAGAAGTAAAAAAAAAAAAAGAAAAAAAAATTATTCAGTGTTATTCAAACAATTTAACCTATTTCCAGAATATTACGTAAAATATACATTATTGAGTGATAAAGAAAAATACAACTCTTATCTTTTTTATCAAGATTAGTCAAGCACTAAATTTCATTTTGTTTTATCTCACACTGCAAAAATCATAATGCTGAATAAGAAATAAAATTTAACATTTTTAAAGCTTTTTTTTTTTTTTTTAATTAATGATAGAATTTTAGAATAATATATTTTTAATATATTAGCTTGCATGCTGTGTTATAAGCCTATTTCCTATTTGTTATGCAGTACTGCTTGACACAAATGTTCAAGCAGTTGCATGCATACCAGGCGTATTTAAATATAATCTCAAAGCATAAAAATGTCACGTATTTAATTCTAACTTTTTATGTTTTTATTGTATGTGACATTAATTATACTAAATTCTAAAATAAAACAAAATAAATATGTTATAGATGCTTCGTCCTGAAGAAGTAGAACTTTTGGTTTGTGGTTCTCCAACAGTTGATCTTGGTGAACTACGAAAAGTTACTGAATACGATGGATATCGACCTGATGAGAGAGTGATTTGGTTAGTATAATAACTAAAAATTGCAACATATACTGTAGTTATAAAATTTGAGTATTTTATGAACATCTTTACATAATACAAATTTTAAAAATATCTAAAAATCTTTTTTATTTTTTCAGTGACTTATGGGAGGTACTAGAATCGTTTCCTGCAGATTTACAACGTAAATTTCTTCTTTTTGTGACGGGCAGTGATCGAGTCCCAGTTGGTGGTACGGGTGAAATGAGTTTCAAAGTTACACGTGCAGGAGGTAGTACAAACGATTTACCTGAAGCCCATACTTGTTTCAATCAACTCGTATTACCTCCCTATAGTAATCAACAAGTACTTAAGCGAAAATTAACAATAGCTATTTCAAATGCTGAAGGGTTTGGTCTTGAATGATCTCTCACCATATTGATAATCAAAATAAAATATGATGTTCAGAAATTGTGAAGTGTATGAAAATGCTTAATGCTTTATTTAAGTGTTTGTTCTGTTGTTTGAAATCTATATACAGTAGTTATTATATTTATATAATATATAATAAATATATAATATATATTATATTTCATTTAAAATTTGGTTTAAACACTTAGTTTTGCAAGATTTTAAAGTGTGATAGAATAAAAAAAATTACCCAAGAGCTTTAATAATAGTTATACGAATTTTTAAAATCATCATATAATACAAATTCCATTCGTTTTAGTTTTAACCCTCTTAAGTATTTTTAAGAGTAAAAACATTTCTGTGGCCATTCATAAAAGCCATTTTAAGCATACACATATTTATATTTTTTGCAATATGTAAAGCAGGCAAATTATAGTTTGAATTGAGATTATACGTGTGATGTGTGTCTGATTTATTTATAAAAAAGTTACAAAATAAAACATTTTTATAAAAGAAAACGATGTCGTTGATTTCAATATTCTTTGTTTATTTAAACTTTTACTTCTCCTTCTTTTTTGTTTTCATTTTGTTTTTGTATGCAAGTAGTTATTGCTATTATTACATCAAAAATCTTATTTTTAATATTTTGGATACAAAATGTGAATTTAGGACTAAATATTTCAAAAATAATAACAATAACAAAAAAAAACTAGAGAAAAAGTATTAGTATTTTTATAAGTAGTACGTACATTAATGAATTAGTATTTGTATAATTTTTTTATTAAAAAAATCTTTTAATTTTCTAATTTTTGTTTTAATAATAATACTTGTATAAATACAGTAAATTATTATTTTAATATATTTCGTTGAATATAATAAATCAAGCACTAAGCTGTGAACTTGAAATTTCAAGGTTTTTATTTTATTGGTTGTGTTAAAAACTAGTTTAAAAGTAAGAAGAAAAAAATTAACATATAAAAATGTCAAGTAGTGTCTTTCTTAAATAAATTACATTTCAATATATTAAATATCTTTGAAATATGTAAGCTAACGTAGAATATAAATACGCAAGCAAGTGAGATTGCTTTCAACGTCCAGTTTGGTATAAAATAGAACACTAACTAACTCCCTCCTCCTCTAAACTTTCAGTTAAGCTGCAAAGAAATAAATTTATTACTAAATAATGATCAAACTAGTAAGTAAATTTTAAGCTGGTTATTAACCCTGACTTTGTTTTAAATATTAAATTTATATCTTACATAATATAAATTTTCATCGAATAATTATTGAACTTATTGAAGTATATTTACAGTATATTGATTCTAAAATAATATAGGTGACTTTTGAAATTTTGACTATTCAATATCCTGCTATATTATGATTTAATAACTCAAGCATGACCAAAAGTTAATCTTCAACTGAAAGTTATCTTCATCTCAAAAATTTTACATCATGTTTCAGCCAAGATATTATATGCTAATTGAAATGCAATTTAAATTTTAGGTCTTGTAAAAAATGAGCATTTTACACGTACTGCGTGCTTATATTATCCACGATACAGCTCTGTATTTGATTTCTTCAACTTTTGCTATGGAATATGACATAGTATACATATTTTCCTATAAAAATAGCAAATGAAATTTATATTACAATTTCTATTGATTTTCTAGTTATGGTAATTGAAGCTGCAATAATTTTTATTTTACACAATTAAAAACTTTCTTTCCTATATAAAATTATGTTTTATTTTTAATTATATTTTCATATAAAAAGAATTTATAGCAAATATCATTCACATACATTATCAAGAATGTAAATATGTAGGTAAATTATTATAGCTCATATAAATTTCTCATCTATTAAAAAAATATATAATATATATTATATTGTAAAACAATTACTTTCAGCATGAAAGAGTTTTTTTTTATATATAGAAAAGACTGTGAAATTAGATATTGAAAGCAAGAATGTGCGACAAAAAAAAAGTTGCTCTGGATCAAGATTGGAAATTGATGTATACCATGAGAGCAGCTTTCGCCGCGTACAGCATCTTTCTTCAGCTGCGGAGCTTCTTCCTCCTCCTCCCCATGCTACCCTCACATCCAGTCTTAGTATATAAGCTGAGGAACTTGACATTGAATGCACTTCAAATCGACTATCAGTCAAGATGCAAGCCTCTCTCAATAGGATACAGGTAAGTTTATGGTTTATTCTATTTTAAAGACATTCATTAAATGAAATATATGAAAAACTATGTTTTTGTACAGACACTGTTGTAAATTGAAATTTTCTACCTTTTAGTAGAGTTAAATTTTATATCACAGTACAAGAACTCAAATAGAAATGAAAGATTTTTTTTTTAAACTTTTCTTTGTTTGAACCTAATTGTGTATTGTTGTTATAGTGCCTAAATTGTAGCCTTTGATTTAAGAATAATGATTTTTTTTGTTACCGTCGTCAACTTAATTTTAATTTAATGCGACTTTGATTCTTTTTAATTGTTTTTATCAGCAATGAAGCAAAGAAAATTTTTGTTTTATGATTTGACTTTTAATTATTACTTTCAAATGATACTATTGTTTAATGTTTTAGTGCACCAGTGCAGTCATGTTGCTGCTCCTCTGCTCTGCTCAAGCTCTTCCTATGGTTCATTACTTGCAAGGAGGGGGTGGGGAAAGAGGTGGCGGTGGTGGTGGTGGAGGAGGATTCTTGGTCCACGTTGGTAACTTTCCAAACAAAGATGAAGTGAGTGTGGAGGGATTCAGTGGTCATTTCCCTAGCAAGGACCAGGGAGAAGATAAGGGCAAGGCAGAGGAAGCTAACTTGGGAGAGGATCTCTCAGGTGGTCAATATAGCAAGGAACACGCAGTCTCAGCGCAACTCAAGAATACGCATGAACATGAGGTAACAAACTATGCATGGTGTTTTACACACTGAAGTGAAATAATATTACTCAACATAATTTATTTTTCTTTCTGCTTGACGCGAAGCTGAAGCAACGAACTTCTTTAATTAAGACATAATATTTTATTTTTAAAGTTATTTTGAAACTATACAGGTGATGTTATTATTATGTTTTTAAACATCTATTTTGCTATTAAAATTTTAGAATTGCATTGCTTTGCAAATTTTTAAGTTTGAAAAAATGTAAAAAAAAAAAGTAGAAACATGTTAGTCTTTGATACATTAAATCAAAAATGCTTACATGACTGCCCCACAATTAAGCTTTTACTAATGCATATAAGTGCTTTATTCTTGACAAAGACGCTGCTAATTTTAATATTTTTAAGTATTAACCTTTTAATGCTTTATTTATGCAAAAATGTTAATTATTTATGAGTATGATCTTTACGAAAACTAATTTGATTGTTAAAATAATGGAAAATAACGTAAAATCTCTTTCATTTTCTAAGCTTCCCTTTCGGCTTGAGAATCTTAACCCCATTCTATTTCATTTTAATATATTTATACCTTATTAACAATTGCACCAATGTGATGAAAATAATAAAATATAATTTAATTCTAATTTTTCTTACTATTTTTTTTATACCTGAAGTCATCTCCATACTCTTCTCAAATATATTTTCAGGACTCTGCTAAGGCATCTTATAAGTTTGAGTACGCCGTACATGATCCTCATACTGGTGATGTAAAACGTCAGTGGGAACATCGTGAGGGAGGTATTGTCAAAGGACAATATAGTCTCGTAGAACCTGATGGATCTCTTCGTACCGTACATTACTCTGCTCATCCTAAGACTGGCTTCCATGCTATTGTACGTAAACATGGAGTTAACAAACATCCAGTACCTAAACCACATGCTGGTGGTAGTGGAGAACATCATAGTTAACCCCATAATACTAAGTCATTCTCATTACATAATCGCAATCTCTTCCATTATTATTAGAATAGTTTTATATATACATTCAAATTATGAAATCTTTCTTTTTTATGCTCAATTAATGATGTCAATAATTTGAATGTATATTTTAGTATATACAGTTAATCCACCGCCAAAACAGTATGTAAGAATCATTTCATTTTTAAAATTTATTATCATGTTTAATCATCTTTTTTTTTTTTTTTTCATGTTGTTATAATGCTTTTCACTATGAAATGTATGTTTTTAAAAAAATAAAATATATTAAAAAAAATACAATTATTACTCAGTGGTTATTATTTTAATAATTAAATAAACTTTAGTTTTGTTGTATTTTGTTTTGTTGTTTTTTTTTAGAAAAAAAACTGCAAGTTATGAAAGTCATTGTTCAAGGTCGATGAAATTGCAAAAGTTATTGCATGCATAAATAAATTCCTTCACCGCTAAAGAAAAAATAAAATAAAACAATAATACTGAAAAGTATAATGGTTTATTTTTAACTGATTTTCGTTTTGTTTCATTTTTTTTTTATATATATATTTCTACATAAAGAATACAACAACGATATAAGCAATACATTTTTTTATGTGTATGCAAAGTACTGATCGTAAAATCTAATGTTAACTGGCAAAATATTATTAAAATATTGTTACATATTATTATTATACCTCTGACGAAAAATATATAGGCATGAATGACAAGAAAGTGGATTTACATATAACTTCTAAAATTAGTTATCTCATAGAGATAAAATTGATACAATACCTTGATGACACACAAAGTTTTAAATCATTCTATATAAAGTAAATGACGGTCAGTTTGATTAAATTGTACACTTTATATTCATTTCAATCACTTAAACAAACTTTAGTTCGACACACGTTCAAATGACAAACTGTTGAATAAAATCATACAGAAGCTGAAAAAAAAAGTATTAAAATTCAAATTAAAACGTCCTCTATTGTGGTCAATGCTCTTATCACTAGAGCATGACAAACACATAATCAAGCAAGCGAGCGTACACACTTTTATATAATAGAACTTTCTCTCTCAATTGACGAATTATTATGTATTTATAGTTATAAGAATGTACTGAGTGACCTTACGCTGCAACTTTTATTCTTTTAGTTTTTTTCTTCGGTTTCATATTCTTTTTCTTGTTATTTTTTACTATCATTATTATTTTTTTATTGTTAAGGAAATTGTAGCTTCTTTTGGTCTCTGCATAAAAAAACATAATTTAAAATATTATATTTTGTACGTGACATTACATTTTATACATCGTAAATATTATTCTTGTGGTAAAAAAAAAAATAATAATAATACAATTTTATTGTTATAATGACAGAATCTGGAAAGCTCATTTTCCTAAATATTTGAAACACTTACAAGTTAAGCATACAAAATTTACATCACTCAAATCGCATTTTCTTTATATAATTTTAAATTTTAATAACAAATTTGGTATAACTGAAACTTTTAAAAAAGAAAATTATCATAATTATGGTTCTACTTCGCTTCAATAAATTTGCTATTTATTCACTATTTTCTTCAATAAATATTTTTAATCTGCCAAATTGTGAATTAATGACTATATAATATTATGTGTGCTGTATATAGTCACATAAATACATTTTTCTATATTTTATTATTATTTTCATTTTAGGCTGTTGAATATAAATAATTTGTGTATACATCAAAGTGCATTTTAAGTTCCAGTTTATCAATAAAATTCAATGACCTTTCCAATTCATATTATACTTATCAAAATATATGACATTTGAAGTTAAAAAAAAATATGTGTATATAATTATACATTCGTGCTCTATAAGAAACAAATCTACAAAAGATAGTCAATACGCGCTTCATTTTTGGGCAGCTTATGTTTAATAACACAAAATTTCACAATTATATGATAATTACATAATTTTCCACGTGTCTATAATTTTTGCGTCTAATTAATTTTACTATATTGATGATAACATCAATAAAATAAACCTATTTGATTTCATAAGATGTAGAGTTTTAAAGGATTATAATATTTACATGCATAGGAGACTTAATTTTTTTATATATATAACTTAAGAATATTATTATGGTGAGCTATTTTATTTGTCAATAAGATTACTATACGTAAAAAAATATATATATAATATATTTTTATGAAACAACTATTGGTAAATTATTTCAAGGGCTTTTAAGAAACGTGCAATAATAAGTATTTCGATTTCTAATGAAAACGTAATGTAACAGCAGTACATAATAAAGTGTTAATTACAGTTTTATATTTTTTGTAATTACGCATTTGTTTCAACATGCTCGACTTACCAAGTGAGGTGTTATTTAGCCCTGGCCATTTTACATGCAATATTTCACATTTATGCTTTCGAGGGTGATCAACCGAAGCAACTTTGTTTATTGATTGCAATACAAATTTGCATTCATAACATAAATGCATGAATTGATAAAAAAAATTGCGTAGTAAACTTCACCTTTGTGTTTTATTTTCTATTTTTATAGAATGAGAAGTTTTTATAGATATGAACTCGCGAATTTTTTTATCCTGTAATATAAAGAAAGAAATTGTCAGCAATATTAATTAAAATAATAATAAGTAAATAAATTTAATATATATTTTTGTTACTTAAGATTCATTTTTTAACTGCTATAGAAAAGTAGGATTTTTTCTGTATTTGTGAAATTTTATTATTACTGTATTTATTTTCAATTTAGAGACCCTTAGCAAGTATTTTGTCATAACATGGAACATTTCCTATGCAAATTATTGTAATAATAAACGAGATATGCTCTGTTTATGCATCATTTTTAAGTCTACAGTATAGCTTCTCATGTATTCAATTAAGTTTCCGAGAAAGTTCAAATTAATGGTATTATTAATAAATGTATATATTTAAGTAACTTTAAAAATACATAATCTTAATGGAATAATGTGTAATTTTAGAAAAAGATAATTAAATGTATGACGTAATTTTCAAATTTTTAACTCACAGTTCAGCTACTTGCTTCCTATATAAATTTAAAAAAAAATGCTATTCATCTTCTTGCATTAGTATAATATGGTTTAGCATTGTGAAATCTAATTCAAAAATTAATGACTCATCTTTAAAACTATTTTTACCACAAAAACAATATTTTAAAAATATATGTACCAGAGAAATAAATTTTGAAAATGAAAAGAAAATATTATTGACCTTGTATTAACATAGACATTAACGTTAAGAGGTAGAACAAAAAAATCAAAATATTTTATATAAAAAAAAAAGTAAATCAAGTGTTTCAAGCTGTATAGTTTTGTGACCTTATAGTATCTCTAGCGTAACTAGGCACGTAACTCTTACGTATATTTAATGATTTTTGTTTTCTTAATAGACTCTCCCCCTACTTATGACCACCCAGACTTAACAAAGAGTCAAGACCGGACATTTATGTAATTCCACTTTCCATCATCGTCCAATGTCTTTTTTGTGCTATTAAGGAATTTCTTTGAGTGGGTGGGGATCATATAGAAAACATACGAGGAACATTTTGGTATATAAACCCTGGTGTTCACTATGTCCAGATATCATTCAGCCTTACCTCCTCAGGCAAATACAAACATGCAGTTCTCAACCGTGAGTATTATTATTATTATTATGCATTTTTTTAGTTAACGTTAATTCATCATACGTACTGATATAGTGAATTAGTTAATCGTATATTATAGCATAAGACAATTTTATTTATCGATGACAGTTGATAGTAACCAAAGGTGTATAAATAAATTGATAGTAACATTATGGTATGATACAAACAAACATTAGATCTCATGTTATTGCTTGTTAATCATATTGTGCAATGTAAAAATTCCTGCGTTGATTCTACCCTCTAAAACTACCATCATTAGTATTTTGAACTATAGTTTATTTTAAATTTAAAATCATATACATTAAAGTTATATAAATTACATACTGTTTTATCAATTGAAGAATTAAATCAATTTTAAACAAATATTAAGCCCAACTTTTTTTTTTTTTTTTTTTTTAATATATTAATTTCAAAAATACTATAGCAATAATTAACATATCGGGTGCGATTCATCAACTTAGATTACCTAAAATAGTCTTAGAAGTCCTAACTATGCTTGGAAATCCTAGTATCTCAGGATTTCTAAGGTTTCCGTGGCCTAGGTGACCTCCGTGCTTTGTTAAATCGCGCACTCACCATAATTGAAGTCAGTTATATTTTAAATAAAGTCTAACTGCTAAATAACCGATTATCTATTTTCTTATAATTAATCACGATATATTTTGTAAATTATTTTAAATGCGTCCATATGTGTATACTAATTATTTTTTAAGGTCATCAAAGAGTTTTATTTATAAAAATAATACCAATTCGTTACTATATAATTTAAATAAATATCAACTTTATTTTTATTGCTACAAATTATCTTTATTAACCGACATGTCATTATTATTTTTCATCATTGATGTAATGCGTGTTTCATTATCTTCTATTTAATTACTGATATAAATATGTTTTTCTTAATTCAATAAAGAAAAAAGATACAGTAATTTCAATATTACAATAAAAAAAAATATATAAATATGTATCATCACGATTAAAAAGTCATTACATATAGGATATTATATTATAAATATACATATCTCAAGCCGTGTATTTTTAAGCGTGACTTGCTTTGTGTATTTTTAAAATAAGATCAAACCCTGACTTAATTTATTTTTATTATAATAATTTTAATATATAATAAGGATTTGTAAATTACTCATCGACCATAAATATAGATTTTTTTTATTTATTTATTTATTTATTTATTCAGTTCAGAAAAACACCTTTAATAATAATACTGAACACATAAGGTTTATTCTAATGAAATATATTATTGAATATTAAAAATTTTGATAAGAGGACTAATTTTATTATTTTGCAGCTCGCAATTGTCGGCGCCGCTCTGGTGGCCGTAGCTCAAGCTGGATTCGTGACTCCCGCATTGGTGGCGCCCTACGTGGCAAAACCCCTTGACTACTATGTGAGTATGAGCACCAGTGACGTCATCTTTTTACATCAATCTAACGTGAATTGTATATTTTCAAAAATCACAATTTTAACTATATTCTTCAAATAATATTACAAAATTACTTATATGAAATTAAAAGTTTAGAAGCTTGTAAACGTTTTTATAGCTGAAATTAGTATTGTCGTATTATTTGCTAAATCTATGTCATTGATTGAAATAATTAATATATAGATCAGGCATAGGAGATTTTGGTATTTTTTCAGAGCTAATACATGCCAGTAATGCGTCCATATTTACTAAACTTTGAATATATATTTTGTATAATTATAACAGAGTCTACATATTATTGTGAAGTGATTGTAAAGTGTCAGCTACACAAATTTCTACTATTAACTACATTTCAGATATGGAAATAAAGACAGTTTCTGAAATTAAGTAGAATATTTCCTTGTTTGCAATTTAGTATTCATACTGAGTATATAGAACAAAATACTATCTAGATAAAATATCTACATATAGATAATATCTATAATACAAGAACATTGAGTGAATAATAATAATAATACTATGTATCTTGTTTCCATCAGGCTTATCCCAAGTATGCTTTCAACTATGGAGTCAATGACCCTCATACTGGAGACCAGAAGAGCCAAAGTGAAGTTCGTGATGGAGATGTTGTCAAGGGACAATACAGTCTTGTGGAACCCGATGGTACCGTTCGTACCGTTGATTACACCGCTGACTCAATCAATGGATTCAATGCCGTTGTCACCAAGTCTGGACATGCCGTACACCCTGCTCCTATTTACAAGGCTCCTCTTGTACACGCACCTGCATACGTTGCTCCTGCATACGTTGCTGCTCCTGCTGTCCATTATGCTGCACCAATTGCATATGCCCCTCATTATTACTAAACCTATATTTAACTGAGTCCTGATCGTATTCCATTATTTCCCATCAATTTATCATCTTTTGTACAAATTTACTCTTTTTCTTACAACTTTGAAACTATTATTACTATAGTTTGTCACAGTGTATTTTCATGCATCATAAAAATATAAAAAATTAAAAATATATTACGTTTGTTTTATTAAAATGCGTCAAGTATAAATCCTGTAAAATATGCAACTTTGTATGCTTGTGTGTATCAATAGATGCCTATACTGCTAGGCTTTTACAATAAGAATACGTATAACAAAAACAGTTCAAATTATTAACACTTATTTTGAAATTAATTGGGTGAGGGAGAAAGAGATAGTAGAAAAAATATAAAAAGTAAAAATATTTTATGAAAAACTGTATTATACAATTTAATTTTTTTTATTTGTTAGTAAAGCAATTATTAATATAAATATCAAATTAAATATTGAATCATATAATATTATAGTGGGATTGTTTACATAATATTAAAATTTTAATAAAAACTTTTTTTTTGTTGCTATATATAAATTTTATGACTGATAGTTACTTTAAGATTTTGTCAGTGACATTCTTTTTCCTCCTGAACACGAAAAGTGATGAACACTTATTTTATTAATGCTTTTAAATGGAAGATTTTGGGGCCTTTTTTCTTAGGGATTGATTTTTTTTTGGAGGCAAGGTTTACAAACAAGCTTTCTCAACTTGTGGAGACTATTTTTGTGAATATTTTTTCATTGTTGTAATTTAAAACACATAAACGGAAAAGCAAAAGTGTCATTCTTCGACTGGTGATAGTTTAGAAGGATTATCATTAGTTTGAGAGAATATTACGATAATTTATTGTTGGACAGATATTATTTTGATTTGCTATGGAAGGTGTACGTTCTTCGCTAAGTTCGATTGCTGAGGAGGAAAAGGAGAAGGTAGAACGTCCTCTAGATCACGTCCTGCGGGAGCAAGAGCGGTGCCATCGGCTGTGTCGCAACTACTTGCAGCGAACACTTGTAAGACTTGTATTTTATATTACTTGCAATGTTATATTGGAAGGGGTATTTACTGCGCTTACTGCATCGTGGTCTATGGATGCACAAGTGACCCAAGCAGCAATGTATTTATTATTATTTATTTTTTATATATATATATATATATTTTTTTTTTTTCAATGTCATCATTGACATTTTAGTTACCTCTCAGCAACTATACTCGACCAAGAGAGCATCAAATTTCCGCAAAGTAAAATTGCTGTTTTAAAATATATTGTCAGGTTATTGAGTGTTGCCTTGTTTACAATAACCTTTTTTCTAATTGAAATTTTTAATTATTTGATCCAAATTATTTGATCAAAATAACATGCATTCTTATGGAGCTCACTTAACAATTCCAATGGACCACTTGCAATGAATGAACTTTGTTAAATAATTTGAAATATCCTTAAGGGTTGTATTCAGATTGCTTGCATCTCAAAATCTAAAAAGAAAACTTCCAAACTTTAAGATGCCATTTGAAAGTTAACAGTAACAGCTACCTATGATAAAATTTTCAGAACCCGTGACCGTCAGATAAGAGAGAAAATAATTAATGAAATTAACATGGGCTCTTATAGGACTAAAAATTCAAAAAAATATAATTTAAAATCTAGCATGGTGACCCCCCAAATTTTTTACATTTTTGAAGATACCTTATCCTAATGCATCACTGTACAAAATTTCAGATTTTTCTTTTTTTACAATTTTTTAGTCAAATCCCGCAGTACCTGATTTCCCACCTTAATGCATTTCTTATGGAAAAATCGTTTCCACTTACTTGTTGCAACAATTAAAAACATTTCATTGCAAGTGGTTCATAATAAAAAAAGTTTATTGTGAACAAGGCATTTTATGTTGTTTTTCTTTAAGGTTGTTGGTGGCCCAATAGTATATAAGTTGAGGTTTCTTCGTTGTTTTCAATGTCCACATAACTGACTGGACTATTCAGCAAAATTCTAAATGTAACTTTTTCATGACGTAGCAAGTATAATTTAATTTACACGCATGTCTCTTTACCTTTGATTTTTAACTTTGTTCATGACAGTTGGTAAAAGACATTGAATTTGCAAAGCTCTTTCTACACGGCTTTATAAATAAATATGTAAGAAAAAAAATATTTGTATAAGGAAGTGATTCATAATTATCATCATTATTGTCATTAAACTTCAAAAGAAAGACCCTTCATAAGGTTTTTATTATTATTATTTTACAAGCATACTTTATTTCAATTTTATGACTCATTACCCATCACATCATTAAACCAAGGTTTATACTATTATCGTTACTTCTATAATAGAAAATCTGTAAACTAAACTATAATTGGTTCCTAATATATCAAAATAATGAGTTTTATAAAACAAAATAATTGTACCGAAACGCTCATGATTATTAATTTAACTGCAACCTTCATGAATAGTTCTGTCACGGTGGTGGAAACAATGACAATAGCTATACATTTTTTAACAGACTAAAATTTTACTAAGTTTTAATTAATTAACAGTTAAATCGTGAACAATTGAATTAATGTGACATGTCACTTGAAAATATCATGAATTACAAAAAGTGTTGATTTTTTTATTAGTAAAATACACGAGAAAAATGATTTTATACAAAGTTATAAATTTAATTACTTATTTTTCAGGAGGAGTCGCGTGCTCGAATGGCGAATGCGTCCATGGTGGTTAAGGAACATTGGGCTAAATTAGCGCCTCCAACAGATAAGAAAGGCAAGAAAGGGAAGGCTGCACCAAAGAAAGCTAAACCAAAAAAATAGTTTAATCTCATAATAATAGTTTCAAAGAAATCTCCACCATAAGTTAAAATTCAATTTATGTACCTTTATTTTGTACTTTAATTACAATAATAGCTTTATTTAAAAAATATAATATATTATATTATTATAAAGTTTATATAAATAAAATGTTATTTCTTAATGGTTAAGTAGATAAATACTATAGCAAACATTTCTACATAAATTTCTAATAAAATAGATGTTCAGGTTGTTGAGGTTAATTTAATGAATTTTTTACGCGTAAAATTTGTTGCTTTTAAGTAATATCCTTGAGAAGTGGAATTACTTTCTATATAAATATACGCGTCTATAAGATAATCTAAATTTGTTGCAATATATAGTTCTTTTTATTTTTTTTATATATAAATTTTATTAGTTGATTTTACGAATTGTAAATATATATGGGTCGATTTTTATTGACTTACTCACTGTAATAAATTAAATAGAAAAAAAAACTTATTATATATAGTGAGTATTTACTCGGTGACAAAATGTATAATAATAATAAATGGAATAAAAAAATTTCAAAACATAATAAAATAAGTAAATTGGTCTTGAGAAATATCCTGTATAATTTTTTATAATTTGCTTTATCCCAAATAAAGTGTGCTCTACAAAAATCTAAATCCAATTTACAATTTGTGTAACACCTGCAAAAATCTGTCAAGTTTATATGACTTTGTTAGTAATTGTCAGTGACGGTGACTTACACTTTTGATCCGGTCATTATTTCATCCCAAGGTTATATCTTTGGTCCTCGTAAGCATTCAAACTTTCTACTTCCATTTTTTATTTTTTTTTTATTTTTTGAACTTGCATTGATTATATTTTACTTTTTAATCGTTATGACGCATAAAAAATTATACGAATGTTTCAATTTTTTACATGTAAGTTCCATTTTCTTATATATAATGTTGCTGTAACACATTTTTAATATTATGTAAAAGTAAAAAAACAAAATGAAAAAAAAAAAAAAAAAAGCTACATTAATTGCTGATTTTTTTTATTGCAATATAATATGTTATATAAAACATTGAAAGTTTATAAAACATAGTAAAGTAAGTTAAAACTACAATAATATAAGACACAAAATAGAAACATTGTTGTTAAAGTGCTATATATTATAGAAAAGATAATAATTCTTCTAATTTAGATAATTATTTACCTTACATAAAAATTTCTAAGGACACTGGATTTTACTGTATCAAAAAACAAAAAAAAATTACAAAAATAAAAAACGTTGGTATTTACCTGGAACAAAAATAAATAATGGCAAAAACTTCTTTTTTTGGGAGGGGGTGGGGTACGTGAACATATTTAAATATCAGTATATTTTTATTGGTCATAAATATGTTGCAAAATAATTTAGTTATTTGAAAATGAATTATGAATGACATTAATAATCTCATTTATGGGCTCTGCGTTTAATACATTATCTATAATAATAATAATAATAAAAATTTATATTCAAACCACTCTTTATTCAAGTGATGACTGATGACCTTTTCAACCTGGAATTCCAAGTCTTTCTGGCCCAGTTATTTTGCTTCATTAGCCATATGTATAAAAGTTGTTCATTGACTCTGTATGTTTCGATAAGATGCTGTTATTTATTGTTATTCATTTTCATTTTAACTGTTGCCCAATATGTATGCTCATGCAATACAATTTGCGAATATCAGTGCTGCACTTTTTTTAAACATTAAATGTGTCCATGTTTTAAGCCATTTTAAAAATATAAATAAATAATAATGTATAACAATACTAAACAAGTGCAGAGAGTATAAATAAAAAATCAGTAATGATTTCAAACTATTTACTTTATATAATACCATTACATTAAAAGTAATGAGTAGTAAAAATACTTGACATAAATAAAATTGAAGGTCAACGTAACAAATTTTTAGCAAAAAGATGGTTTAAATTTTGTTTAAAATTCTACTATGTGTAAAATGTGATTTTTGAAGGAAAATACACATTTTTAAAAAAGACACAACTTTTTTTTCATCAAATATTAATACCATATACATTTTTGTAGAATAGGTAGAATTTTGAAGCTTCCAAATATTTTTACACTACAACTCAGAGTACCACAACATTAGTAATAAAAAGAGAAATATTTGAACTATAGTCCTGTGTATAAAGATCGCGACCATGTACGTATTATTTAAGACGTCTGCACAAACTGATTGACGTGACCGTTGTAGAATAAGCTGATGGCTGTAACAATAAGCAAAAGAGCAATTAAAATTAGAATTCTTGTTGCTAATTCAAAATATTTTCATAATTTATACACTTACTGCGTGATTGTACCTCAATTCAATTTATTATAACCACTTGATGAAAGTAAGACTAAAAAAATATATACATAAAAAAAATACCTAAGGATATGAGATATGTAAATGACTTACTTAAAACAAATATTACAAGTTATTTAATACCATGACATTATATATATATATATATATATATATATATATATATATATATATATATATATATATATATATATATATATATATATATATATATATATATATATATATATATATATATATAATATTTATTATAAAGAAAGGGAGTAATTATTAGAACTCACCTTACCCTTTGGCCATAGAAATCCATGAGAAATGTTATATAAAACATGGTACTGTAATATTCTGCAAAAGAAATACTTCATTTGCAATAATAATAAACTTTTACTTCCAACTAAATAATATTCTTTCTATATATCCTTTACTACCGTAAATACGTATTATAAACTTAATTTAATTTTAATAATATTTTATACTTCTGTACTTCTGGTATATAATATATATATATATATATAAATAAAATATATCATATAATGTATTTTAGCTTAACTATCAATATCTAATTTTTATACGATTGAAAAACGATGAACACTTTTACTTTTAACGATATGTATCTAATCGAGGCCAAATACTTTTTATTGATATCATTTCAATGGTATTCTTAATAATCAATTATAACTGATGCAAATTCCTAAATACGTGAGGCTTAAAATAGCGATTAACGTAACACTAACATAAGAATATGGTTTTTATTATATTGAAAATAACTAAATTTAAAAATTTGGCCATTCTAAATTACTTTGCAATCATTAGTTATATATATTTTTTTTCTTTAATTTTTATAGCAATTATTAGCATTTAAAAAAAAGTAACACGGTTATTTGAAACTGCATTTCACTTAGGTATATAGCATTCGATAGTTAATGTTTGTAAAAAATAAAAGTAATGTTATAAAGAAATCATGCATTTTTTTTAAAGCAATTTAATACAAGAACTCATGTAAAAGCAGCCTTAAATTTACTCATGCTTTTAAAATCCAAAAAGCGCATTGAGTATTTTAATTACATCATAGGCATAATTATGTTCAATTACTATGATGTATGTGTAAATAATTATATTTAGGCCTAAATATTATATGTATACAGTTATACAGTATATATACAGTATATATATATATATATATATATATATATATATATATATATATATATATATATATATATATATATATATATATATATATATATATATATATATATATATATAATATAATATTTATTCAATGGAAAACTACATTTTCCATTGAAACTACATACATGTAAAAAAGGTTAGTGACCTATTCAATAAAGCATTTAATAATTTATCACTATGTAGCATAACAAGAATAATAAGAAAGCATGTTATAAGATATTTAAATTCTTCTGTACTGTGCATCAACATATTATAGACGCAACTTTCCAACTTACTTCCAATATGTACAACATTGCTGTAAGGCAAGGTGTTGGTATTAATATACATTATTACAGTAAGTATTATATTGTGTAGAATATTATTACTCTCAAGACTCAAGTGTATAAGTAACATTATGAATAATTCACTTACCTTTTTTAATCCTATGTAATTAAAAATAGCAAGAATGAAAAATAATGATATACTTAAGTTATTGAGTAATAAATGTGGTTAAATATGGTGTGATAAGAAAAATTAGCATTAATCTATGTTTATAAATTAAAAATTATGCACTGTCAATTTAAGTAAATTAAACAACAACAACAACAACAACTTATTATTGCGCAGATAAAATGTAAATAATAAAATATAATATGAAAAATATTTTCTACATTCAGCGCTATTATATTATCATTAAATTATGCTTTAATGTTAAATTGTAGTTACTTCAATTTTTAAATTGTTCCCACTAAAATTGTAGATGAGTTACCTTGAGATGAATAAATTGGGCATCTGATTTCGCCCCAATAAAACTTAAATTGTTTAAATTGAACATTTATATTACCTGAATAGGACTTTTGCATTGTCAAATTTAATTTGATAACATAAATATATGTTATAAGGTTTAGGTATTTTAGTTAATCATGACGTAATGTTATTAAAATGTCTTATACTTGAAAAAATTTATTTGAAAAATTATACCACTATTTTAGAAATTGCAAATTTTTGTATTTCAATATTTATTACTCAAAAAATAATAATAATACATAAATACAAATACAATCTCAATTTCATTCTTAACCACTAAATATTTCATATTCACATATTATTAAAAAGAAATAAAATATATTTCTAGGTCAGGATATTAGATAAGAGAATTTAAATGAAAAAGTAGAACATAAATTGTCACTTTACTGGTATTACAAAACTGACCTAACCAGACAAAAAAATTGGTGAACAAGTTCTCTCTCTCTCTCTCTCTCTTCTTAATAAAATATTAATATATAGGAACCGGTACAGTCTTTTTCACTTCTCATCATAATACAGTACATTATTGCAATCTTTGTAACATTATGCGGGAACAACTTTCAGTAATATATGTGACGCCCATTTCCCATTATCCAAACCAGCCTTACCATTTCTTGTGTATGTACGTCACTGTGAACCATAAGTTCTTGTAAGAGAAAAAAAAATTATATGAATAAAAAATAACTGGAACATTTTTTTTTATATAATTATAAAGAGTTATAACACCTACCATGCATAGTTTATGCATAATTTTCATATATATTCAAGACTTACAAATAAGCAGTTAAAATTTGCAGTTACTGTATACATTATATGTACTTTCAGTTTCGCTACTTAACTCCTAATTTCCGAATAATTTAATTCTAATTTTATAAAATTATATTTATAAAAAAAATAATATTAAAAAAAAAACTTTAAAAAAACGTAACTATCCATATCATGACTATAGAATATTGTTTCAATATCTGTAATTTTAGTTTTAACACAATTGTGTAAATTGTATAACATGTTTTAATAGGATTGTAATACATAATATCCTATTATCATACGGAATTATATCATAAGACTTTACTTAAATATTTCACGTTGTTATAATAACTGGTCATGATATTTTGTAAAGATAATAAAGCAAAAAATTATATTTTTAATACAACATTTTACCTGTACGTATACGTAACCATTTATATAAAGTAAAAACTATTTCATCAATAAAAATATGAACTAATATTGTTTATGTTATTGTACATTTATATATATTTTTTCTAATAAAAAAAAAATTATGCTTGCATGAGAATTTAATTCCAAAGTTAATAAATACAGATACATTTTAATTGGATTTCTTTATTTTGTTTACCATAATAATATCTCATAGGTAGTTTTATAATATCCTATTAATCTTATCGTTAGTTGTTGGACCATAACAGATAGAAATATTATAAGCTTCAATTATAATGTATAAAAACAAAAATTGTCAAATCATCTTTGTATATTATTAATAATAAAAAATTACATAATAAACTCACATGTGTCTTTTATTTTTATATTTTTTAAACTATAACATTAATTATAAGAAGTAAAAAAAAAAAAAAAAAAAAAACCTATAAATATATTTCTTTATAGATTTGAAATGATATTTTTGTGCACTGAACTGATGCAAGGGAAAGGTATGTTATGAAAATTGAAATAAAAATATTTACAAATATGTATATAAATAAACTTATCTGAAGCTAACTTTAAGAGCTATCGGAAGGACAAAATAAAGTGTTAACAATGGAGCTAAGGGAAAGGAAGGTTTGTTGGTGGCCCAGATCTCTTTAGAGCGACGAACTCAAGTTCTCTGGTCAAAGCCTGAGGCACTTGCATATGGCTCGTGCAATGTACTCGGCGCCAGTTAACTACAGACTTACGCGTAATCGCCACTCTTTTTTTTGTTTTTTTTTTCCTTTGTCTCGAGAAGTCCGTTTAATAATAATTCACTCTTCACAGACTGTAATGTTGATTTATCCACTATCAATAGGAACTAAATAAAACTACGCATTTAAAAATCAATTCATTAATTATAATTCTCTAAAGAAAGATACAATAATGTTACATCTCTATGTGTAGCCAGTTTTAAAAATTAGGTGTAACATCATCTCCTCCTCTAATTCTATAACAACATTTTCGATCAAATCAATATGATTACTTAATAGAATATTACGAAGACACATAGCTACTCGTTCATCCCTATTTTCATTTACATATGCAAAACCAAAGATATATTCCAAAACATTATTTTATTGCATAAGAAATCATTAATCATTTCCTACTCATTTTGTCATTAACTTCCTTAAAAAACTAACAAAAATTAAAAGGAGGCTAATAGTATTTAACTATAAATCTGACTACGCCCCAAAAGTAAATTACGATATAATAATGATGTCACGTAAAATTTTGGTCACCGTAGATTTCTCGGTAATAATTTTATGTAATATCTTTTACTTCTCATTTATTGCCTTGTGGAACTAACTATAATATACTCCATTCTGTTTAAGATTTATATCTAACAATTCTCCTTGCCATTTAAAATTTACTACAGTAGAATATAATGAAATCATTAAAAAAAACAACATAATAGTACGATTAATATAAAGACTATAAATAAAAATGGATTTCTTATAATTTTAAGTATAGCACGAGAAGGTAAGTAACAACAATAGGGAATTACATAAGCAAAAAAACAAAACAAACTATAATATCGAAGTTTTTATCATTTATCTTTTGTTTTCTAGTAACTGTCATGGCCGTCTTAGGAGTGACATCATTATGACGCAACAATAAATTCAGCTATATAGATTATTATCTTGCTTAAAAGTGAGAATTATTCAGTTTTTAAATATATCGTAATACATGTTTTTTTTTTATTTATTATTTTTTTATTTGATAAATTTAGTTGCAATGTTAATATACAGAAAAAAAACAACTCATAATGATTTAATATAATTTGTATAAAGCTGTACATGTTCATTAAATTTCACTTATGTTTAAATCATTTGTATAGATATAAAAAAAGCTGTATTATAACAATTGAAAATAATATAGTAATACATCTTATCTATTTATCATAGAAAAGTGAAATAATTAAATATATATAATAAATTACACTGTTTTATTCTTTTTTAATATATTATATGCTTTCGTTTCGTCTTTGATGCATATTATATCCGACACACATCATTAAATACAAATTTTTAAAATTTGCACACCTTAATTTTACCAGCAAATTTAACGCGTTTTTAATTTTTACATCACTTGTTTTTTCCCATACAATAGTTAAAAATAGTGAAGGTGCTATTCAGATTTGATTAAGAAATAAAATTTCTTTCTTTTTTTTTATATATATAGTTCCAGTTTCTCTACAAAACTAATTTATATTATTTGATTGCATTTCAAATAAATATAATTTTACAGTTTTGGTTTATTCATGTGAATAAATATAAGGAAATAATAAAATATCTCACAGTTGGATATATAAGATAGTTATAAGAAAATATTGAAGTCATTTTAAGATTATTTCTTAACAAAAGTACTTTTTAAATCTTATACATTAAAATATATACGTGATAGCCACAATGATATTTTTACTTATATATTTTTATGAGTTCAGTGACATATCATGATTTTTAATGGCATCATTTTAAATTATAATTCAGTAAGTTTGTAAATATTCAATTGTATTTTACTTATTACGTATATAGTTGTATAATAAATTGTGTACAGTGCAATTTTTCATTAGCCCGTATGACCTGTAAGGCTTGTTTTTATGAGGTAACAAAACTGGAAAGTTTTTTTTTTTTTAGTCCATATTAAATCATCGTAGACACACACAAAAAAAATATAATATATTGAAAATTACAGCATTTTACTATTTGATTTAAAACATTTTTTTTTCTTGAATGATTATGAATATTTTTATTATACTCTCTGTAACCTAGATATTAAAGGTATATTATTAATAAAATTTATTAATCTTTGACTTCATTGTATTTTGTCATCATTATGAATAATATTTGTATCTGAAATAGTTTTTTTTTTGTCATAGTTTCCAAAAGATTTTTTATCTTGAAATCTTTATAATTATAATAATAAGCAAGAAAGTTTATTTTCATTTCTTTTGCTTACAGCACTCAATATATTAACTAATTTTAATAGTCCCACCTTCAATATTTATAGTAACCATTATAGTATTACCATGTAAAAAAAATATTGGTACTGTATTCTACTGTAGAACCTATTTTTATTAAAAATGCTTTATTTGTTCTGAAAATAAAATACAGGAAAGTTTTACTACTATACGTATATTCGCATTAACAAATTTATTCTTTAGATTTGATAACGCATAATAAAATATAGCGAAATATTTTATGAAGGGTTTTTATTGAAATATTATACATTATAAATATATAAAATGCCCACGGAGTGTTGTTATATACTAAAAAGTGTTACATTAATATTGCAAGGTTAAATGATTTTATGTATTTTGATACCTAATTTTCAACTTTGATAAAATTACACGCAAAATAAACAAAGTGAAATAATAATAATAACACCTTGGAGCAAACTACATACTTATTCAAAGAAATCGTTTGTACTGGTACCAAATTGTGATAAAAAAAGGTTGCAGTGGTGTAATAATAATATTGAAGGGCATCAAGTTAATATGTTTTTATATATAAAAAAAACATCTTTGGTATAGATAAAAAAAAAACTTTATTGATTTTATGTTCATTGATTTTTAACGGGATATAAGTTATAAAATTTTTAATTTATTATAATATTTTAACTTTTAAGTTATTTTATGCTTATTGGAACGTTTAACATTGACTAATGCGTATGTATTTTACTAAAAAATATGAAATATGCAGATTATTATCAGTAGAAAGAAATACGATAATTATTCATTGTTTATTTTTATTGTACTATTTTAAAATCTATAAGTGTAAAAGTTGTTTTTATAAAAAAAAAAACTTATATAAGTAGATCTATATTAGGAATAAGGTAATTTAAATATATAATTAGTTATCAACATAATCTTAATTAAATCATACTTTTAAATATGCATAAAATTTTAATATTAATATAATATATAAATAATTTTTTGGTTTAATGTTTTATTTTGTAATATTATAAAACAAAAAATAATAAAAAATATAAAAACTTTCCAATTTATTGTTGATAAGACAAGATAATAGTAAATATTTATTGAGCAAATAAAAGTACAAAGTAAAACAATATATTTATGAATTATTGTTTGGATATACATGAAAAGGAAGTGGTACCATGATCGATAAAATTAAAAATTTGAGATGAAAAAACAATATGAAGAAGAGATTACATGGGAGTATCTATGTAAGATTAAACTAAACATTCTTGAACAATAGTTCATAATACGTGATTGATTGGATTGTCTGGATCAGGATTATTCAGAAGTTTTCAACACAAGAAAAAAATGTTCTCCTATAAGGTGACTTGGACAGAATTTCGATAAAATAAAAAGCTATGAATTAAGCAAGAAATGAGGAAATAAAAATAACAACTATAACTGACACTATATATATACAGAAGATTGTTTGATAAGTAAAATATAATTTAAATAAATAGCTATAATAGTTTGTATTGCCAAGAAGTAAACAAAAAATACATCGACAGAAGGCGTGGTCAGAACCAAAAGTTCTATCAACTGAACCATGCACAATGCACACACAAAACATTAACGAGAGAAAATCACTTGTTTTACAAAATTGACATTGATACGTTAGTAACATAATTTTAAACAGGAAGGAAAAATGCTCGATAAAACATAATCATTATATATATATATATATATTATAAAATACATATTTTTCTCCCTATTTAAGAGTTGAAAAAGCATAAAGCTTTCTACAAAAACTTTTAATTAAAAAAAAAAAAAAAAAAAGAAAAAAAAAAAAAGAAGCCGCACGATGTGATCCAAAGGTAAACACAATATTTTGTAATCCACATAACAGAAAACAAGTAATACATAAAATAATTTGAAAAAAATAATGGTTGAATGTTATCAGAAGCGATTAATCAAACAAATTTCATCAAAGTAAAAATTAAAAAGTTTAAACAATAAAAAAATAATTAATTTTTATAGTTATAATATATAAGTATAAAGGCTGCACAAAATGTTGAGGACAAACTGGTTAATTATCTTGTTCCGGAGACTGGTGTGCATGCTTTTGTTTTCTGGGTCACTAAACAGAGCATCGAAGCAAGTGCGCAGATATGTACTGCATAAGCTTGACGATTATCAACGTTCATGTAGAGGATTTATTTATTTTAGTTTTTTCTTTAATAAAATATTATTTTAAAAATGGTTTGTCAGTAAAAGCTGTTTGGAAATCTCCATCTTAACCGGTCATGAGAGTAAGGGTTTCCCGCATATTTTGTAAAAGTGCACATGAGACATTATTTATTAATTTATTCAATAGCAATTATAATAATAAAGATAAAAGTGCATTTTTATTTATATAATAAAGGTGTTTGTTTTCTAAATATATCGTTAAGTAATTAACAATGCACAGACAGTTTAATTACAAAATTATATACTTTGCGAAAGTATGATTGTTGGGCTTTTTTATTTGAATAATATGGAGATTTGTGTACGTACAGCGTAATGTATGATGATATATTGAGATTGAGAGGTTTTCTGAAAGTACACGGAAAAAAATACTACGAATGGTACGATTGTGATATTGTATTTTACCATTTAAATGTAGTGCGTGTTTCTCTCATAAGAATAACATTGTCAATTAAATGCTAGTTTTTGAATGGTGAAACTGTAAAAGATATTATCACAATCGTGTGTACATAACTCCTGTAAGTTTCCGGAAGAAGTAAATATTAGCCTGAGATATGTATAGTATACTTATAATAATGTATAAGTAATATACTTATATACTATGGTAAAACTAAAAACAGACCTTAATTGTAACATGTTTAACTTGCATTAGCTATACCATCATTAATACCTGTTCCAGGATAATATTTACATATTGCAAAGAATTCTTGTATCCCTGCTATTATTTTTCGTGCATTTTTTTGCCCTGACTACCAAAAATATTCCTCTGATAAATTAAAAAAAAATTTAATAAAATTATAAATATCCTTAAGTATTTTAAAGTAATAAAATAATAATCTTGTTAGTGTACCTTGTTTCCAGGGGCGGATCCAGGGGGGGGGCGGTGGGGGCGACCGCCCCCCCCAAACGGCCCACGTGGGTGGAAAAAAATGAGCAAAAGTTGAAAAAAATTTAGTCAAAAAAAAATTTTTTTTGCGCCTTCGGCGCAACTTTTATTGCTGGATAAGCGTTTGAATCCTGACTACAGTAAATATACAGTATAACAAAAAATAATTTTTTTAACATCCCCTAGTTGTCATGTCATGAGGGTAATATATCAGAGATATAGTTCTGTTAATACTTAATACTTGGACCTCCACGAAATATTTTGCTCACGATAAGAACTAAAAAAAAAAAAAAAAAAACTTTAATGTAAATTTTATAATTTTTATCTCAAAATATTTTTCCATCCAAATATAAGTTTTATGTTTTACAATATCGATAATAGTTTTAAAAATTGCAAAACAATTGTTAGTAAATTGGTGTATAAAAAAATAATAATAATAAATAAATTAATAATAATAAAATAATACACAATATTAATAATTTATTTAAATTTTGCTCTTTTTTTTCAAGTTTTTCAAGTTTTTTTTTTTTTTTTTTTTTTCAGTGAAATAACATTAATAATTTTACAAAGAGATGAAAATATTTCAGAAATCATTTGTTCAACTTTTACTTTTTTTTTTTTTTTTTGCTTACATAAAAAAAAAAAAAAAAAAAAAAAAACTACCAAATCAAAAATTTTGCAATTCAAGACTATTTTTTCAAAGGCATACTAATTTTGCAATATTTTCCAAAAAGGGGCGTGGCCAAATAAAATTTTTCGCCTGCGGCGCGCTACCCCCCCCCCCCCAGTCCTACATGGTTAATTTTCTAGGGGATCGCCCCCCCCCCAAACACAATTCCTGGATCCGCCCCTGCTTGTTTCGACAAGAAAATAAAAAGCATATAATTTTCAATCGATTTCCTTTAATAATATTGAGTAACATGTTCACCTTTCCTAATTTTAACTTTGTTAAAAATCAATTCAAGACTTTAGAGATCACGATGAACCAAGTAAAAATATATATCTAACAAAAAAATCAGTTACTTTAAGGGAGAGGGAAGTAACGAAGTATATTGACCTGCTAAACTTAGGCACACTCTAGTTGCCTAATTTTTTATATTTACCTACGCAATAATAATAATAACACCTTTATCTATAATAATGTAAATAATTTACTACAGCTTCAATTTAGATTTGAAAATTGTACTTTAAAATTAGCTTTGAAATTCTGATTATAAACAGATGGACATTATAAATCTATTATGACATTATGAAAGAGATTGGCATACAAAAAAAAAATTGGTAAAGCGCATTTTATTCGTTCATTCCTCTCTTCCCCTTCCTATAACGATTTAGAGTATTATTTTTTTTGCTACTCAAGTTTTCGGTAAAGACGGTAGTGGCGTATCGGACAAGCCAATAAATAAATGTGTTCAACTTTATATAAAGATCATTAGTATCTTCGTAACAACAACAAGAAGGTGAACCTACTGATTCTTGCACATATTTTTTTTCTTTCATTGAATTGATACTTTTTTATTATTATTATGAGTAATACATTATATACAAAGTGAGTGGAGGAAGAAAAAGAAAACGAGTGTCAACCCGGGGGCCATTCCGTCCATACGCCCGCTCGCCATAGCCTATACCTTGCTTTTCTTGCTTTATATTTTAACTTCATAAGAGTGTAAAACGCAGTCAGTAAAACTCCAATCGACTTCACTTTCAGTTTAGAACCGCGCCCGCGTGCATAACCATCACACCTTTTTTAAATTACGAGCAATGCACATGAACATGCCGTTCATCTTAACAGCTCTGGTGAGTAATTATTATTATTTCTATTGATTGATTAGTATATTTATTGTTTACACTTATAATCACCTTAATCTTAATAGCACGCAATTTAGATGTTAACTATACTTAATTTTGACATTGATAACATAATATTATTATAGGACTTCCGATATATTATTTAAAATTATTATTTTTATAGGCAGTTTAAAAAGGGAGTTTGCGTCAAATATCTAGTTCAGTAGGAGTTAGTTCAAGAAACGAGCATTATGATTTTAAAAACTTTTTATTTCTTTATTTTTTAATACATGAAATCCTATATTAACAATTTAATATTTGAGTGACCACTGCATAAATATAAGATAAAAATAAAATTTGGTCTACCTTTGTATTGAAGGTACAGAAATAAATTACCAAGTGCTATATACAATTAAAAAGAAAAATCAAGTAAATCAAAATTACAGTTTTACTTCAAACGGCTTCTATATTTCGGTGAGTTAACTGTGATTACAATTTTTAAATTCTATAAATAAAATGTGTAACAAATTTAACGCAAAACTAACCACGATAAGCTGAATAAACTATTTAAATATATTTAAATCTTAGTTGAAAATTAATTAATTTACAATGTAATAAAAAACGTAATTGTGCATGATAATCCTAAAGAGAAAAAGAAAATACATCGTATTGTTATATAAAAATCATGATCAATATGACATAACATTGTTGTGAAGTAACTGTACAGTATAACAATGAGAGATTTCCGGATTTCAGTGCATTGAAGCGTCCAAACGGCGAGCACTCGTATATTTAAAACTTAATAGTAATAGTATATCAATGTATTGTTTCGATATGATAATATTAGTTATTTCCGTATTTATAAAGTATGTTCTCCGTAGCACTTTTTTTCTTGTTTCTTCTTCTTTTTTCTTCTCTCTCTCTCTCTCTCTCTCTCTCTCTCTCTCTCTCTCTCTCTCTCTCTCTTCCTCTTTTTCTTCTTATTTTCTCCTAAACACAATAACATTATTAATATGTATAACTTTTAATTAGGTATAGAGAATAAATAGCAGCTTTATCCACCTATATGATGATAGTTTCTGAAATGAAGTCCATGGTTTCGTTACTTACGTAAATTCATCAAAAAATTAAATAATATGATAATAAGTTATTTGAAACACGGCAATCTCTGTATGAAGTGCTTCAGAATGCCTGAAACGTTGGGGTCTATAAAATAGATTATTTTCACTTTGTCGTTGATGAGTTTCTAGTTACTTTTTATAATAAAACAACACGAATAATTTAATGTATATTTTGAGCTTTATTGTTTTTAATCTATACTTAAAGAACAATACTTTTTACTATAGAAATTCTCACGGAGAATCACTTAAATATATAGATAATATTTTTACTTAAATCATTATATATTTATTCTTATAATAAACAATGATATACATTATGTCAATAATTGGATTTGAGACTTTTTAACTAATTTTTCTTTTAAAATTAATATTATATTAAACAATACATCGTTAAGAATATTCTGGAATCGGAACTAAATTACATTACTTACAATTTATTGTTTTTTTCTTGATATACTAAATCAAGGTTAAACATGTTATGACTAGGACAAAAAAAAACATGCATGTGATCGACTTTATTTTGCACAAGACAAGGTTAAAATTCAGTCAAGCGCAACCAACGTGCAAGACTAATAGAAATAAATCTCTCACAATTCTCGTCATTATAATTTCCGTGCATATAGTAGTCACATTGCAAAACAATAATTTATTATTGAATTTTATATTTTAATTCAAACTTTTTTTTTCTTCTTTTTGAAAGGATTGATTTAGGTAGGTAGGGCGAAATACTTGAAAGTCATCAGGGTCTTGTGTGTCTTAAAATTGAAAGTGACATTTAGGGTCATGTTTATAAAGTAATTGAAAGAAAGAAAAAAACAAAGTACAAGATTGTCTATTGAAAAGTCACGAATTCAATTGCTTGCTTGATAATGTGTCATATATTTATATAAAGAACAGAAATTTTGATTTGATGAATTTTTGAGAATAACTTTGATGAAAAAAACATACTATATCAAGGAGAGGAAAATTAAAACAGTATTTTACAATCTTTAAGATCAAAGTTTCAAAATTTTATATATTTTATATTTTGTAAGAAAAACTGTATTTAGGTTATCATAAAATGTAAATCTTTCACGATTTAAAGAAAAAATATCCCACCTTCATGTTTTTTATGCAAATAACATTTTCAAAACAAACAAAAGTTTTCATCTATTACTCCTACATAGCTCCATGTCATATTAGTAGTATAATACAGTATACATACTCTGTCATATAAATTTTTACTCTAATGCCGTAAAGCGTGGACCAAAATAAATACGTAATAATTTTGCAACCATTTTTTCAGCACCGTTTGTTTACACCATAATATATGTTATATCTATTTTCAAATAGAATAAGTATTATACTATATAGCATAATTATTTCTGCTGTTCCACTCTAGCAACAATTATGCTATATAATGACATATACGCAGCACAAATTACGTAATTTCATCTTTCCGTGAGTAAAGTTAAAGGCGTAGAACACCTTGAACAAAAAAACATGTCTAATATTCTAACATCTAAATATCAATGTTGATTTGGCTGGAGTCATTGATTTCTAATTTATTTTCCACTCATAAAATGACAGATGCGGGTTTATGTCACAGCTCGCTTGTTTCCTCACGCTTGAACTATAGTGATCTGTGACGTCATAAACCCGCAGCTGTCATTTTGTGAATGGAAAATAAATTAGCAATCAATGACTCCGGCTAAATCAACGTTGATACTTAGGTATGTTAGAATATTATACATGTTTTTTGTTCAAGGTGTTCTACGTCTTTAAAGAATAAATTTTTGCATAACATAGAGTATGCACCAACCAACCAGAATATGGTACGTACCAACCAACGTTCTTATCCTTTAAATTTAATTAAATGAAGCAATAATTTGTAATACATGTGGTTTAAAATTAGAAATAATACAAAAATTCTGAACGATTGAAAAATAATAACTATTACGTGTCTTAGGAACCTACCGCAGGATTAAAAAAAATGCCATAAGTTCATGGCCATGTTATCTAAAATTAAAATAAAAAAACACAAATATATGCAAAAAATATTTAGAAAGTTTCAAGTTCAATACAAAAAACATTTGTTCAGTTGAATAAATACATTAAACCATTATACATAGATCAAGTAAATGGTATAATTTAAAATTTGATAAGGTTTTTTATTTTTAATATATCCTTGAAAAATTATGTATCAAAAATAATATAAACACTTAATGAACTATTATTATCTAGAGTTCTATAGACTCAAGTTTTTTTTTTCTTTCAAATTGAACTATTATACTATGTTAAATCTTTGTAAAAATCAATTCACATATAAATAAATTTAAATTACGTATTGAATAATAAAAAAATATATATTCCACTTTAGTTAAATAATAATCTAGATGAGTCATTTAATAATTGTAGAGCACATAAATGATGCAAAATGTTAACATTCATGCTTGAAAGAATAAAAATATATAAATAATACTCACCATCACAGTCTCTATCATGCCTATCCATGCGTTAAAATCATCAGCATGAATTTTATTATAGCTATTTATCACGATAGCAAACGTTATACATTATTTTCAATTCATATATGTAAATAAAAGAAACACATTTATTTGATTATAATTTTTATTCACTTTTTTGTATAAAAAATTACATTCAAGGATTTTATACTATAATATATATAGGCTAATATACGATAAATTTATAATATTTAATTAATTTTCTTAACCCGAGGCTAATATTTATAACATAATACTGTACAAACTTTTTTCTCCATTATGTATGTATCAAAAGTATAACATATAATAATACTTTAATTATTGTAAATGTAGAAGAAAAAAAAGTGAATGTTACATCTATTAGCTTCAATATGTGTATAAAAAGTTACATAGAACTTTTTTTTTTCTTTTACAGCTTGGAGCATTATTGGTCAATCAAGTAACATATGGATTAAGAATCAACACTGCAAAAGTATTTGGTATTTTACCAAGTGAACAAAAACTTGAATATTTTAATGCATATACTCCTGAACAACCTCCACCAGTAATGGAAGATCCTGAACCTGAAAATCGTTTACTACCTCAACCACCTCGTCGTGCACCTGGATTTCAGATTGAAAATGTTGTACAGGCCTTAAGATATAGGTATCCTGATCCTAGTACTACACCTAGACCTAATTCACCTGCTGCTCGTGCAATGTTACCCCCTAATATACCCTCTGCCTATGCTAGACCAAGACCACCTTCACCTCCAATCCCATTAGCTCCAACATACTCTTCACCTGGTGGAACTTACATTACAGGAAATCAAATTGACCCTCTTCTTGCATTCAGTAATCCTGATATATATCAACAACAATTAATTCAACAACAACAACAAGCTCAGGCTATTCAACAACAACAACAACAACAACAAATTCAGGCTATTCAACAACAACAAAATCAAATGAGATTTGCTCAACAGCAGCAGCAGCAACAACAACAACAACAAGAAGCATTGTTTCAACAGCAAAGTCAGATTCAATCACCATATATTCAAGCATCTGATTTCATTCAACCTCAGATTTCCTCACCACTAACTGCCCAACAGACTCAAATCTTCAGTGAACTTCAGTCCAGTCCTCTAACTCAACAACAGACACCCCCAATTGGTGGCATTTCTTACTCCAGAACTTATCACGTACGTATCAAATATAAACATTAGTTTTCTTTATTTTTATTTTCTTTAAATCTACAGTGTTTTAATGAAAAAAAAAAAAAAAAAAAAAAAAAGTAAAATACACATGGATGGTATTTCAAAACAAACGAAAGGTTTCTTTTCATCATTACATTACTATTTAATATTCATACAATGTTCACTTCACTCTATTAACACTATTATATCATAGAAAGAAAAATAATGATATAAAACAAAATCAATAGAATGAATAACTTTAATTTGTATAGGTATAGGTCATTCCAATACATATAATTTTTATAGTTATAATAACAGTATTTTATTATTACTGCATTTCGATGAAACTTGGCATTATATCAACGTGCCACAAAATTGCAGTATTCTCACTTGATTAATACCACCTACTTTACCAAGAAAATTACACCTTCTGATATTTTTTTAAAAACTCTCTGTCATTTCCTTATAGAAGTTCAATATATTTTACCACGGTACCTATTATTGCTGCTATTCATGTACAACACTTGAAATAAAGTAAAGTTTATTTCCGTTTATAATATAAAAAACAGTAAACTTTTCATTGTAAATTAGGAAGTTAGGTTAAATATATTTCTACAGTATTTATAAAAAAAATATAAAGTAGGTCAATAAAGTTAAGTAAATTACAGCAAATCTACTGTATATATAGATACTTCAATTAAAATTATCTAAAATACTACAAAAGTATAAGTTACGTTTCAAATTGATTATTTTACAATTACCCCAATACTTTTGTGATTTTTGTAAAAAAACAAAACACAAAAACCCGAAGAATACTTGTAATAATACTTAATAATAATAATTAGTAATGAGTTAAACATAAAATTTCCTCTTTCAATTTTACGGCGTGGTTTTTTATATATAAGTAAGAATATGACGTAATAATTGAGAAATCGAGTTCACTCTTTTGTAAACCACTTGCTCTAAGTTCAGCTATCATAACACAAATTATACAATACAAATATATATGTAGACTACTATTATTATTGATACAGGTGCATTAAAAAACAATACTTTTTTTTTACAGTTTACTAAAGGAAGGAAAAAAAAAATTACTTTAATACTAATTCAAAAACAATTTAACACCTGTGTTAATCAGGAAATGTAACCAGTACTGCATATATATAGATTGATATCATTTAATTTTAGTAAATTGTCTTAGATTACCTATACTACAAATTGTAAATGCTTTGTATCATTATTATTTTATTCGCGCATGATTTGTAATTTGTAACATTCATAAATACGTTTAATTTGTTAAGGAATGAAATACTATTGTTCATTTCCTGATATATAAAATTGCAATAAAATAACTATATATTTTTTTTCTTCACAAAGACAAGTAACAGCTTATGACAGACTGAAATCAATTTGCAATTAATTGATATTAAATATTATACTATATAATATAAAAATATGCATCACATCGTATTTTTATTAAAGAAAAATGAAAGTCACGATTTAATAAATCTATATTTCTATGTTGAGATTTCCGTTCTCATAATATTTAATCTTATTTTAATTATGATAATTTAAAATTTGAATGCTTTTTTTTTTTTTATGAAATAATATTGACTAATGTAATATAAGTAAAACATTTCTATATCTCAATGAAATCATTAATATGATGTATATTAATTTTTTTAACTCTTTAAAAATATCTTTTTAAAAAGAACTTCCGCTTTGCTATCAACTCATTAAAATGAATTTTTAATTTTAATAGTTGAAAAGTAAGTTTCACAATTTAGACGTACGACGACTTTTTACTAACAGAATAATTTTAAGACTGCGTAAAATGTCAATTTGTCATTGTAGCAACAATAAAAATATGACAATCATATACACAGAATCCATTCCTGTCCATTGTGAAAGTTACTTTATAACTGTATTTATTTATTTGTACTTTTTTTTATATAAGTTTCATTGACTTAATTTTTTTTTATTTGTGTTTCAGATTTCCCGAGTAACAGGCCACTAAACAAGTTGAGCATCTGCTATACAAAAAAAATCATCTATAATTATTATACTTTTTACTAACACTATTTTTTTAATGCATTCCATTTCATTATAACATTTACATTATAGGAGAAGAATATAAAAATGCTGTACTAATATCATTATGCGCCTTTAACAAAAAAAAAAAAATCATTTTATTTTTCATTATATCATATTATTGTAATTTATGTATATGTAATATTAAATTGTTCTTATTTCGTGTTTTGTATTTTTCTTTTATATAAAATATAATTTTTAATTCAAAGAAACCTGTTATGAATAATAATTTTAGTATCACGATTTATTATTTTTTAATATAATTACTTGTGATGTAGTAGTCATTTAGTGTATATTCTAATACAACAAATAGATTATCATAAAAAACACTTCAGGTTATCTATGTTTGATTGAGTTTCAGTGTTAGATGATAACTGTGTTGAATGAATTAGTACTATTTAAAAACTCTATACAATTTGATCGTTTTAAAATTAATTAATTCAGTCCTCTCTCAAAGTTGGTTATAAGTTATAAGACTCATTAGATATACTACAAACTAATTAAACAAAATTTCAAGAGGGCTTCATGCATGTGCAAATTTCTAGTTGATTGGCTAATGAGAAAGAGTCAAGTTATATATTCTAAATATCTTAACGTCATATTAGGGATAACTCAACTGTCACAGTGAAAATAAATACAAAACCAACGTTTTCATGCCTAATCTATGGATAATAAGGTATGTTTATTATTATTTTAATAATCTAAATGATAAAAAGGTAAGTTTATTATGCCTTTAAAGATCGTAATTAGAGGGCTCATATCTTTAAAATTTAAAAGCTGACTGGCTACTTTTTTATGTATTTGAAAGTCAATAATAACAAATATACTTACGATAAAAACTTGAGGACCCATGATTATATAAATTAAGGGAGAATATTATTGACATCAACAGGGGACCTAATGGGAGTAAATTTCAAAAATTGATAATCAAACTTTTTCTTAATGGCCCCATAAAAGTTTTACATATATTAGGATTATCATATAAAAAAACAACAGCATTTTCTGCCTCTGCATAGTTAATAGTCAAATTATTACTGCAGTCACAAATTTTCATCATTAATTTTTTTTTATTATTATTTTAAAAATTGCAACATAATTGGGAATTGAATAAATTCCCATGATTAAAAATTCATCATATTATATAATAACAAAAGGATTAAAATAATACATACAGAGGCTACTAGGTTGGCGGTAGTTATCAACGGTAGAGATCATGACTACATCACGTCTATGCTGTTGTTGTTACTGATGGCAAGTGATTTAGATGCTACACTCTCAACTTGCATATTGTGGTTGTTGTTGCAATGTTATGCAATATCTAGTTCAACCTCGACTTGTATGCACTTTGAATATAATGCCGTTACCTACGTATTAAATATATCTTATTGTATAACGTGCATAATAATATAAGAAACAGGATTTTATTGTAACGTTCATGTAGGTGTTTATTTCAACTATTTCTTGGCTAGGAGAATTATATAATAATGATGTGATTTAGGTAAATAACATAAAGAGTAAAATCCACTTTTTAATTTTTAATGTTAAAGGCATAGAAAACATGAAACAAGACGTTATTTTTAATCATTAAACACAAAATGGGATCTACAAAACTGATGATAATTTTTACCAGAATGTAAATGTGGTCCCAAAAGAGAGCGTGAAAAAAACTGTAAAGTATCCAATTTGTGTAAATATTACTGTTTATGACGTCAGAAACAGGCAAAAACTAGTATGAAAATGTTGTGCGGCTTACGTAAATCGAAATTTTCTGATCACTGCTACGGCGCTACAGTTGGGTTTTGAGACCAATTAATGTTATTTATGTAAGTCCCATCAAGTGTTTTATGATGTAAATGATAATGTTTTCATGTTGTCTATGCCTTTAAGTTCTTGAAGCTTTTATTGAATATAACTGTATAGTAAAATACTGGTTGAAATTTATTTCGTTTTAAGTTATACGTTAAAACTATAATAATGTCAGATAATAAAAAGGTATTTTATTATTTATCGAAAAGATGTATTATGTATACTTTAGATTTATTATACGTAAAATAAATTTAGCTGTATAGTACTGGAAAGTAGTCAGAAAAATACATGAGTTGAGTGTTTGTTGCAATGTTAGGAAACCGAAGAGGTCTTAGGCTACGTAATACACGATAGTTTTTTTTTAATAGTTCAGTAAATATTTATAATATATTAAAATAATAATAATAATAATAAAAAGAAAGAAAGAAAGAAATACAAGCGCACATATTACAAATAAAGTAATAAAAATAACTATATTTTTCTATTTATATAATATATAAAAATATAAATTAATGATGAATTCTTAATTTTTATATGAACAAAAATTTCCTCTACAGCCAAATTAAAATATATATGACATTCTCATAATCTTTTCGCACATGGGTATAAAAACAAATTAACATACATTACTATATTTTAAGAATTCATAATATATAATTATATTATATTTAAAAATCCCATGATAAATGTGACATTACATGTTCGTCGTTTACCCTTGACAGCCGAAGCTACGATATTCTAATATTTCACCTTTGAATCCAGAAAGTAATATTTTTAGAAATTCACATACACATTGAAAAAAAACACAATTATATAACATTTTATCAATGAGTATAAATAACAATCATAATATCATATAATGCTACTTGTGAGAGTGATCTTCATTTTATTGAATTGTAATCTGAACCTTGTCACACTTTCAATAAATTATTGTTTGATTGAAAATTATATGTTTCAAGAACACATATTTTTCATAGTTCATATTATTTAATTTTTATTCACATTGAACTCTTGTCTTGTAATGGAATCTATATAATTATTATAGCATTGTGAATACTTATCGTGAGAAACGTGTACACATTTTATTATTTTATGATTGCTATTTTTTTCTGGCTTCAAATTTTTTGCATAGTTTACTAATTTGTGATCAAAGAAATACAAAAAAAAGAAGAAGAAAACAACTTTTTAAAGATAGCTAACTTGCAAAGCTATAAGCAAGTAAGTATCATTTTGTTTTATTAATTTTATGAATACCATGAGAGTTGTAACATTTTCAAGATTTAAATGGATTGTAAATCTATGTAGCATTACAAGTCATGCTCACACACGGTGCAATATTTTGAAATGCAATTAATTGCATGCAACTTCCATTTAAAATCATTGAATCAATTTTATTTCCTATTTAAAAAATGCAAATAAAAATATTGCTTCATGTGAATGGGTCAATGTGCTATAAATATGGAACAAAACTGAAAAAAACAAAAAAAAAACATATGAAAGTTATATTTAACATTTATAGTTCCAAAAAAAAATCATCCTCGGTGCAGCAGGTTTCTAACAAAAAAAAAAGAAAAAAAAAAGCTAATAATAACCTGCAGTTGTAAAAGATATAAGAAACATTCTTCATGAGACGCTCTACCACCAATAATGCCCAAGGTATCATATCTTTATTTAATGGACTAATGGTTTTAAAACTAGTATTATTTCTTCTATTCAGTATTTTTTGCCATTTCTCTATTTGATATAAAATATCAGAACAATGCAATTTATTTTTCGAGGTTTTTGAAGATTTATTTAATAGAAATTGAAATTTAGAAAAAATCTTCTACTTTCTTTTCTTCTACAAAAAAAAAAAAAAAAAAAAAGTCTAAAAAGTAAATAATTAATATCATTATTACAGATTAAAAAAAAAAAAAAAAAAAAAAAAAAAAAAAAAAAAAAGCAAGGCTAAACGTGAGGTACAATAATTTTAATAGAAAGTGCATAGCTAATTTTTGTCATCTTTTTTTGCAAACTATTGTTCATCTTGAAAATATAAAAATTCAAGGACTAACCTTTAGCATGTATAATTATAGAATGCTATTTGTTTCAGTACGTCTAACATTGAATTAGAAGTCAAATCTCTGGTAAAAATGAATCCTTGACAACAACTTCTCAACTGTTGAGAAAATAAATTTCAATTACATTTTACATTGAAATGATTAATGAAAATCAGACGTTAAAAATGGCAAGCTATAATTATTATAAAAATAATAAATTATTTAATAAAAAAAAAAGTATGAAAATGAATAAAAAAAAATATACAAAAGTTAACTTTTATAATGAAAAAAAAATAAGCAAACATAATTTTACCATAGAAAGAAACTTTGTGATGAGTATTTTTATATAATATAACATAATGTTTTGTATTATGTTACATGAAGTCATACAAACATTAGAATTGTAAAACAATACAAAGAGTAAGAAGAAACATGACATGTAAAGTGTTATGTTACTGTTAGATATACCTACGTCTAAGTAAATAAACAAATAAATAAATAACATGAACTCGACAGTTAATAGAAGACTTGCAAAAGTAGGTCTATAGTGAGAAAATAAACAATCTCGCAGCTCAACAATACTAACAAAGTGCTATCAGACGACTTTGTGTTCCTGTCTCAATTTAACATGCTTTCTTACGGGCAACAAATCAGCTATAACTTGAGTTAAAATCATTTCTCGGAGCCTTACTAAGCCTACTGAGCCACCAAGCTTTTGTTTTCCTGAATTTCAATCCATTTAATTATAAATTATTATTTTCAACCCATTGACTTAAAATCCAGGAAAACAAAAGCTTTGAGGCTCAGTGAGCTAAAATAAAAATGTCAACTTTGAGAAATAATTTTAACTTGAGTTATAGCTGCTTCATTCCCCCATAAGAAAGCATGTTAAATTGAGACAGGAACACAAAGTCGTCTGCTAGCACTTTGTTAGTATTGTTGAGCTGTGAGTTTGTTTTAGCAAGTCTTCTATATTCTTCTCGTATAAAAACCAATAGGATTTAAATTCCAGGCACTTTTTTTTTACCCCGCAATTAATAGCCAAGAATGATTATAAATAAATACAATTTAAATTATTATACAGTATTTACAAGAATTTATCAATTTTCAATTAACAAACATTGGAATATCAGCTTTATAAAAATGATATGACTAATAAAAAGTACTAATTTTTTAAGTTGCATTACTTATTTGAAGTTAAATATAGTCAGATATAAAATGATAATATTATGGCCTTTATATAAAAGCCATTAAAATTATGGCCTTTAATAAAAACCATTAATATTATGTTTCTTTTTCTTCTGGTTAATAACACCAACACAGGGCACTTGCTTGAGCCAAGGTAGAGGTGACACCATATTATATCTATGGGTGAGACATGGATTATTATTATTACTTCATATTTTTGTATTAGTACACATTATAGACTGCAGTAAAACAGAAGATTTTAATTACTTTTTCAACCGCAGGAGAAAGGAGCGCTCGTGCCAAGCCAAGATGAAGGATAAGTGTCACTGCACTTGTCTTGAAGTATAAATTTCTATCTTCTATTACTTGTTCTATAATAAATCAGGAACTATTACTTCTCATTTTACATATGTTTATAATTACTGTATAGTACAATAATATATCATGTCATCGATGAATGTATGTACCAATACATTAGAAAGTAATTTTGTTAGATCAATATCTCAATTATTAATTAAGCCTGTTAATTATCGTTCTAATTAAATGAGTCATAGGGATTGAATACGCATTATTGCTTAAATTAAAAATATTAGTTCATATTTCAATTTATAGAAAAATATATACAGTGAAAATAATATTAGAATAATAATGATAATACTTAGTAAAATTAGTAAAATACTAATTATCATAATTGATCAAATTTACCTTTAAATTCAAGGTAAGTATGTTAAGTCTAAAATTATTTCAAATTTATACAAATTTCAATATTTGTTTTCAATATTTTTACTCAAGGTGTTGTATTAAGTAATTTATGATATAATCATGAAAGTTCATACACTATGTATATTTTAAACTGCCCTCTAAACAAAAGTTAAAATCAACGTTGAGTTTAAAAGTTATAACATTCAATCCACGCTTAAAATGGAAAATAGAAAACACATGCCAAGTTCAAATGGTCACTGAAGGGTGTACTTATGAGAAGTGCAAAGAAATAAATTCGTGTAGAAATAAAACTCTTTAAGCCTCCTGCAACGTCGCATTCATCTTGTAATTTTCATTTCAGCAATAAAGTACATATCATTGTGATAATATATTTTTATTTTACCATTTAAAAACTTACTCTAAATTCACGATACTATTTAAATGAGAAAAAAAATGCTGAATTTGAATGGTAAAATATAATATAAAAACCATGGGTAAAGCGTGACTCTCTCTCTCTCTCTCTCTCTCTCTCTCTCTCTCTCTCTCTCTCTCTCTCTCTCAAATATTAATAGACATTTTTAATGTTACTAAATGCGTGTACTTATGAATCAATTCATGCTTTCCTAGGTGATTCAATTTATTTCAGTGTCAAATTTGTACATACATTTTTAATTCAGATTTTTTTCTAAATTTTGTTTTATTTGTATGTTTGTAATTATATTCGGAGTAATTATGGACTTGTCTGTTGCTGAATAAATAAATAATTTAAAGATGAACTTGAACTTTCCTTTAATCTCGCTGAGTTAAAATTAAATCATAAAGCCTCCACCATGAGACTTTATATTATTTTATGTGATTGATTACGTTTTTTAATTTAAAATGAAGCGCGCATTATAAATTATTATAAATATATAATAAAAAAAAATGCAGAACAGATCAGTGCAATTGTTTTCAAAATATTTCTTCTTTCTATTTGTGTTGACAAGTTTTTTTTTTTTTTTTTTTTTTTTTTTTTTTTTTTTTTTTTCCCCTACATCAATCTTTAATTTATATTTTTTACTATTTTTTCCTCCATTATTAAAAAGACATACTGCCAGACAGAGAATAATATTTTTAATAAGTTGAAATATTTCACACAAATATTTCATTCACACAAGAATACATCAGCGTTTAACAATATTGAAGCTTTTTCATCTCAAAAATTATACGTGAATAAAAATATACGAGTTAAAAGTTATTAAATAATTAAATATAATCAACAAATTGATACTCATAAATATTTAAGTATAGCAGATCGTATATAATATAATAATAGTAAAAAAATTAAATTATAATAATGATTAATTTATATTGCCAATTTGCCAATAATTCAAGGCTTTTGTTATTTCATCTCCTCATTAATTATTATTATAGCTAACAATACAGTATACCATCTTCAAACTAATATAAACTATGATTTATTTCCTTGTTTAAAACTAGAACATTTATTTCATAAGAATAAAATGAAAGGTTACACGTCCTTGAAAATAAAAAATCATAATTTAATAGTGCAATTTAAAAAATAACAATGAAAATGAAGGTATGAAAATGAGAGTTAGATAAAGAGATGAACTATTTATTAATCTATTTCAATCGGATTTCAATTTATATAAAGTTACTGACATAAGTATATCATAATGTACAAATTAGAGTGTTATAAATTATACTGTACTTGTATCATAATTGTTGCTTAATAGCAGAAACTGATTCTGATTAGTAATATCGTATCTTCAATTATTGAAAAAGAAAAGTAATTTCAGATCTATATAACATTAAAACATATATAAATAATTTGTTATACAACTATTATAATGATATAGTAAAATAATATGAGCATCATATTAAATATTCATGAGTAGAATAAAAATAATATACATATTTTCTGCATTGTGGCATCGTTATTTTTAGCAAGATGTCTTATATTACTATAATTTTTTTTTTAATAAATCTGATCTCCGTAAGGTCAAGGCTATATGATATTAACATTTTATAAAACAAGTATCATCTCCCTACGTATAATATTATAATATTTTTTATATGTAAATCCTTGAGGTGCGAACTTGGTGCGCAGCGTATGATGCTCTCTGACATTTCATCACAGACAATGGAATGCATGTAATCTCTTGCGTGCGAACAATGCAACAGGTAGATACAGTGTAAGTACGTTCGTACTTCAGAAATACGACAGTATAAAGATAACTCAAGTACCGCCCTTCCCAGCTATTTTGTATCCAAAAAAAAATTTATTGAGAAATTTCAAATTTTATTTAAGAAACAACACCCATAACGAAAAGGAGAAAATGTTTCTATTTTATTTGTAGTTTTGTATCACAAAATAGTTTTTGTTTGTTTGTTTGTTTGTTTGTTTGTTTGTTTGTTTGTTGTTGTTTTTTTGCATATTTTGATGAAATTGCTTTGCTATATGCAAATCATGTCTTTTTTTTATTTAATGTCAAGCATTTACAAAATTCTACTTAAATATTATTCAGTTTTAATTTTTGATTATACTGAAACATAAAAAACAACCTAAAATATGAATACGTGAACAGTTTCTTAAAGATATATTATTTTAGTTGCTAATTCATGCACTTCAACATTATCTCTAAAAAAGGCAAAAGGTTTCCAGTTTTATTCTGACATCTGTTCATCTGGATATAATTGTTCATTATACTACTACTTACTTTTTTTTTATATAAATATATATAACAAGTAAATGAATAAAAAAAAAAGTTTATAGCAAATTACATTATACAAAACCATAAAATAGATTTAGTTCAATGAAACTCCGTATGGATTTATTGTGTGAATTTGTGTGGATTTTCATATCATATGTTTCAATAAGCTGCAATTAAAACTGTACCATTGCAAAATTTCACCATAACAATTTGTATATTTATAACAAAAACTACAAAATTGAAACAAACTGTATGATATACAAAATATAATAACTGTAACCCTAAAATTAGTATATCGTGCATAATAAAAAAAAAAATTAAATATTATATTATATACTTGTATTATGGAGTACTGTATTTAAAATAATGTTTTTATTATATTATGTAAAGCAGTTAGTACGTACTGTAACAGATTATATTGATGACGCTAGTTATGAAAAATGAAATCCATATAAAGCATAATGACCTACTCCTCTATAGAACACAGATAATATAAAGAAAAATATTTTAATGTATATGAATATTATTATTATTATTTTATTATTTAAAGATCATGGTCTCTAACAAAAAAAAAAAAAAAATTGGGCAACTCTATATACGTATCATGTGAGTCAGTAGAATTGAAATTAGTTTTGATCTTCAAGATGAATAATATTACGTAATATTATGAACGTGATGTAGGTTAAATTAAACACGCATCACAGATGGAAGAACAAGAAAATACTTAAGTAAGTGTAGGTGAAATTGAATTACGGTCAGACCTGTTGACTTCATTCAAAAAAAAAAAAAAAAAAAAAAAAAAAAAAAACTTTCAATTAGCAAGTCAAACTTGACGTACCTTTGTGTGTTATAATAATAATAATATGTATAAATTAATCACCTTCAATGTTACATTATGTATTGTTTTACATCATAGTGTCAGAGAGGAGTATTTAAATTTCAGAATTAAATTTTCAGTTGATTTTTTACTTTGTCATAAACGTTCTTATTTATTATATTTTTCTAAGCTGTAAGACTTTTAAACATTTTGAAGACAATATAATATTTTAATAGTATACATACATTTCATGTTTTTTTAATATTGTAAATAAGTATATTAAACCATTTTTAATAACATGACAGTAAAAATAAATATATTTCATTTTTTTAACAATAAAATTGCATGTGTATTTTGTGTATGTATTCCTAGTATTAATTTTATAGTTATACTTCGAAGATTATATTTTACGTTTATGAAGATTACAATTCTGGAAATGTTCATGTCACATTTCTTCACATTTTTTTATGTATTTATTTTTAAGTATAGCCTAAAAATTTAATCAGATTACAGTATTATACAAATTTAAATATTGAAAGCTATAAACGAAGATTATTATGCAATTAAATTTTATATAAAGTAAACATGTTTTTAAAACATTCTTCAATCCTTTCATTATCTTGAAAGTTCATCAGACACATTTAATTAATAACAAATGATTCACTGTCATAATTTTCTATATACTTGCCATTGAACTATTAAAATTATTATTACCAAATATAACATTCATGAGTTGTTGTTTTTAATATAATTTTTTATTTACCAAGATCATAATTTGTTTTTTTATTTAACGACCAGATGAGCTTAATAGTGTAATTATGTTTTAGTAATAATGACGCATGCTTTGTGCAAGTTAAGTACATTACATTGTTGTTTACTCGATTGTTGTAAAGTATACGTAAAGTATTAAAATATATCCACCGTTTTAGTAACAATACTCTTAATATTGTTAACAATGACTAGACAGAAGTCAGATAATATTCACGTGTAATAATTAAAACAATTACATGAAAGCTAAAGTTCAAAAGTTATGTATTATTTAATTATATATTATTATTTAAGGTAAAAAATAAATAATTAAAAATAAAATAAGATCAACGTGAAATTTATATGGTATAGAATTATTATCATGAGTATGTAATTGTATAGCTGAGCTGAATGCAATGCATGGATTATTATTACATGAGAGAGAGAGAGAGAGAGAGAGAGAGAGAGAGAGAGAGAGAGAGAGAGAGAGAGACGAGACCAACGTTCGTTCGTTACGAGAGGATTAAAGAAAGGGAGAGTGGGGGCGTTATAGTGTGGTGCATGAAGTTTTACCTAGCGGCGACCTGAAGTTGGAGCATCCTCGCTTGCTCACCTCTTTCATTCGCGTGTTTACTATCGTAGTGATCCGCGAGTATAACACACACAAAACATACAGTACCTACACACGTCAAGCCGCTCGTCTCCACTAACACCATGGCTGCTTACATGCAGGTATGTTCATATAACATTTTATTATTCTTGTGTAATATACGTGATTGTGAATAATTAAAAAAAAAACAGTTTATTATAAGTGTGAAAATAATGTACCCAAGAAAATTTTATTATATTCTATTGTATTAAAAATATGATATAAAAATTATGGGATCTTTAGTGACTAAAGAAGACACCCATCAAGTAAATTTGGATTTGTGAGCAATATTCTAAAAATTCTTTATAATGTGTAACATAATAATGCAATGTTATTTGTCTTCATTGTATCGAGTGCAAAAGTAAAACCAATACAGAAAAACAACCCCAAACTACAATACACATTTATAACAGATTTTTTGCTGATCATTTATAAGAAACAAAAATCTTTTACCTTTACAACGCTGTACAGAGAGTTAAAGAATGAGGCTAAGGTCTTAAAGGGGTAATAGCTTGCAAATTTTTGAATAAACTAAAGCTATTACGTGAATGTTAGTAAAAAAAAAATAATAATAATAATAAAAAAAATAAATAAGCATCATTGTATTTAAATAATAAAGTAAAATTTTAATTTTCTTTAAAACTAAAGATACAACCAGTGAAAGGAATATTCTAGCAAATCTTTAAATTACCATATTGTATTAAGTGATTTAATTTACACAAATATAAATAAATGAATGGCAAGTCGATTTGCTGTCAAGAAAAAACAAAAATCGTAAAATTGCAGTTCAAAATCACAGCTGTGATGAATTACTTGAAGATTTTTGACAAGGACGTTTGCAACCTGTTACATTGTGGTGTTTCAAAAAAAAAAAAAAAAAAAAAAAAAGTAAATATTTGCTGCCCTAAAAATAAAGCATTACATTTGGCAATATTTGGGTTAATGGTATAATTTTAATGGGTGGTATCGTTTTTGATTGATTGTTATGTAGGTGTAAAACATGAATTCAATTGTTGGAGTTTATGAGTGGCAGCTATAGCGTTTACTCTACATGAAAAATTATTATTAATCATTTTCTTATTCAGAACTATAAAATGTGAAGCAACTCAAAAAAAAAAAAAAAAAAAAAAAAAGTTACCCTCCAAATTAAAATAAAATTAGATCTAAAATTATGTGTGGAGAATAGTTGATATTGTGATTTAAAATTAAAACAGTTTATAAAGAGAGATATATCGTACATCTACGAGTATATTTTATTAAGTCAATATAAGCTATAGCATAATTCTGCAATTTGACTCAAGCATGCATGTGCAATAAATAGAATGCAAGAGACATAATTATAATACATGATTGTATTAATGGTGTTATAATAATGACGTACACTGTGATTCTTTCCACCATTGTGTATTGTTTCAATTTTATTATTTTATTTCTTCTTTTGCTTCGTCTTTTTCCAACAAAATGTAAATTTCAAACTAGTAAACTATTTATTTTATTAGCAGCAGACATGTACTATTAGACTTAATATACTCTCAGAATATATTTAAAAAAAAAGCAAAAATAAAACAAATAAGAAGAGATTAAAAAATCTCAGTTTTATTTCTTTCGATGGAAATAGATAAAGTAGATTCTCTCAGCAAATTTAGGATTTTTTTGGCACACATTTTAATTAAAAAAAAATAATGATCTAATAAAAATTCATAGTGTATGAGCAAAATAACTATATTTTATAATGATCAATGCAACAGAAAAACTTTAACTATATATATTATACTCAATTACAATCTTTCAAATTGAAGAATCTCAAAATTATAAAACAAAGGTCATATTTTCAGAATGTAGTTAAAAGTCGTCATTTTATATAAAATGTGGTTTCTATTATGTCATTTGTGAACTTTTTTTTTTTTTTTTAAACTTCATAATATGAGCTGTAATAATTTTCTTGATATGTTCATACGAAAGGTATGAAATAAAAAGTTGTTAATCTTTAAAGATTAACCATGAGACTATAGTAAACCTAATTTCTATATAATACAGCACTAACAAAGTTTCAATGAAAGAAACGTTTTTGTTGCAATGAAAAAAACTAAACTGTAATTACCAGGAAGGACATGCGAGAGTAACTAAAACAATTGAATTAGATTTTTTTTACTCAATTATATTCCTTCACGATGTTAATTAACATATATCAATCATCACCACTTTTCGTTATAGAGGGATTAAAGTATTAATTCTCACTCTTTCTCTATATTACTCTATGGCAATACTATGTAGGACCTTTTTTTTTATTGCACAAGTTGCAAAATATTACTGATATATATATATATATATATATATATATATATATATATATATATATATATGTATGAAATTTTCTTTTATAGATGGTAATCAATTGCTTTTAATGCAAGTCTAAATAATCAGCAATATCTAACTCAAAGGAAAATTGATAAATTAAAAAAGTTGTAATTTTTTATTTACAGTATACTTTAATGATTAGTTTTACAGTCGAAAGTACAGATTATATGTTTATTATTACAATTGATGCAAAAATTCTTGTTCTAGGGGTAGAAAGTAAATGTTACTTTCCCTATCGGAAAAAAAAAATATAAGTATATATAATAAAAGTTTAGATTGCAAATACAGTATAATACATAAGTATTACTTTAATTATTAATTTTTATTACACATACTATAAAAAATACTCATTAAAAATACTTTGTACCATTTCCTTTTTTTCTTTTTTAATAATGTCATGCCAATAAAGAAAACAACAACATTGTTTTTGCATCCTTTACTTCATTTTTTTTATAGTTATATCGTCGATAAAAATCACAGTTTATAGAAATAGAAATGTTTTGGGTGTTTTGATCTTAGCATTTAAAATTCTTACGTAAGTTGCAATATTTCATCTTCATCGTTATTTTTATTATTATTAAAAATTTCAGTTATTACAAAACATAAATTTGCATCTGTATAGAAAGATAAAAGATTTGTCCTTCTCTTCAACACGAATCAATTGATATAGATCAATATTTACGCAATAAATTTTCACCCACAAATACACAGTAATAAAAATTGTAATTAAAACAAAAGAGCAATTATAAATCCGTGAGAATATTATTAAGTATATGTAAATTATTGTTATATAATATAATAATTAGTGACAATTATATATTAACCCCTGGGTTTAAATGTAAAAACATATAACAACAACGAAATATTTCAACTAAAGTAAACCTTAAGGTTGTGGGGCAATTTTTATATTTATATTTTTTTCCTTTTTAAAATATTCTTTTCATGAAATAAGTTCATGCTTGATATTAAATCAAAAACATTTTTTTATTACTCATAAAGTAATTTAATGGTTTATAGTATACAAAACATATTGCAAAACAATTTAATTTTATACGCATACTTTTAGCAGAAGAAAAAAAAATTGCCTTTTTAGTTTTTATTTTGCTAAATTTGCAAAAGGCCAAATCCAAGCATAAAAGAAATAGTTGGTGTAAAATACTGTAAAAGTATACTCTTCTTTAAAAAAAAACTCGATCAATAAAAAAACAACTTCTTTTTCGATACAATATTGTAACATTTCCAAATTACAAAGGAATTCAACGCCCAAGAAATAAATGCATTTTAGAAAGTATAATAATATGTGTAATTATTTATTAAAAATGTAATCAGAAATAAATACATATTTTTAATAAAACAAAATTGAAATAGAAAACGGTAAAGATGAAAACAATAACAATCTTTGCGGTGAAGCTAGAATAAGATCAAGGAAAACCTATTGTCACTCTCACTGTCTATACTGGGTTATTTATTTATTCATTTATTAGTGTTTTATATGTCTAAATTCAAGTTCTGTGATCAAAATTTTTTTTTACTCTGCGCATGCATAACATAAAAGAACGAGATGACTGGAAACCGAATGATATAGATTACTGATATTATTTATATTCAAGCCTTCTGTTACAACAATGAGATGGAGAGTAATGTTTAGACAGCTTTTTAAATAAGCCCAATCAGTGAAAAATACTGAATCGATATCAACAGTGAGAAGCATGCACTTCTGTGTGTTTAGAATACACGATTGTTGAATTCATGTATGAATTAAATAAAGAGAAACGTTGAAACACAATGAAACCACTTGCCGTCTCTATGCAATATAACCAAATCATGATTTTATGCTTATAAACTCAAATCTGATGTTAATTCAATTAAAAAAAATACATTTATGTTTTTCTCTTAGTTTTACGGCAAGAAGAAATTCTTGAAACAAAAAATTGTGTGAATCCTACTTAAAATTCTTCACACTCTTTTTCTATGTGTCGTTATTATTATTATATCATTGCTTTTACAGTAATAGCTTCTATATTTGCCGCTGACGATTTTAGATTAGCAAATCAGATAAAGTTAACAGTTTATGTTTATATTTTATCAATTTATATCGTCTAGCAAACTTGGCCCTTTGTCATCAAATCATAATTTAGTCACTAAAAGTTTACAGTTACAATTTTTTTAAATTATATACAATACATTAACTCAATTATAGTCTTTTTACAGTCTACTTATTAAATGTTAATATATAATAATTAATAACGTAATAATTAATTTTTATAAAGTCATTTTTAATTTTAAATATGCAGTCTGTTTTTGAATAAAATTAAGAGGTTTAAGTTGATATTGTTTATTTATTATAATTCTTGAAAAATATTTTTATTTCTGACTGTGGTTGTTCATTACAGTTTATCATGACTTTTTTATTACCTTAATTTATATAAAAAAAATCTAAGCCACATAATATTAACGGCGAAAATATATGATAATTCTACAAGTACATACAGTACTCGTATTCGTACAACATAAATGATTAAAAATAGTATAAGGTCTAATATTATATATTTTTATTATATTACCATTGAAAAATATATTAAAATTTGCAAAATAATGATAAATAGTAACATCTGAAATGTTTATTACAAGGTAATTTATCATCCCATAAATAACAAAGTATATTTTATATAATATAGGATCTTGTTAACAGGATACTTTAACCTTTGCACATAATTTTAATATTTATAAAGGTATATTTAAAACATTCCCAATTAAATATGGCATCTCAATAATTTTTAGTACTCACTACCCATGCTTTTTTTTTTTTTTTTTTTTTTTTTATCATGATGATGAACATGAGCAAGTAAAATTTAATACGGTCTAGGTAGACAACTAGTGACTTGATGATCAAGGTAGTAGGTCATCAGATGGAAAAAAATAAATAATATATTACTTCAATTCAATATTTGAATATTTACATTACATGTCATATATATACACTCGCGGGTATATCGATTAATTGAATCATATTTTATAACCTTGTTACCTTGAGAAGTATTTCATTCAATATGAGAGTATTTAATATTCATGAATTTTATTACGTAAGAAAGAGAGAGAGAGAGTGAGAGTGAGAGTGAGAGAGAGAGAGAGAGAGAGAGAGAGAGAGAGAGAGAGAGAGAGAGAGAGAGAGAGAGAGAGAATCATAAAAATATATTATATTAAATGAATGAAAAATTAACTTAATAATATTACGAAATACTTATATAAAAAGAAAATTATGTAAGTAATGAAATAAAAAGTTTTAGATTTATTTATTATTTGTTTATTTATATCAAAAACCATTGATACATTTTTTTTTTTAAGATCACGATGTTATTGTAATTCTTCATGACTTCTCCTTACCTTCCAATTTTCATGACTTCAGATTCAATATACAAAGCTGTTTTTTTAAGCAATTATAATCTTTCTTTGAGCCGTGAGAATTAGATCATAATTTTAAAGTTAGTGTACACGTAAATAATAATTGTTTTTGTTTACTGTTACTAAATAATAATATATGTTAAATAAATCATAATAATAGTATTACAAAGTATGCTGCTTCATATACATTACATAATATTACAATCTACATAGTGTATTATTCAATTGCATAAATTGAAATTAATTTTGTATACGAGTGCTTTTTATGTTTAGTAATACTACTATATAGTTTTGGTATATTAAACAGCTTAATTTTATTTTTGTGTTATATATGTTTGAAAAAAACATATACAGAAAGAGAATGCAAATTTTGAATAAAATTTATGTTATAAAATTTTGAAATTTAAAATTTTATATTTTACTCAATATATTTTGATGAAATCAAAACAACCTTTCAAGTTCAGCAATGTCATAGTTAAGAGTGAACATAGATATTAGTGTTTAACAACCGAAAAAAAAAGTACTGATGTAGTGTGCTATAGAAATAACATAAATTGTATTTTTATTATACACCCATAAATTGGTCACTTATAAAATATCAGCATTTTTATGTATATATATATATATATATTTTTTTTTTTTTACTTTTTATTGTTTTCCTTCAAAAGAAATTTTTATATATTTAATAAGTTTTAAAGTATCAGAACAAAATATAAATACTTTTTATTTTTTTGTGAAAGTAATTTGCATTACATAAAAAAAGGTCAGAAAATACATACTTTCAATTTTTTTGGAATATGTGTGTGTATTATTATTTTTCATAATATTAATTTCATTTCAACATTTTTTTTTTATAGACACACACACACACACACATACTTAATCATCATGTATATAAAATACATTAAAGTCTAAAATTTTATTTTATAAAAACATGTAATAAAAATAAACACAAGAAAATATTGAAAATTACGTGTTATTGGAGTCACGAATACTACATCTTTTTTGTTATTGTAATTTAAGGAGACATAGACGAAACTTCATGCACGAATAGTTTGAAAACAAAATTTGAAACACAAATGCTAACAGAAAGAAAAAAAAAGTGAATTTAAAATCAATTTATAAATTAGTTTCTCTGAATCCTAAAGTCAATCAACTTTTTACAGATAATAATAATAAAGTACTAAATAATAACATATAAAAGAAAACAAAGAAATTTAAAGGATATTGTTTCAAATTTTATTTAATTTTGCTATATAGGAAGAACTTTTACTTAAAACTTATGAAATTTGTTAAAATAACCTTCTAATGACGTTTCGAATCTTATTCCAAGTTTATTCTGTAAAGTATAGTGAATCTCATTAACAGTGATTGGCTGCCCAACAAAATAAGACACATTCATTGGTTGGTCTTGTTTTGTGAGCCGATAAAAGTGAGTCGCATTTTGAGCATGGAACTTTTTTTTTGTTAAGTTTCGTTAATTTTTATCAGGTCCAAAGTTCTAAACGAAGAAATAACAATCATAAACGATATAATATCAACGTAGTAAACAGGTAACGACGTCATGATCATATGTTTTTAAAAAAGGAAAAATTTCGAAGTTGGCTCAAGAGTTGTGTGTAGTTTATAGAACGAACTCCAATATCTACATTTGGATATAATTAATTTTGTAAATTTAAAGTTAAGTTATATTTATTCTTGTATTCTTGTTACTATGGACAGCCTGGGTCGCAATAAAACAAATCGTATTTCATATTTCTAACATAATTTGTATTTCTATATTTATCAAAGCTTTTATAAATTTATTAAAAACTTTTTCAAATAATAAATTTCTTTATTTATTATTTGTATAAACATTAAAAAACATTCAAGAGTATTCTATATTTTGTTGTATTAAGAATCTTTTACAAAAATGACCTTGAAAAGGTTAAAGTTCATTATTTTAATTTGCTACTCCAAGTCACGAAACTTATATCATCTTTATGATTTAGAGTCCGCATGTATATAAAAATGTTATATTATACAAATATTCAAAAATATATTCTTTTATTTTATTTTTCTTAATTATGAATATAATATATAATATATAAAAATGTTTTTAGCGATGTTTTTTAGTATAAAATTTCAACATCATAATAAAATATGATTGATGGATTAAGGTTGTAATTATTATTATTTTTTATGGATTTCTTTGGATATCTAAATTTATTGTGAAAGTGTTTCATTCATATGCTAAAAAAACAACAACAACATATAAATATTGAAATCGCCAAAAAATAATTATTTTAATATTGCATATTAAATTAATATTATCGTTATTATAGTTTTTAATATATAAATTATATACATTTCAAGACGTTAGAGTTTGTGTTTTTGCTTTTAACACGTGTCCAGGAAATTATTATTATAATAATAAATTACATTTAAATTGTATACATTTGAACACATTAGTATTAACAAATAATAAAAAAAAAAACTGAATGTAAATTACTGTAATTTTATGTTCTAAAAATATTCAATAAAATTTTTATTTTAGACAAATATATATTGCCAAATAAATTTCTATAGAATTTCATGTATGTATGTAACGTACGTATAGCTAAAATAATTGGCATGTCTAAAATGTTTGCATTTTTTTTTTTTTTTTTGAAAGCTTTATTAACATACCGCATGTGCTTATTATTCCATCGTAGTTTTTGCATCAGTTTATTATTTAAATATTATGATCAAACTTTTCTCTAATTGTGAAATGTTAACGTATAAGCTATTATTTTAATTCATGAACATTAAAGCTCGCATACTCTTAAAATACTAATTTAAAATTTAGCGTTTAGTCATTACAATAAATGTATCTTAAATTTTTACTTTTATGAGAGCTTATATTATATGCATATATATATATATAGAGTTTTATTTTATTAGATATAAAATAATTAAACACCTGAATGTAATGATCATACCTACACTTATTGTTAGAATACATTAGTATCAGTAGAGTAGAAGTGTAAAACTCTTTGAGAGAAGAGATGTTTGTAACAATAGTTTAATGTCCCTGCATGCAATCAAAAGAGTGCATAGAGTACTTAATATTATTCGAAATTAGATAATAATAATAAATGTTTTTTATTAGAGGCCAAAAAAGGTACAAACCCACTTACATGGTCCTCTGACTTTCTTTAAACAATCAGCAATTTAATAGAGATTAAACGGTTTGTTTACTCACTGTACCAGGTTATATCTACTAGTGGAATGGTATAAATCAGGTACTAAAGTTTAGGTACAGTACCCATGTCCCATGTATCATTTCTATACTCATCATATTTGCATCGACACCTGGTCAGTTCGCCAGTTTGAATATTTAGTGACGTGCAATTTTGACGCAATTGACGCACTTTTGACGCAACTTTGACGCGCAATCAATGTATTTCCTATGTAAGTATATACTCTAAACATTAAGAAAACGTTAAGAGTAACATTTTCTGTTTTCTGTTGTATAGATATTTGAGACAATGTAATAATATGATTATGGAATAGTACTCGTAATCATAAAATCGTTAAAAAAAAAAGTATACTTCAAGTTAAAGAGATATTAAAATTATTCGCAATGAGAAGTAAAATACTTAAAATTACAACTGAATACTATTGTAATATTACAAAGATATTTAAATGAATTAAAAAATGTGCTTTTATTGAACTCAAAATCTTTAAATAAGTTGACTTTGACCTGGTTATATATATATAAAAACAGTTGGTTATAAAGTCATCACTCAATTTAAGTTGAAGAATTGACGAATTAAGATTAACATTGTACCATAGTATTCAAGAATATTGCAATATACTATTTTTCTAAGAAAACTTACAACAATAGGAGAGTAACCTTCATGTTAAAGCATTGTTAGGAGTTGAGTCTTCGTGATCCGCCATTAACTTCGCTTGCCTCAGTCAAACACTTTCGCTCTCTGTTATTGTTAATGCATTTTTTTTTTTCGTTTCATGTTTCCGATTTGCAAGAACTTGAAATTATATACATGAAATATACAACCATTTAAGTAATAAGTTAATAATTATATAATAGTATGAGCGGCAATATCTTTGAACATCTTTTAAATTGTTTGGCAATTTTCTAAAAATTTTAATTTATCAGTGTGCAGTAAAAACATCCTTTTCATTTTTTGAATTTTATTAAGTATTTGTCCAAATTGATCATTTTTATTAATTTATGTTTATGATGTATTCTTGTGAAAAAGTTAGATAAGAATTAATAATGAAAGGTATAATTTCAATTACGTACTACATAACTTTTTTCAAGAACTCTAGAAGTGTTGGGAATATTATTGATTTGATTTCCTCATTGCATGTGGTTGATATAGTGCATGTTGTATGGGGTGTTAATTGGTGCTAATATATAAATATATAAACTACTTAAAATGCATGATGATGTTATCTACCACCCACAACAAGTGCAAATTAAAAAGTAAAAGTAAACTCATTGATTTTTTTTTCTTTTAAGAGCTTAGGAAAAAAAAAAAAAAAAAAGAAGAAGAGGAAGAAGAAGAAAAAAAAAAAAAAAAAAAAAAGCAGAATGTATTTGCATGGCATTATGTCCATTGTTTAAATAGGAAGTGACCGCTCGCTCTTGAGCATCCGTTTAGCTCCTGCGCTTTCTTCTTCTATTTCTTATCTTTTGATATAAACAAAACTATTATCTGATTATACATGATTTTAAATACAATTATCTGGTGCATCCTAATTTTTAAATTATACCTTTAATCTAAATAAAATTAAAAAAAAAAGGAAGGTACAATGTTTTCACTTTGAAACTTTTCTACACTATCTTATTTCATGTGAGAACAAAATACGAGAACTCTATACTGTATAATAATAAAAATGTATAACAAATATGTAAAGATTAAAAAGATATCACTAGTGAGTTAAATTATTTCTACCGTAAAAGCATAACATAATTTTTCACACTTGTAAAACAATAACAAAATACACGTTGGATGAACATTACTCAAAAAACTCAGAAAAAAAATTTTGCGCTCGAAATATTGCTTAAAAAATATTAGACGATTACTATTTAATGAAAGTAGTAATTACTTTATTTCATGAGTAAAAAATTAAACAAATAATATAAAATCACTTTTTTCTTCAAAGTATAAGTCTTAAAAAGTCAACAATAAGGAATCGTGTCTAACCACCAAATAATTATCTGCTTGTCGTGATTTTAGGCCTTATTGCTGACGATGTGCGCTCTTATAATCTCAATCAACGGAGCTTCAATCAACAAAGATGAATCTTCACAAGCAACAAAACAAAACGTAAGTAAATAATATAGATCCTACTTATGATACAATTGTTATATAAAAATCCTTCAATAACCTAATCATTAGTTTAAAAATATTTTCTCTTAAAAAAAACATTTTTTTGTTATAATATAATTATTATATTTATAAGTCCTTGATTTTTTGTTATTATTATTATTAAAAATATATAATCATGAATTGTTTATTATTGTTTATTTATTAAAGAAATATTATAAAACATGTGAAAAATTATTACTACTTCACGAATTGTAACAAGTAAATATATTTATAATGAAATATTGTCCTACATATTTGTCATCCTTGACGTTTTGCTCTTAAAAAAACAACATAATAATATATTATTATTACAAATCAACATACTATACTACTACATATATTATTACATCATAAAAAAAAAGAAACATGCATCGTTTCACAGAGTTGTACGAATATTGCTTCTCTTCTGTTTGTCTCAAACTAAAAATTGTTTTGTAATCTAATCTTAAAAGTATATAACATCACGCATGCAATGTAAATGATTACTTTAATACTTTTGTGTTTGTTTGAAGTTTGCGTGTTATTAATTTGATCAACGAATGTGACACCACTGACACCTTATATATACAATTTTATATATAATTATACAGTATAAAAATACAGGTTAAATTTTTAGCAAATTTCTTCTTATTTCATTATATATTATTAAAGTTATGTCTCTATATAAATAGCTATATTATTATGTTTTTTGTATTAATAGAATTTGTTTGCAAAAAATAATAATAATGATAATAAAATAAATGTTTTAGGAATTTCGATAAGATAATTCAAATTTTAATTACGACAGTAATCAATGAATTAAAGCCATAGACCACATAAAACAACATGTGCTTTTTAATGAAAAAACACGAAATGGGATCTTCAAAACTGATGACAATTTTTACCAGGATTTTAATGTAGCTCCACGAGAGAGCGTGAAAATTCTGTAAAGTATGCAATATAAGTGACTATTCATGTTTATGACGTCAGAAACATGCAAAAATTAGTATGAAAATGTTGTGCGGGTTGCATAAATCGAAATTTCTGATCATTGTTACGGAGCTACAGTTGGGTTTAGAGACAAACTAAAGTTATTTATGTAAGTCCCATTAAGTGTTTTGTGATATAAATGCTTATGTTTTTCTCTGGTCTATTCCATTAAATACATACGGGTATAGTTTAGTAATAAAAATACTTGCTTGCATTTTTTTTTTTTTTTTTTTTTTTTTTTTTTGCATGAGTAATTTTTTATTAATTTCAGTGTGTATCAAACAAAATATTTGTTGTTACTGGACTTGTCAGTTACTGAATAAATAGATAATGTGATTTTAATTTGAGTTTTAAAGTAACAAATCTCAAAGATTGGAATTCACTCACTTAACAAACATAATATTAATAAGTAACTGAAATATTAAGTTACAGGATCTTAGTGCCTTCCTTATTATAAAATTACATTTCTTTGTGCATGAAAATTTAAAATTAAATACAATTGTGCTTGCAAAAATCTTTTGTTTGATATTTTCTTGTACACGAGTCTACAATTCATAATAAGTAAAAGGAAGCTATTAATTAAATAGCATCCTATTACTCTCTAGGAAGAAAGTTTAACAGTTAAAAAAAAATATATAATAACAATAAGTTAGCGAAAATTTAAAATTAATTTTGAGAGAGATTTTTGTTTTTTTCTTTTTCTAAATTGTTTGATGTAATGAGATATAATATACTCAGAAGTAAATGAAAGTATGGAAATATGATTTTAATACTTTGTCTTTAGTTAACAAAACATAGATTATCTTATAAAGATCTTTAATTCTTAAGAAATTATATTTTTTATACTCTCTTTTTTTTCTATGCTATACTGTAGAGTCTTTTTTAATTTGATTTTATAAATTGCAGTTCTATGAGAGATGAAGTTTTTTAGATTATTTTAAATACATTATTAAAGAGCCTAATTGCTTTTTATATTACAGAACGGTGATTACATGTACCACAACATGGTAGACGCATGGTCCGAGTCCGGTGTAGTAACCGACCGTTGGGAGGAGAAGAGGAATGGTGTGGTGCGCGGTGCCTACAGTCTACTACAACCTGACGGCATGGTACGCAGTGTAGATTATATAGTAGAAGATCCACAGCATCCCAAAGACAAGGGTAGTGGCTTCAAAGCCGTAGTGAGGTACTGGCCAGGACCACAAAAACTTCTCAGCTCAATGACGCTCAATGAAATGCAAGCAGATCATCCGCATCCAATCATCAATACAAGAGCTCTTCAAGGTATAAGACGAATAGTATACAGGTTTGCTGCCGTATTGTGAAAAGTATCAATTAAAGGGGTAGTCAACAATGGCTTTTTTAATAGTGACCATCGTGTTACTAAAACTCACGACAACCCGATCTCCAAATTTTACTAAATAGCGACCCAGAACCCACGTCACAGCAACAACTTGATTTCACGCTAGCTTGGCGCGATCCGGAGTTACTCTTATCTTTGCATAAATTATTTTAATACTTATCTGTAGCCGTAAAAACATTTTACGTCAAGTAGCTAGAGCAAAAATAAGAGTATTTGCAGCTCTCGTCAAACTAGCGTGAGATCTAGTTATAGCTGTGACGTAGGTTCGGGGTCGCTAAACGGCTTTGCCCTCAGCGTGTTATTAATTAAAATTTTGAGATCGCGTTTTCGGGAGATTTACTAACACAATGATCACTATTAAAAAAACATTGTTGACTACCCCTTTAAATACAACAAACCTCATTAATATCAATTAGGAGAGCGTTGTGAGTTATGAAACTGTATCCTGATAATTTTTTAATTAACCCCCCTATTATACTATAAGAGGATTAGAATTATTCTACACAAAAGAGGATTCTATTAGTTTTTGAAATGTTACTTTCTATATACATAGGAATATTACTCAGAAACAATCTCTTTATAAAATATAATAATACCAACAATTCAATTATTGATATAATAATTGATAAATCTGATGAAGAAACATAATATATACACTTCTTTTAAACACATTATATAAATAATATGAAATCTAAGAGTTACGTTAATAAGCTTTTAAAATGTCAATTTTAATCACTTTAGGTATACGTGTAACCTGGAAAATCTTTAGTAAAATATCTTTACACAGCTGGAGCTGGTAATTCACAATTATATTTTTGTTATAGTAGTCGCAAGTGTAATTATTTTACAATTTAAATGAATTTAAAAGTAAATGCTCATTACTCATGACATTGTATTTTTTATCACCTACACAGGTAATATACTTGCACGGTTGTAAATGCACCATTTCATGTTGTCTCGTGCAAAAAAGAAAAAAAAATACAATCAAGTAAACTACCTTTAATTCCTAATTGTATTTTTCATGCAATACGAATACTTTTTTAAACCCAAATTTCTCTTTATATTACAAATTACAGATCATTTCTATAATATGGAAAAAATATTTAACATTCTGAAATCAACCTTAAATATTATTGTATTTTAAAGACTTATTGACTACATAAATACTCGTTAACTGTAAATAATAAGATATTACTTATAATCGTTATAATTAGAAGAAAAAAAAAGTACTCGAAGTAGTTCATAGTGAATGTTTTCGTTATACCACCCATGATCATGTTGTATAAGAACAATAATGGGATTATGATCTTTCATTTATAAAATTTCATCAATTGCAGTTTGCATCATGAGACTGCAATCGTAACAAGGCGAGTTATAATAATATGATATAATATTATTTTCTTACAAAATTGCATTTACTGCAACTTAACTGTATTATATGCAGTGAAGTTAAATTTATGAAGCTACTGTACGTAAAATATTTATTACTTTATCTTTGATCGTATATATTTCCATAATAGTATAATAATAAGCAGAATGAATGGCATTTAATGAATGATGTCATGCAAATTCTTCCCTTAATTTTTTTTATAATTATTTTCCAAAATAATTACCACAGTATAGTTGTTATGTATTGTAAAATAAAGCAGCCAAATCATCTGGATGGTATTTTTTTTAGTATTTTAAAATTAAATTAATTAAATTGATTTAACGAACCATGTTCCTGTCTTAACGATCGCGACCATGTAATATTTATAAGCCTAATTGACGTAGCCGTGCTTGAAATAAATCAATGACTGTAACGCTATAAGCAAAAAAAAGAAGAAAAATCCTTGTAATTTACTCCTTTATGTATGTATTCATTTCTTATGCTTTCAGCTATTTGTTTTGTCAGATATATTTAATTTTTATTATAGGGATTATGTGCATGACGTCATATTGAATGCGCTTCAACGCCATACTGGAGCAATGCATAACATTGCTCAGCATAGAACAAACATCGTTTTTGGCTATTTTCTTCGGGAAATCGGGTATAAATTTTTTTCTCACATATACCTGCGATACTAATTCAACCTATTTAACAACATCAATGCTCTCAAAAATATTACTATATAACAGTAAGTACTTTTAAATTGCAAAATTAGTGATTTTCTTATACTGGACCATGTTATTGAGTGATCCAACATGGCGTTGACTGTAACATGAATGCATACACCCTATAGTGTTATAGTTGTTGATGTTTATTAATTCATTGATTTACTATAACTTCATATTTTCAGTTTTGTGACGACTGACTAATTTGTTGGCAAACTATACTAATTCTGAGTTACTGTACTTGACAGGAAAAGACTATGATGCGGAGCAACCCAAAAGAAAACGCTTAGTAACCGAGATGTTCGCCTCACTTCGCGACGAGCTGAAGCAAGGCCTAGGAACACGAAAGTCACGCTCATCGAGATCTCGGTTGATGCATGCTCGATATGCAGCCTCTCATCAGAGCCAGTGACTTCACAGCATCTCAGCTTGAGTCGTGCATTTGTGTTGCATAAACATTGGCAAATCAAAGTTTAATTTTTTTAAGTGGGAATTAAGTATTTTTACAATGTTAAAATGTATATAATAGATAGTAATTATTTATATAAGTAAATATTGTTAACTATTATTTAGTTCAAAATAATAAACTTCAATTTTCTGTCCCATATATCTTTTAAAAAATATAATGTATTATGCATTTATTTCTATTTAAAAAAAAAAAAACTAATTTTGCGATTGCAAGTCACTTTGTAAATTAAAAGCAATTTATTATGCATAGCTGTTATTGTATGTTGTTTTTCAAGTGTTTATCTTAATTTTTATTCCTAATTTTGTTTTTAACATTGCACTAAATTTTAAAATGAGGAAACAAAAATATAGTTTGGAAACTTTGCTACAATTATGCTCAAATTTGAGACTGTAGTGATTTTTTTAAATGACTTTTAAAATCATCATAGCAATTTCTATGATATTAGAAATAAATGCTGAAATGTTTCTGTTAAACGTTCTTAATCAAAATTTCTTCCATTATAGCTTCTTTTATTACTTATTTTATATTCTGTTTCTTTCAAAAACTAGCATAATCTTCAATCTTATTTTTATGTCATTATAGATATAAATATTGGTGTTGTATTTTTAATTAACTTAACAACTGGGGTGAAAAATAATATCTTATATCTCTGGACATATTCAGGAATAACCTGGGACATATTGTGTGTGCAAGAAATGTGTTTTCTGAGACATAACTTCAATACACATAGTTCAATGTATATCTATGTTTAAACTTTGGTTCTTCATACATTTTATAGAAGAAACAAAAAAAAAGTTTTTATTAATTACAACAAAGGCACTTCAGTAAAATTTAAAAGCTACTAAAATTTATACATGGAAGAAGAAGAAGAAAAATTATGGCATAATAAAATGTCATTACATTTTAAAAGCAAATTAAATTTTGTTGTTTGCTCAGTAAAACTAAAACTGTGTATTGTGTAATTGACAAAACTGTTTTCAACCAGTCTTAATGAAGACATTTTGGTTATCAAGATATCAGTAAGTATAAATGTTGATTATTGAATTAAAATATTAATGAATGTTTGTAAGATTTAACTAATACTTCTATTTGATTACTGCCAAGATATTATTATAAAAATTAGAATTCATCAAGAAGAATTGTATTTTAAGCAGAACAACATAAGAGATAAAAAGGATTGGTCTCAAAATTGACTTCTTAGTTAATGTCATTTTTATGAAGACTGAATATTGTCATTAATATACAGAAATATTGAAAAATGCAAATAATTCATTATCTGTGGAAATAATGTTTTTACATAATAATATTGTAGATTCGAGTATTGAATTGTTGTATTGAGTATTGCTTTGCTATTGTATAATAATATTGTTTATCTTTGATTAGGCTCTTATTTTTGTTGGCTTTTGAAAGACATTTACAAAGAATTAAGATTGAAACGATTGAAATATTGAAATTACGTTTTAAGTCTAGTATACAATTACAAATACATGCTAAAGTATTGTACATAAATAACATACCACATTTGCATTACATCGAGCAGAAAAAGTCAGGGCAATATACGCAACTGTGTACAAAATGTGTATACCATAAAATAGAAATGCATAAAAAATAAACAATTAAAGAAATAAGCTTTAAAATATTTGTCATGTTTTTAATAGTTATTGAAGTATGTATACACTGAATTTTATAATTCGAATGACAGAATTAATCAGAAGTGTAAAAAAGGAAATTATTGACAAATAAGAGGAAGACAACTATGAGTGTTGCTATGATTCCACTTTATTATACTGCGCACGCGTAGTACGTTAAATCGGAAGTAGATACGAGCATAAACTTATAATCATCAGCAAGCAATTTGCCTTTATTTACTCGCCAATTTTCTTATACATATTTGGAAGCGAAATAAGTTAAAATAAAAACCTTGCAGCATTTTAAATATTTCTGAGACTCAAAAGTATCCAACATTTTGATACCAATTTTAAAATTGTAATTGTGTTAACAATGTTTTTCACTAAGAACTGAGCCTGCCAAGTAGGCAACTTTTCGTGCTCCCCAATATATGTATAGCAAGAGAATGAACCGCCGTGCAGTTAGGCAACTTATTGTGCATACAACTTTTATAAAAAAAACATGAATCAAATACTGCTATCTGGTGGACATAGTATACACTAACACAGTTGTGGATTTTATTCTGTATGAAATATTTAAAACTCCCCATCAGAATAATGATATGAAAATTTTGTATCATTTGCAGTTGAGAATTAAAATGTAAGAAGAGTTCTAAATATAAATTGTCAAAAGTTACAAAATATAAAATTTGCGACAACAATAGTGAACAATATTAAGGTACATTATGCATGTATTGTTATACTCAATATGTCACAATTTATTAGCCATAGCCATATGTAATGTTGAGGTATAAATTAATGCAAGATCGAGTTACCAATCACAGATCATTTATGTTTCCAAAGCTTATTTATATATCTAGATATAACTCATTTTTAAACATTTACTTTTTAGGTTATTTGGTTGGTGAGAAATTTTTTACAAGATATACAAATACATCATTAAGTTATCATTAAAATATTTTGTATTCATATATATAATATACAGTGTGTGAAGTGTACCATATTCTTATTTCTTTTAGACTGTATTTCATACTAGGGTCCTGGGTATGTGCCACAATATTCCATGTAAAAAAAGAGATAAAAAAAAAAGATTGAATGGAAATGGCTGTATCCCTTTTAAATGTCTCAAAAATTGTGATGAAAGTACAATTTGAAAAAATTCTTAAGGGACAACAACAAATTATTTAAGTAATGTTTTAAAAAGTAAATAAAATGAAATGGAATATTGTAATATAAAAATCAAATTCATGCATGTATTTTAAAACTACATATTAAAATAATGTTACAGGTGGAAATGTTATTAACTTAAAATAATAAAGTGCTCATATATTTATTTTGTCCTTTATTTCGTTACATCCTTTTCTTTGATAGTAAACTCTCTGCGTTTGCATCAACTTGTGAACTTTTCACACATACTCAACCATTTGATTGCCCTAATTATTTCTCAAACTCGGAAAACAAAAACTCAACATATATTTAGTGTCACCCAAAAATGTCCTTGCAAACTTACTTCCTCTCTCTTTATATTTCTCACCCAGATGCAGTTAATCAACCAAGTAAAAGTTGTTAAGTAAAATTCTACAATTATAATATTTATTACGTTTCTGCATACGTACGGAATTAAGAATGTAACCAAAATATAAAAGTAGTTCTTAAAAAAAAAAGTGACAGTGTTGATTGCATTGATACTAAAAAATACGTATATTTATGACTTAATATAGTCAGTTGAAGGAATGGAGAGATTCAAAAAGATAGAAAGAGAACATAATGCAAAGGTGCTTTTATATTTTACAATAAAAGTATTAATAAATTATCTGCTCTTTATTATATGACAGACTTGTGAAATAAAATTATGAAGATAATATTTATTACTAAATTAGTTGTTAATTAAGAAGTATTAGTGCTAATTAATGAGATGAAAATAACATGTTTCTTTCCTTTTAAATATAAACCTACGCTACACAAAAAATTCATCAAATTATTTTCTAAATGATTTATAAAAAAAAAAAATATATATATATATACTATAATCTTTATGATAAATATTGATCTGAATTGTGAGTTTTTAATATGGTGATTTAGAATTGCATTACGTTAAAAAAAAAAGTTATGTAACATTAAGATTGCCCACAGCATTTTTTTTTTTTTTTTACATATCATTGCAAACATGTTACAAAATATATAGTAGTCCCATTTGTCACACACACGTTTAAATATTATTTATATCCGCATATGGAATATGTCATAAACTGTAATTTATAAGATCTCTCTATATTGTCATTTCAATAGCCGGAAGATGTAAAACAGTTACATATTACTATCACTGAGGTTTGCGGTTTTTATCAACTTTCACGGTTACTTTGATTGCTGACAAGGCAAAGATACATGATAATCATATATTATATCATCATGATATATATGCATAACAAATCTATCATAATACATCTTTACAATAACTTTGAAAATATTAGCTACATTTTTGAAATGTTTGAATTAAGAAACTATTTCATAAAATGAATATACAAATTTTCTATAAAGGAAGCAAATTTGTAATATTAATGAGTCGTTCTCACGAGACATACGTTCACTTGGCATACATAAATTTGAACCTAAATGCACGTATGGACACTGAACGTATATCTTCTGTTTGTAAGTCTCATTTGGTTTCTCATTATTTCGTTCTGATTGTAACTAGTATTTAAAACATGTATAAGGGTGTCTTTTAGCCTAATTTATAATTGCTTTGCCAAATATTTAGCACCAAAAAGTTAACGATTTATTACTATTAATTAAAATGAACATAATAAATATTTAAAATTATAATATAATGAAAAAAAGCAACATGTATACTGTTTTGTTGTTCATAATAAACAACAAACTTTATCGTATATGGTAATCAATAAATAGAACATAAGTAGAGGGGAAGTATAATATGAAAATTCGACAAGCAATCGAAATTTTGCAAGGAACCGGAATATTGAACATTCCTCTCTCTCTCTCTCTCTCTCTCTCTCTCTCTCTCTCTCTCTCTCTCTCTCTCTCTCTCTCTCGATTAAATTCAGATTAGGTAATCTAACCTACAAGACTGAACTTGAGACGCATTTCTATGAAGCAAATTTAATTAATAATAAATAAAAAGCTCCTGTGGTCTAGATCTTAGAATGCAAATTACCTAAAAAATATTAAAACAATTTACTAATTGGTTTTGAATAAGGTTAAAGATCATTTTTTAAAATAATTTAAAAAAATTATATTCATATATACTTTTTTTGCCTAAGGATTTAATAATAAATTGAATTCTGATGATAATGGTGAAAATTTTCTCATGACTCGCATTAGTATCATGAAAAATTAACAGAGAAAAGGTAATTAATTTTATTTGACAAATTACCTGTAGATTTTGCTGAGTTAAAAAACAAACATCATTTTTTTTTACCTTCTAATTCTTATTATATTTTTCTCTTGTGTAATTGTTACAAAATTTGGCACTTTTAATAAATTGTGTTTAAAAAAAATTAAATTGATTTTCATTAAGGGTTATATTAAGTAAGCTAGTTAGTAGAAACATCACAAATTATGCTGTAGAGCATAGCCATACACTTTTACAATATAACAAGTTGTTGGACGTCTATGATTTAACTGATTATATTGATTATACTGATTTTCCATGTTGTACAATAGAGTGATTTTGCAGCGAAGTTTTACATCTTCAGAGGTGAAAAGTAATTTTGCTGTACAGCATAAATGAGCCAACATAGTTGGCTCTCCTTTCCGTGCAGACTTCAAAGGTTGGTCCCCTCAAATTTTGTATGTCATTTGAAAGCATAGTAACACTAGAGTAGGTAACAGAGTAGGTATGATGAAAATTTCACAGCTCGTGACCATCAGATAAGGAAGACCAAAAAATATTAAAATTAATATGAGGTCTTATTAGGGGCTTTAAATTTCAAATGTCAATGTTTAAAAAGTTTGCATGGTAACTTTTTATTTCTATGACCTTCAATTAAGACTATACTGATCAGCTGACCGCAGTAAATGATTAATTTATCTTGTAAATGATGTTAAAGAAAGCAAAAGTTTTGTATTTTGACATAAACAAGTAAATTACGTACACATATCAACGTCAAAAGAAATTCTACATAACATAAAATTAGGTAAACAAAAAGTTTAAAATTTATAGTCATAACATTATACTTAGTTAGTTAGCATAAATTATATTTATAAAGTATACAATGTACATTACATGTTTAATAACCAAATTACATAGAAATAGCTTGAGGTCTTAAATATATTGTATACACAATCATTACATTATTATTATTATGATATGAGTCTTTATTTTTAAAACCACGAGAAGAAATATTGTTATTATTGGAACTATAGTTCTTTGAAGTTTTTTTTTTTTTTTTAAAGTAAACGTTACATTATTATTTTAATATTTTTATATAGTGATGGTTTATTATAACACACAGCCCAGAGCAATCAAACACTATGTCTTAGTCATGTGTCATGTGTCAAATGAATGGAGAGAAAGAAAGCGGATTATTACAACTTACATTGTCTATGTATAAAATAAAGCTGGCTGATGAAGTGTCGGATATCTGATCATACATACACCTTTCCTGTTTGTTATGCAAATCTAATGTGTGGTACATTGATTGATGCTTACAGACATTATAAATGTATTACGTTATTATATACATTATATATTGTATGCAATGTTTTACTGTCAAAATATTTATTTTAAATAATATTTAGGTTACGTTCAGTATAATGAATATTTTTTATTCGAGTAGTTGATAATATGTTATTATTTTGTCTTTTTTTAAGTTTTTTTTTTTTTTTTTTTTTTTGCCATTTACGATTAAAAATATTTTTAGGGAAAAGAAATAAAAGCCAAAACTTTTTCTTTATTATTATTATTTTTTGTGGACGATATTTATGATAAATTTCAAAATTGACATTTATATGAACATGAACCGATATACAGTGTGTGTGTGTGTGTGTGTGTGTGTGTGTGTGTGTGTGTGTGTGTGTGTGTGAGAGAGAGAGAGAGAGAGAGAGAGAGAGAGAGAGAGAGAGAGAGAGAGAGAGAGAGAGAGATTCTATAAGTACACGAATAAAACATATTACGTAATTCTTGTTACATTTATGTCAAACAGCATAAACGTTTCCAATTTAAACATTACATAAAAAATTATGCTGTATAAGATGTTTTTTATATTTATATAATACTGCGTAGTATAAATATTATCCAATATGAAATTGGACTATCATAATTATTAAACTTTTATTTTTATCCGGTATGTATAAGGATGTATGTAATATCACACAAATGTGAAATAAGTGAAATTAAATTGATAGTTCCTAGAACTAATACTTAGAACTACGTAATGTGTACTACATACAGATACATGACAGTAACATTATATACTTGATGACCAAAATAAATTTTGCAATGCTCCATCATTACACAGTTTAAACGCATTATACATTTTTTTACGCAATAATAAAATTACCAGTAAAATAATAGAGAATTGTGCGGCATGATTCAGAGCAGTTAATAATTTTACCTCGTCCTTTGTCTTGTATACAACAAAAAATACTAATAATAAATGGGTTATAATTATTTATAACCAATAATAAAAACATATTATTAAAATATTACATAACAAAATATATATACATGTAAACATTGAGTTAATAATAGCAATAAAATTATGGACATGTTTAAATATTATTGTATAAATTATATAAAAAAAAATACAATGAAAATTCTCTTTAATTATTTTGCAATAATACTTTATATAAATAATATATAGAGCAATTTATTCTTGATACGTATTATATATTTTTAAATTATTTAAACACTATTGAGCAAATTTTGACGAGCAACGTATATGGTTATGCAATGTTGTAACAAAAATATATTTCGCACTTTATAAATTCTTGACGTTAAAATATATCTAAAAAAACAACTTTTCAATCATTTTTGTTAATACGATGAACTCGTTCTTAATTCAACAAAAGTGTAAATAAAGTACCTTTAATTATTTTTTTGACCTCTTTGAAAGAATATACTTGTATTACAAAAAAAAAAATATATCAATTTTAAATTTAATCTTATACATGAATGCATAATATATAAAATAAATCTTGAATTTTTTTTAAGGCGTAGTCTTAACACTTATTTTTCTGTTACTGTTTAGATTGTCATAACACATTATTTTAATGCAATAAACATGTCAGATAAAAATATATAGTATTATATAAGATCTTAAATTATTTATATCATTATATAACTTCATATCTTTTATTTGAGTATTACTATTTTGATACTGAAAAATTGTATTTAAATGTGTTGTATTCAAAAATTACTTTTATCATTTTTATGATTACACTAATGCATTAACATAAGAGGGAAAAGTTAAAAGTTGTTGTTATCATTCATCACCCTTTCAAGTCAAGGCTGGTCGTGATTTTCAACAAAATTATGTAATATTTCTTTTACTTTTTTTTTAGTAGTTGTAATTTTACTTTTATAACTAATTAACAAGTTTGGTGACACAAAATTATACTTAGAACTTGTCATGTTTTTTTTAATGACTTTATTTATTGTTAAATCAAATTTAGGACACTTTTGCTTCATTTGACTTATTGCAATCTAAAAAAAAAAAAGAAAGAAGTTTATTATTATTATTATTAAAAAAAAACTATAAATTGGAATAAAAATTTAACATAATATATATAAGATATAAAATATAAACCATAATCGTAATATTTTATAGCACAATAAGTGCACCCAATTTATCCCAAGTATAATTCAAATTTTCAGACATTTTGACTTTCACTAAAAATAAAAATTTCATATTTACCAGCGAATGAAAAATCTTTAATTTAAGAATAAAATTTTATTGTGTACTGTACTTCACTTTTTTTTTCTTTTTTTTTTTCCTGCAAGAGCAATGTTCAATTACATGATTTTTTTTTATTCTTTCTTCCGTAGATTATAGAGCACGTGTTCATCATGATAATTATAATCTATTTCATATATCGTAAAAATACATGACATGTTATGTGAAAATTTCTTCTTTCAAAAACAACTCATGTAGAAATCTTCAACTGGTAATTTTAATGCACGTATAAAAGAAGTTTTGAAGAAATGAAATAGGAAAAGTTCTATACTTACTTATACTCATTAGTCATTACACTTGAGATATTTAAACCATTGCTTACATTTTCATTGGCAGATGACTACATATATTATATATATATATATATATATATATATATATATATATATATATATATATATATATATATATATATATATATATATATATATGTATATATAATATATATATATATATATATATATATATAAACAATGTTGCATATAAACTGGAAGGTTTACAATAAGAAAATGCAGTCTTTAACCTTCAATTCAAGTAAAAGATTTTTCAAGAAAGTTTAATGTCTCTATGCTACTTTATATGCATGCGTATAGTATGTCACGTCAATTTTAACTGATTTCGCTTCTGCATGTGTTTAAATTATCTTCTCGGGTCAAATTTTAATTATATTATACCGTCTTACTGAAAGCGTGCTGTTATCAGATATGATACTCTGTCAAGTAAGTGAGAAATGAATAATACCTACATTTTATAATTTAAACTTACAATTAACTTTGAACAATTTATATCTAAACACACAAAAATAGCATTCCATAAGTTCTGCAGTGTTTTCACTTTTCTCACATTATAATTAAAAATTACAACATAAAAAATATCAACCATTATTTTTATTTTTGCTATGTTTCAATATTCAAATGAAAAAAAAAAAAAGAAAGAAAAAGAAAAAAGTAACTTATTGTTTTGTAGCATTTTTTTTTAAATCGATAGGTCTGTATGCTTGATTTGGCAAAATCAGTCATATTATTATAATTATTAAAAGAAAGGGTTCGAAGATAGTATAATAAAGATATGCTCATAAACTGGAAGTGACGTCACGTAAATTGTTTTGTTTATGGATATTAACATTGTTGTCGTTAATTATTCAATGACGTCACAACCGCTAGTGAGCCAAGGGTAATGTCAAACAACTGTTCAGAAAAGTCCTCTTTAAATCAACTGGACCTGATTTTTTGCAAATTGGTAATTTAGACCAAGAGAGGATCCATATTCAAATTCAAGAGCACGTCCCATGTTACCATGTTACCATTATTATGCTTTTTTTTTTTTTTTTTTTTTTTTTTTCAAATTCTTGAATTTTCAAATTTTAGTCACACACGGACAAAAATAAATATGTAATAATTATACTGTATAGCTAATGTTTAGCACTATTTCTTCAGTACAGCATAATTTATACTAATCTGCATACACACATTGTGTTTCATAAATAAATAAAAATAAAAATATCAATGACACATAGCATAAATATTATGTTAACAATAAATAATAAAAATAAAAAAAATAATAATCATACTGTACAATTGTACAGTATGATTATTATTTTTTTCTAATTTAGCATCATTTATATAACTATAATGATATAAATGCAGCTCTAAATTACGTATTTTATTATTTCCGTGCATGAGGTTCAATGCTAAATTATTCATCTCTATTTCACCTACCCTGAAATTTTTATCATGGATAGTTTGCACAATAAATTTAAAAGGATACCAAATTTGATGATCAAAATTAAGATTAAAAATTAATAATTCAGAGGTTAAATTAACCTCTGAAACCTTCTTATAATTATTGTAAATTCGATATAGTTACTCTTCAATAGACCCCTTTCACATCCTTGCGCTTTGTCGCCATGTTTGTGGTGCCTAATGTATTGTCCAGCATAGGGGAAACATGATTTCTCCTAATTTTTCACTTAATAAGAGTTTATTTTAACTGAATGAATTTTTCTCATATTTTTCGAGCTTATTAGGAGCTAGAAATGTCTTTGATTGAGGTTTGAAGCTTCTTTTGCTATTAAAAAAATAAAAATGAATTTTTTCATATGCTGGCCTATGTATTCATAACCAGCAAAATGGCGGCTCTTAAATATGAGTGCAACCGGTCTATAGGGATCTATTGTAGTCACTAATAGGCTACACACGTATGAGGTAATATGATACAAATTAATAAAAAACGTGAAATACAGTAAAGGAAACACATTAAATGTAATTGCTTCAATATAGTAATTGCATACTTTTTTGATCAAGCTGATAAGTTTAAAATATTTGTGAACATGGTAGTTATTTTTAGAAATTTAATGAAAATAAAACTCTATTAAACCGCTTTTGTGTACAGAAATGCTTCTTATATCACACCTTTCTCAATGTCACGCTATAAAGAAATTCAATTTAAAGTCACAGTACAGGTGTATAATGCTTTGAACTAATTAGTTCTATTTACCTCAAGGGAGTTAATTAAATAATAGAGTATTTAAAATTAAATTATATAGTATACAAACTATATTATTAAGTAAAAAAAAATAAACCACAAATTTTAAAAATTTACACCTTGAAAATTAAACTATATGTATATATATATATCTAATTCTATGCAGATAATTTTTTTTATCTAGATTGTAAATAATAATTTGTAACGTGAAACTTAATTAAATAATAATGATATAGAGAATAATTAAAATAAATGCATTATCACAAATGTTAGTATACGTCCTTGTTATTTTGATTGCATAATAGAAAGGCCGTTCGCCTGTCAAAGTGTTATACTCTACACAAGACTACGTGTATCTTCCGCCGGACTCACAGCATGCCAAGCTATATAGCTACCTTTATCTTTTTTTTTTTTTTTTTTTTTTTTTTTTACTCTTACTCTACTTTACCCGTTATGTTATGATTGCGAAAGCAGAGCAGCAAGTTTAAGTTACTTCTTTCCTCTGCCTCATTTACCGCAACAAACCAACGTCCACTTTTGCCGCACCGCACCGCACTTGTTACTCGTAATTTTAAAATGTGACTTTCACTTGTCCATGCCTTACATCTTGATTTTTTATGCATCATATTCAAGCACGAACTTGTAGATTTTTTTTTTAAACTATTATTATTAAAGACGTAATACTATTTTTTTCTCTATATATATATTATTAGATGTTATTTCATTGATGAAAAAAAAAATTAATTTATTGAGGTTTATTAATGATTGAAAAACATTATTGTATGTATGTTTCATGTGCAATATTTGTACTGATTTCCGAATTCTTTTCTTTTATATTGAGAAACTTATCATATTTACTTTATTTCATAATTGAAAAAGAAGAAAAATAGTTATAATTTGTACGTACTAAAAATATATGATATAGGAAAATAAATTGAGCAATTGAATAAAAAAATTGCAAAATTAGAATATGAGGATAGCTAATGGAACTATTTTGTTATTCATATTTAATTCTATATATTCTTAATTTGTTTAAAAAAAAATCAATACATAATATAATACAAAATATTGTGTATAAATATCAATAGGAAGTTACATTTAAAATTATTTTTTTCAGTGTTAAAAATATTATAAACTTTAAGGAAGAGTTTTAGTAGAAACTAACATTACAAATTACCGGATTTTCTCAATTATTTACATAATATACTGTCTGTGTATGTATAAAAATGTGTAATATATATACACCTGTATTATATCTGTATACTAAGAGAACGTATATGTATCTGTTTTATTTATTTACTTATCTCCAATCAATTACAAATCATTTCCTCTGATGTAATAAACAATGACTATGTATTTACTTATATTATTGTATATTATAAAAACGTGTCTATACAAAAAAATATATATATATATATATAAATAAAAATGTCTTTTTAGAAAAAAAAATCACATTGAAAGAATTTTAAAATCTGACCCAATTCTACATATTCTGAACAATACATAAAAAAAAAAGTAAATTAATTGGTGTGGCATAAGGAAGCTGAACTTAAATATATTTAATATACAACATAATACCTATATACACGTGATGCATGTAATATGAAAATTTAATTGTTAAACTCATGCACAAACCATACAACATTCACTTTAAAATATTTATACAAGAGGGTGTGGCATTTACTTCCAGTTTATCCAACACATTTTATATATTATACTTTACAATATCAAACAAAATTAATATAAACATTTTTAAATCCATTAATCTTGTTTTTTTCTCTATATCTCTCTTTTTTTTTGCGTACAACTACAAGTAAAATATTAAATAATATAATAAATCGTATTTTTATATCCGTAGGTATATACAATTTAATGATATAACATTTGTTATGGTTGCTAAATAATAAGAAAATAATAATAAAAAAAATTGCGTATGTTCTTGTTAATGATTAAAAAGTTTACGGTAATTTGTGTTGGCTAATTCGAGTAATTTCTATGTTTTTATTACAAAGAAACCCTCATTAGCCCATAGACCACATGAAACAACTTGTGCTTTTTACTGATTGTCACACAAAATGAGATCTCGAAAAACCATGACAATTTTTACCAGAATGTAAATGTAGCCCCACAAGAGAGCGTAAAGATACTGTGAAGTATGCTGTTTGCGTGACTATTCCTGTTTCTAACTTCAGAAACAAATCGGGCAAAATTAGTATATGTATGAAAATGTTGTGCGGGTTGCATAGGTTGAAATTTTCGGATCACTATTACGGCGCAACAGTTTTGAGACTAACTAATTATGTTATTTGTGTTATTTGTGTAAGTCCCATCAAGTGTTTTGTGATATAAATGCTATAGAGTTTCCTTCTGGTTCATTCCTTTAAACAAGTAAAAATTTAAAAAATAATCAATATTTACTTGGATTTATCTGCTGCTGAATAAATAAATAAATAAATTGAATTGAAAAGGTTTAAAACTAAATTGAATTCATTACGCAAACAAATAACTAATATACTATAATTAATATACACACATACTGAATCATATTATTAACTTCAATAACAATATTAGAAACTCATTAATATAAATGTCATTATTTATAAATTTTATATTTTGCCCTGCCCATTTAGAAAATAAAATTTTTGCACATATAAATACCAGGACAATTTCTAAACCTTATTTTATTTACATATCTGACTACAAGTAAGAGACAATACTATAGAATAATATTACATTAAAGGCGTTAACTATTCCGCAATCTGCATAAATCATATTCATATAAAACTATAATATGGTAGATTACGTTCATTGATAAAACTTATAATACTATATTATACAGAATTATAGTATCAAGATCAAATTTACTAAAAAAAAAAAAAAAAAGGAGATTAGTTTTCTAACTATAACCTACGGCAATATAAAGTATATAGGTATGTAGTACTTCCACGGTAGATATCTATCAAAATTGGTTTAGTATTTGAACTCTTATATTATTATGTCAAAATTTTATTTCAGTATATTATACTAAAATAAACAATTTGTATTTATTATACATACGTATGTGTTTTTAGTTACGCATTCTTGTTATGAACAATAGTTTGTTTTTTGTAGACAAAATTTTGCAGACAAATTTATTTAAGTATATACACAGTATATTCATTTTCAATTATGTAACTCTCTTTTTTTTAAGAGGACCTTGTGTGTTTATTCCGTAAAAAAAAGGTCATGAGTCATGACATGACATATGATTTTTAAGTCTTTTTTTTTTTAAATGAAGAGAGAGAGAGAGAGAGAAAGAGAGAAAAGTAATGTACGTAGTGTAATGTAATGGAATATTTTATTACGTCGCATTACCATATTTTATTTCGGGTCAATCAATAAAATTTGCTTAATATTTTTATTATAAAGATAAAATATTTATACGACTATTTAAATGAATTGCTAGTTACTGAAACTCGTAGTAATAATAATAAAGTAGTATTTGGTTTAGGGCTGTTATATAGTAAATGTTTTTACGTTTGAAATAATGTTGGAAAATGAAAGTTATATTATTAAATGCATCACTTTGAATATTTTATTTTTATATTTTCATAATAATATTAAAATGACCTGTTGTAAACATTTACTCTAGATTCATAATATTATAGTGACATGACAAGTTATTATAATATAATATCGAGGTAGGTAGGTATAGGTACAGTACTATATACTTGTGGGCATAAAATATATTATATGATATGATTGCATCAACGATCCATTGCACGTGAGGAAATGATACTTCACTTTTCTCTGAGAGAGAGAGAGAGAGAGAGAGAGAGAGAGAGAGAGAGAGAGAGAGAGAGAGAGAGAGCATGCTCTAATGTAAATGCTCATGACTTTTTTTGTTTCAGAAATTTAAATTATGTTTTGATACTGTTATTTAATTTTAGATCCTTGGTCCTTGGTTTATATATATACACACACACACACACACACACACACATATATATATATATATATATATATATATATATATATATATATATATATATATATATATATATATATATATATATATATATATATTTCTTTTTCCTACCACCCAGGTCTTAGTTGGTTAGGTTAGTTGTGTGCATTATGGTTTTACTCTATTATACACCACTGCGTATATCATCTACTAAATCCTGACTAAAAGTATAGAAGATATTGATTTAAAATAATTACAGCAACAACCTATTAGCTTATGTTTCATAAATTTAATCCATATGGTAAAAAAAAAAAAAAAAAACTTTCAATATTTTTCCTGAAGCTACATAATTGCCTATATCAGCATTTATTTTTATATCATGCTTTTTCTTTTTACTATGAAAGCTTAAAAAAATGCTATACACAGTACTATCAGATTTAGGAACCAGATTTTTTTTTTTGTAACGTGTACCTAAATTTGATATAGTAATGTATAAGTAATGAGTATAGTACTACATACGTATATAAGTATATTATATAGTTACCCTCACTTCCTTATTATATCAGATCAGAACATTTATAAAGAATTATAAGATTGACTTATGTAGAACTTTTTTATAGTTAAAGAAATTGCATTTTCTACATTGTAAAGATAAAGTCAAAACTTGTTTGCCGTACATAAATTTGCATATTTTTACTCTATAGTCGTCGCGACAACAGAGATTTGTGCTGTACGAGATAATAAACTGCGATAAAAATTAATGCCATGCTAGTACGTAAGTTTTTCTTTATATTTCACCGAGTTCTGTCAACTTCTGGGAGAGTTCAAAATTCTTTTTGACAACTTTTATTGGCAAATTACCAAATTACATAAGATATAAACGATTTTTTTTTATATAATATAATGACAACTTGAATACCGTCAATATTAATCATTATAAAATAATATGAAATATGTAATTAGAATCGAGGTTATCGGTGAGACGCGAGGGAAAAGCTTAGGGACCGTATGTTTCTAGCGTTTTTTTTTTTTTTTTTTTTTTTTAAAGAAAAGTACCGAAATGAAATGAATAACTTGCGATTCTTATAGTGTTGCATTTCAATCTATAGTTGTGTAAGTTTTTTATTTCCATGCGGCCTCCAGGAGGCCAGAAATATTTAAATGAGGGACACTTTTACGTGTTTTAAGCTAATAGAAAATTTTAAGAATTTTTCATCACCGATAAAATTCACCGATAAATTCGATAAATTCAATTTATTGTATTCGATAAATCAACTCTAAAACTTTTTTTTTTTGCTCTATATTGGTGCATATATAAATAGATACAGTATTACAGTATACATTACGTACTTATGCAATTAAAAATAAACAAACGTGAACCACTCTACTATTTTTCAAATAAAAATCGTGCCAGATTTACAGTTATATAAACATTATATATCATTTAATAATATTTTCAACCTTGATCAACTTATATAACTGATCCATTAATGTTATTGTTTCTATATACTCATAAACAATAAACTCTTTAATTATAGCTTAATTTGACTGGAAAAAAAACCGAAGTCTCTATAACCTTTTGTCCTTGAGTATATTTATAAAATAGAAACTTAAATAAAGAAACACAATGATATAATTTTGTAATGAAATAATAATCTAATTAATTGTAATTATATTTGCAAGTTAAGAATCACGATTTTTGTTTTATTAAATTCACGAATTAATGTTTTAATTGTGTCTTGTATGATTTTATACTATCGTGAGTAGGGCGTATTCACTAGTTGACTAACTTGTAAGAGCATTAGAGCGCAATACCTATAACTCTATGGGCCTTATGCATATAAGATGGATGAAATTACACTCTCCATCATTAGTTAGAGACATGCAATATTTTTTCACTTCCTTTATAGAAATTAACACTTTATGTCCCGTTTTTTTTTTTTTTTTTTTTTTTAGTACTGATTTGTAAAATATGAATTTTCCTCACAAGGATGCCAGAGTTATAATATAACAACTTTTTAGCTTCATTTCATGGTCTATAATATACGTGATTATATAACAATCTTTATTTTTAGAGCTATATTTTAAAGTATTGATTGACAGCTCAACTATATGATGTAATAAATTAGTTTCAGGTGTATATAATCGATACTTTCAACACTGTCATTAATCTTACTAAAGTTATATACGTACGTACGTAGTGTAAATTCAATCATATTGTAATGATTATTAATCATAAGAAATATAAGTAATGTTTTTACTTCAAGCAATATCGGAAGTATTAAAAAAAAAAAAAAAAAAAGATTTTAAGATATTATTTGTTATTTTTATTTATTATACATACTTTATTTATTTACATCCAAAAACCATTGTAATGAATTTCTATAAGTTTAGCTTACTAGTCTAACCATTTTGCCTATAGCAATAACCACATAACAATAATCAGTCTAATAGTATGCAACTTATAGAATGTCAATGCAACTGTAATTATTTATTTCACTGTGTCAATATTTACAAAATATGTTAACAAAAAAAATATTAATATAATAACTTGGCCTAGTTGATGAAAACATTGGCCTAAATATTGAACCATATAAAATCTCGACCTATCACTATTTGCCATATATTCAATGAAATATTTCTAAAGCAATTAAAACTTGTTTCCGATTTGACAGCTATATCTGGAAATTAAGATATTATATAAATTGCTTCATTATGATTTATACGCAGAAGGGTGTGGATTTTTAAAAATATAGATGCAAATATGCTAATAACAAGTCTTTTTGATTTTGCAATAGATGAAATTTGTTAACATATGAATAAATATATAAGAGTTTAATGGACTTATTTATGTGACAAGAAATGTTGGTTATACTTATGAAAAAAAAAAAAAAGAAAGAACTGGATTACCGGTTGGATTTGTCACCAAAATTACTTACTAAGATACATACTCTCTAAAGCCTCTTATAATATACAAAGAAAAAAGTTGAAGTTACCTTACCACATTTTATAATTATTTAATTTTCTTTCTTTCTCTTAAATTTTAATTCCTATGTATTATTATTATTTTTTGTCTTGGTGTACCATGCCAAATAAAGAGAACTATAATAATAAGGTAGTTAAATTGAATATAATGGTATTATTATATTATGAAATAATTTCTTCCTTTTTAACCATACAAGGCTAAAAGCATTTTATAAAAACTAATACATTTATGTCCTCAAGGATATTTTTATTTAATTATAATTATATGTAAACAGAACGTAACATGTCAAATTTGTGATCATAAAATTAAATAAAGTAATTTTATATATTGCTGGTTTATAAATAAATAATCAAATAAACAAACAATTGCCTTAATTCAAAACATTCAATTGAAATTTGCAAGGTTTAGGCCTGATAAGTATGTGTAAGTCTATGTGTATTTCAGAATATTACTGATAATAATTCTCATTTAGATTGATTTTGTGGTTGAGATATTGTTTCAATTAACAAACTTTAGATATGGAACGCAAAGTTGAGAATTAGATTTAAAAAAATGTAAAAGGAAGTGCTAGGCATAGTATATATATATTTATAATATGTTGAAAGGAACATAATATACTGTTTTATTTTATTTTTTCTTCTTTTTACAATATTAAAGCATTCAAAATACTTTAAAAAAGTGAAAATCATAATGTAACTACTAATACATAATGACGTAATGATATATAATGATTTTTATTTACCTTCATGTTTAAAGCAATATAGGATATAAAAATTTAAACGTTTAATAATCAGTTTTCAACTTTAAATCTTATTGATTTTCATCGACTTCCTCTCAATTATAAAGCAAATATTTAATAATTATTTCCTAATATATAAAAAAAAAAATAATAAATACGTAAATAATTAACAGATATTATTATGATTTAATAAATTGATAAGCAAATTTTCACTTTTCTTTCGTTATTTATAGAAAATTTTGAGTTGTAAAAGTTGTTATATAGCAATAATAAAATTAATTAGGATGATATAATACCGTAGAAGTATCAGTTAACAAAATTTGCATAATATATTTAATTAGTTAATAATTTTGTTATTATCTAAGTTAACAGTGTGTCACCTACTGAGATATATTTTTATGTTTAAAAAAAAAAAAAAAAAAAAAAAAAAAAAAAAAAAAAAAAAAAGCAGGACATCAGAGACATTAAAAATTATGGTAAAAGCAAGAGTGGAAAGAGGCGTGATAGTTTTTGGCGCGTAACTGCTGGAACTAAAACTTATAAAAGAATAATGTTGAGTAATACTCAGCAACAGAACAGACTGGCTTCACTCTTCCTTGGTTAGCTTTGCAAAGGAACCGGTCGGTTTTATGGGTTCAAATGACACACAAACTGGTTCAGACAAGGTGGTTTCTTTTAAACTATATATATATAATAGAGAAGAGAACATAATATATTATTGTTTTATGAAGACAATAAAACATCATTATCGTGATTCAGAGAGCTTCATAACATTTGTGTAGAAATAAGAATAAAACAAATGAGTTTAATTGTATACCTACGTAGAGTACGTAATGTTGTACTACATTGTAATCTCCTTCATTTTAATGCACGTACACTCTCTCTCACTCTCTCTCTCTCTCTCTCTCTCTCTCTCTCTCTCTCTCTCTCTCTCTCTCTCTCTCTCTCTCTCTCTCTCTCTCTCTCTCTCTCTCTCTCTCTCTCTCTCTCTCTCTCCTCCTCCAAACACTATTCCACCTCATCCACCCAAAATCCACCCACTCTTTTTTAGCCATTCTAATTTGTTTTTTCAAAACTTACATGATATATAAAAATGTCAGCAATATGTAATAATGTAAAATTCTGATTATCCCTTCAAAATCTTAACTCAGAGTCCATATATCACTGTGAATGACCTGACAATATGAATATTGTATTGAAAAAAACAAGAAACGGCAGCAATATTTTCTTATTATACACTATACATCAACGCCCAAAATTATTATATTATGTTGAAATACATGTGGTATTTTTTTTGCCTAATTTATAACGAGGTTAATGTATCAACAATAGAATAATAATTTGTGTTTTGAAGACATGTGTAACTTTATGATTCTCGCGATGCCATAAATTAAATTAAAATAGTGCGTACGTTTAATATACAAATTATATTATGTAACAGTATAATTCTATAGTATTTAAAACTTGAATAACAGATCATATTTTACTATAAATAAATTTTAAAAGTATCCTAAGTTATTACCATCAACCATTGTAATAAATAAATTAATTTTTTTGGAGCTATTAATAGAATTTAAAATGACTTCATTTCTTTCTCCCTTATACACAGAGTAGTAATTTTTTTTTACAATTTTAATATAAAATATTTAATGGCAATTACATGATTTATGCCGATAGATCTCAAATTATTTACTATGTATAGCTAAATAATGAATTAAATCTCGATTTTCTTCTCTTTTCTGACTCAGAATTAAAAAAAAAAAAGACCATACTTTTATTTAATAAAAAAATCACGTTTTCTTCACTAAAATAATAATAAATAAAAATTTAGACTAATTTATCACTTAATTGTAGGTCCAGTTTCCCATAGAGTGAACGTGTGCTACCTTTCAGGAACACAATACAGCCTAAGGCGTCCATGGATCAATAAGTATCATACTCCAGTTTTTTTTTTTTTTTTTTTTTTTTTTTTAAGTACTCTCACTGGCATCAAGAAAATATTCGGAATCTACAGTTAATCAACTTGATATTATAAGTAAAAGTTGAACAATTATACTGAAGTAGATAATATTCACTGGTATGGTATTATTTTCTAATATGAAGTCGTGCAAGTTATTTTAATTATTATTCAATACCATCAATAATGCAAAAAAAAAAATATATATAATATATAAAATCAAATAAAAAATAAACATAAAATTACGTAATTTATACTAGAAAACAGGTTTGAGATTTTAAATTGAATTTTTAGGCTAAAAATGATTATACACCTGTTCTGTCAAAAATTTGTTGCCAAATATTTCAGGCATGTCAAAGATAATATGAAGTGATTGATAATAAATTATGGTTCTAGTTCAATGGGTGAGTGAGTGCAGGTTGTTTCTGCTATCGTCATACTACATCTTAAGATTAATAAAGAAAACTACTATCCAAATTTTATATATACAACACACACATAATTTTTTATGTTTTGTCTACATTATTATTTTCCTCGAGAAACAAATCTATGAGTAATTGTCACTCAATTTTCAAAACCTACATCAATACAATTCTAATTTAGTAAGGAAAAGCAAAGCAAAGCAAAGCAAAGCAAAGCAAAGCAAAGCAAAGCAAAGCAAAGCAAAGCAAAGCAAAGCAAAGCAAAGCAAAGCAAAGCAAAGCAAAGCAAAGCAAAGCAAAGCAAAGCAAAGCAAAGCAAAGCAAAGCAAAGCAAAGCAAAGCAAAGCAAAGCAAAGCAAAGCAAAGCAAAGCAAAGCAAAGCAAAGCAAAGCAAAGCAAAGCAAAGCAAAGCAAAGCAAAGCAAAGCAAAGCAAAGCAAAGCAAAGCAAAGCAAAGCAAAGCAAAGCAAAGCAAAGCAAAGCAAAGCAAAGCAAAGCAAAGCAAAGCAAAGCAAAGCAAAGCAAAGCAAAGCAAAGCAAAGCAAAGCAAAGCAAAGCAAAGCAAAGCAAAGCAAAGCAAAGCAAACAATGAAATTGATGTTTATTCATTTTAATGAGTTTTTAGAGAAACAGAAGTATTTTAAACCCCTCTATAAATCAACTATAAGTTCTTCTCTAGTTGTCTATAAATCCTCTATTAGTTTTATTAAATAGATGAATGTCTTATTATACAAAAGCCTTTAACCAGACATCTCTATTTCTTTTGTATAAGATTAAAAGCAATTACTTTCTTTTAACTATCAATAATTGCTTTTTAACTGATATAACATATTTTATAAAACATATTGCTATTTTTTTATTCTTATAATTTTTAATATAACAACAAAGAATAGAATAATAAAAATATTTTTTAACAAAAGAATGAGAAATTTATATCATAAATAAAAAAAGGACAGCAAACTATAATAATAATAATATATAAAACTTATTGATCAGCACTTTACGTGACAATCATTAAGTACCCAATAACATTCCAATTTTCCCTCTCTCATGCTCTATTTTTATTATTATTATTATAATATCCTTTCATTTGATAGATTTTATAACTATATACTCCCAATGCTGATCAATACTTTTTTTTTATGTATTATATATATTTTTTTTCCTTTCGCTCTCTATGTTATGTATCTAAACCATTTTAAATAATACTGTATATCCACCTTTCTCTTTCATATTATATAGATGAACATAGTCCATATATGCTGGTCACTTTTAGTTCCTATACATACCGTGCACGACATAAGAAAAAAAAATGTATTAGTCAATCCGATTACCTGATTTTATTATTATTATTATTAATAAAGTGGAAGGGAGAAATATTATATAAAAGTAATATCCTTTCAACTTACCACATCACTAAATATTATTTGTCATATTGTAATGCGAATTAAAAGAAAGTAGAACTACTTTTTTTTCTCTTCTAATACATGGGAGTTAGGAAAAGAGGTGTCGGGCGTACTACTTGATAATAACCTTGACCGTTTCTTTTTATTTTAGATATAATAAAAAAAAAAAAAAAAAAATGTTTTGTTTATATGCCTCTGGTATAGAAGTTTATGATGTTATAGCTAAAATAATTTTTAAATAAATATCCCCTTAAACTAAAATGATTAAGCCTTATATTTGTATTATATAATTTTACCTTCATCTCTAAATCATGCGTTTTTTTTGTGCTTTTTTTTTTAAGTTTGTTACGCAATCAAAACCATAAGAATTTTTTTCTTACGCATATTGTATTTTACATGTCACAAAATAGATAAAAAAAAATAAACAATTCATTTTTAAATATAAAATTAATAGTTATGTAAGTTTTATTTAAATTATATGTTATTACAATATTATGCTGAAACATAGTTGTTAAAATGTTCAGATCAAAATCTTCTTGTAATATAATATGATGTAATTTTTGAAGTGTTTTCTTATACTTACACTCTTTTTATTGTTTTCTTTTCATATACAAAAACAAATCTAATTGGGATGTTACATTTATAAAATTGATTACTCAGCTTTTATTATAGGACTTCAATTACTTTATAAGGAAAGTTTCATAATGTATGAGATCTTTTACTTTGATATCTCATAGAATGTGATCTCGTCACAAAAAGTATTATATTATATTGAGAGAGAAAACAAATGTTTAAGTACCTTCAATTGTTCATCAGTAACACGTTTTGATAACTTATGTTTTAATCATTTTGTTGTTTTATTTCAATTAATCAAAAAAGTGTTGTTAGTCTCTGAAAAAGAATAAAATCAATAAATAATTGAAATAATTACATTTAAAATTTCAAATATCGTTACTATGGTTTACGATGAAGTACAATTAATTAGAAATGTTAGTTATGTTATGTTTTCCTCTTTTCATTACCTTCAAATTTCTTATAATATTATGCAACGATAAGTGCACTTATGTTCAATTAACCAGAAATTATTTAAATATTGCATTGTTTAATATGAAATCAATAGACAATTTTTATATTGTTGTTTTTTGTAAAAAAAAAATTCGCTTAGTTTTGAATACCCTTCAATATAAGCCCTCTCTGAAGCCCTGAAATATGAAAATGAACTGTAAATATTCTGTACTCTTTTGAGTTAAATAATAAAAAAATATTTAAGTTCAAATTGTGTAGTTTTATAAGCAAATGTTTTTATTTGATTATTTTATAAAAACAAAAGAAATAGGGGAATAATGCCAATTTTTTTTCATGTGGACTACTTCCCATTTTCATAAATAAAAATAATTGATTTTATCCTCACTTTTACTAAAAAATCTCTACTGTTTGACGAATTTCATTTTCAGTTACCTTAATAAAAATGATGACTATAGTTATTAATTATTTTATTTATTAATAAAGATGTAACAATAATTAACAACAAGAAGATAAAAATTAGCGGAAATATCTCACAATTATTTAATATTTCCACGCTCATCTTCCTTATAATAAAACAGATGTACTAATGTCATAAAACATAATACAAATTTCAGTAATAAAATAATTACAAGAAGTAATATTAAAAGTCTATATTTTAATATACATCCTAAATTACTGTCAGCAAGAATTAATTATTCTCAAGCTTTATAGATAATGAGAAAGTGTTTAAAAAAATACTTCAACAACTTTTCATTTATTATTGTATATCAACGTATAGTTTCTTTCTCTAAATCCCGACTTCTTATAAGTAACATTAGAAAATAAAAGTTAGGGTGTGTCATATTATATATTAATAATTATACTATACTGTTTTATATATTTTAAGCTTATATGTTTTGTCTTTTTCAATTCAAAAATAATAAATGGTTTTTATTGAGAGGCCACAAAAGGCCACAAACCAATATTCAGAGACTTGCGGAAACTAATCCTATGTTTGTTCCTAAAATTTTAAACAGATTTACAGAAAGAACAAAAAAATATATGTATTGCCTAGTTTTTGGAATCAAATTCTTTGTAATTTAAAAAATCTTACTTTTAAAGCTCGGGTTAAAAAACAATTAAAAATCTTTTTATTAAATAATATATAATTCCATATAAGACTGTTGTGAGCAAGAAAAAAAATAATGAAATGATATTTTGAAATTTTATGGGTATACCTATCTATGGGTATATATCTATAGAGATAAATAATAAAAATAAAAATAAATAAATAACAAATAAAAATCAATACTTTATTTTGTTTTATCAGTTTATTGTTTATTCGTTTATTTGTGTATTTATTTTGTTGCTTTTTTACTATACACGTAATATGATGAAATGACATTAAAAAAAAAAAAAAAAAAAAAAAATGAACCGACCGATAAGGCTATGCCTTGGTTGGATTATGCTCCATGTAAATTATAAATAATAATAAACAAAACTTCTACACTCAGGAGAAAAAAAAAAGTATAATAATAACTTTTTGAACTTATATACCTTAATTTTATAACGTTACATTTTATGTACAGTTTAGGCTATAACACAATAAAATCAAATGACTAATTTTAGCATTTGAATTAAGTACGTATTTTTCTCATAAGAAAAACATTGAAAATTTAGTATATATACAAAATTTGAATAATAAAATAATATTATCTCAATCGTGTGTACTACAACAACAACAACAACAGCAACAGCAACAGCAACAGCAACAGCATCAGCAACAGCAACAGCAACAGCAACAGCAACAGCAACAGCAACAACAACAACTTAACAATTTTCTATGGCTTTCTTATAACAGTCACACTAACATTGTTAAATAAGCGTAGTGTGGATACTTGTTAAATTTGAATAATATATCTGATTATATAAATGCAATCTACAATATAAGTCTATACAAAGCTATTAGGGTGTCACATCAAAAATTATCAATCAAAACTCTCAAATATTCCCAAAATTGTAATTTAAGTCTAAAACTTGTATTAAAATAAAACCTGAAATATATAGCATAAAATTTAGTGAATTGGCGTAACTAATGTATATATATATATAGTACATTAAATCCATAATTAACTAATTACTGTATTACAGTTATCAATTAGTAAAAATTACATAAATAATTAAGTAAATATTAAAATCTTTAAAAGCAGACGATGCATTTATTTATTAATTTATATTTTTGGCAAAATTTTCTTTAAACTAATTAGTGCATATATTTGTAACCTAACACAGACAGAAAGTTTGTTTCTACATAGTTTCTTACATCATTGTGAAATTTTAAAGCTCAAATTATAAATAGGAAATTTAAATATTTCATGTTGAAGATTGGCGTGAGATTCCTTCTAATACCTTTTTTCCTTCCACTATTATGTATATCTTTAAAGATATTTAGAATGTTGATATTTCTCATTAAGTAAGATTATGTATCGTATAAAAAATAAATTAATAATATATACTACTCGTCATTATAAGAAATCTTTATGTATAGTAGTTTAAACATTTTTTTATGCCGGTTGTAAAAAATTAATCAGCATTTTCTTTCCTAGTTTATATTCTGTTCAAAGTTATTACATCAAATATAAATTTATGATTTTAAAGACAATTATGAGCTCTCAAAAAATAAATTCTAAAATTTGTTATAAATTTCTATAAATTTAAAATCACAACTCGACGTGCAGTAACATTTTATGTGTGGTTTATCATAAATATTTTCATCCTCTTGATTTGATTTTTTAAATGAGGAAGACTACAAAAAAATGAAGTGGGTAATTTTATTTCATATTCTAAAAGAGGACATTGCCTTGAATTGATCCATATGTGAATTTCTAACTTTTTCGTTCATTTAGTATTTTTTGAAAGTAACGAAATGATGTCACAGGCTGCACCTTATGCATGTGAGCATAGGAAAAAGTTATAGCCTGTGACGTCATTTCGTGACTTTCAAAAATTAATTAAAAATACTTAACGAACTCAAAAACTAGAAATTCACATATCAATCGATTCAGGACAATGTACTCTTTTAGAATATGCAATAAAATTACCACTAAATTTGTTTTAGTCTTTCACATTACTTACCCTATTATTGCAACATTGTTTTTATAGTGTGAATGAATTTTTGAACATGTAATTTTAATTTTAATATGTCTTAATATGTGAGATGTTTCTCGTATTTTAGTGTGTCTAGTTTGTAAGTTAGTATGTAAGTTGACGTAAACCAAAAATAACCTAAACAAATGTACAGAGTCTTGTATTGCTGCTTTGATTGTAGGAGATTGGAAAATAAACTATTTTGAATTTGAATTTGACATTAAAACTGAGGGTCTGTTTTCAGAAAGTAACCCAGCAGACACAATTACAAACATAGACTATCTTTACACGTATACTACTTATACAATATAGTCTCTTTGTCAACTTTTTGCTTGATTTATTACCTCACCAGATATTAGGCCCACAGCAATGAAGTAATTAGGCTTGGCTGACTTTGCACTCTCGTTAATTACCTTATAATCCAATTTAAGAACATATTCTTACATGAAAACTTGTAAAAATAAAATTATATAAAGTATATAAAAATAACATCAAGCATTAAAATTCTTTTTAATTTATTATATATAAATTATAATTTTAATTAAGGATTTTAATATGAATTCTTAATATAACATTAAAATTTTATTAATTAACATTTTATTTTAATTTTTATTCCCACACAATAGAAATAAAAAAATATGTCAATAAAAAGAAATGTCATTCAATTATATACTTTCATTTTTACTTCTACTGTATAACAATAAAAAAAAACGGATAAAATAAAACAATAATTTAAATTTATTTAGCATAATAATAATATTTAAAAAAGAAAAAAAAAGGTTATCTGTAATATAAAAAAGAGAGTAATAGTTATTTACCGTTTCAGTTAGACATATTTTTACATGTTAATACATTTGTTCCGGTGAAAAAGTTTTGTACATCACTTTAGTTTATCTCACCTTTTTATTAGATCCATTGTATAATGTTATGTTAGATAACATTTATATTGATATTGCATTTGTATTTAAATTAAATGTTTTAATAAGGAAGAAGAGAAACTTTTTTTTTTTAGCTGTAAAATTTATTATAGTATGATATCATCACTTATTATGTATTAATTTTTTTTTCTTTTTGCACCATGCTGAGATCTTCCCCCATTTTTAAAAGTAGATACATATAATATAAAGGTGCTTTTAATTATATTGGAATAATATGGTCTATAGTGTTCTAATAAGAGAGAGAGAGAGAGAGAGAGAGCATCTTGTGAAAGAAATTGAGAGTACTATTAATTTTTTTTTTTAAAGAAATGATATTACTCAATATATCTATACGCTCACCTGCTGTAAGTATTCAAACTAAATTTCCTTCCTCTTCTCTTTGGACAAAAAGTTAGAACGTGTATAAGCGTATGTGTGGGCTGTTGGTTGTTGTGGGATTGTAATATACAGATATTATAAATTAAATTGCAAAGTAATAAAAGAAAATGTTGAAGATCAGAAGTGGGTGAAATTAACGTGTTCTAAAATTGAAATAAATAAATTTTACAGTTTTAAAACTTTAAAAATAAAATAAAAATATATTATACGTGTGTGTAATAAATTATTATTATTTTATTATTAAATTACATAAAAAATTTATTTGTGAATAAACACACAGGAAGCAAATTTTTGTTTGTTATATTGTATAATAATATGAAATGAAAATAAAGAAGAAAAAAAATGCGATAAAAACATGTAAATTATAATATTTTTTAGAGAAAGCTTAATATAGGGTCCAGAAAAGTAAAGCAATTCAGTAGCTATTATATTATATATAGAGTTTTTATTTTCATTACCTTTTTATCTTTAATATAATTGATGGACTTTTACTTTTTAAAATCTTCTTACTTGTATTTTTAGTTTTGAATGAGAATCTCTATTTTCTCTCTCTCTCTCTCTCTCTTGTCTATAACTCTCAGTCAGTCATGTCTAAACCGTCTTAAAATATGATCTAATTAATAACTTCCCAAATTTCTTCACACTTAAAGTACATTTCATAATTTTTTTTTACTCTACTTCTAAAATGACGTCAAGTTTATTTAGCACGTATAAAAAGAGTATATTTATTATCTTTTTTTTTTTTTTTTTTTTAAATTAAACGACCTCTTATCTTACCTCGTTTACATGTTCACCCTCCCTGACCTTTTGAGCTTCTCAGGATTTTTTCAGTTGTAACAACGCGTGTCTCTTCCTACATGTAATATAATTATTTAAAGGTCTTCACACTAAACCTACAACAAAACAATTACTAATTTAATATCTTTTTGTATATAGTAATAATTATATTTCAAGTTAACATTTAATTACTTGTAATACTAATGCATTTTAACTTTTTCTCCTTCATTCCATAGTTTTTTTTAAGTGTAAATAACATTTTAATGAAATTTTAATAATAGGAGAAATTGTTATATATCATTATATAAATTGCATTTATATTTTTTTAAAGTAAATTGTATTAAAATTTGTTATATAAAAACGTATAAATATATAATAAATATTTTTAGAAATCATTTTTCAGTCATAATGTTTGAATTTTTTTTCTTCCTATACCTTCTAAATAAAAACATTTTAGCTTTTAGTACTTACTTAAGCTCTCACAGTTTGACTAAATACATCTCATCTTTTTTTGTACAACAAAAGAGACAGTTAAAAATATTATGTACTTATATCAAAAGTGAACAATCAAAATGAAATTAATTGTGAATTATGACCTTTTTTTTTTTTTTTTTTGGCCTGTGTATAAACAGCAGAGTTCTCATTGCTTTATTGTCTCACAATATTTAAGATGAGAATTTACTTTCTTTCATTTGATAAAAATCTACATACATAAACATTTAAATAATTATTATATTTTTGATCAGGTTATATACATACAAGAAAATTTCACTGGCACAATTATTAATTTTTTTTCTATTATAATTTCTTATGATTAAATACGTATATTTATTTTTTATTGATATGAACTAAATTAATATCTTAAAATCCACACCACTGAGTTTATTTCTATTACTTGTTCATAAGGCGATTCTTACTCATAAGTTATCAGTTGTTATAAATTTGTACAATAAGGGTCACGATGTAATCTTTAGGTCAAATCATGATCAAAGACAGCTACTTCACTGTAGGTATGAAATATTAGAGTGAGAACAACTACACAAGTAAATCAGTTACTCGGATAGTGCACCAAACGTTCGCCGGATGTTTATATTATGATTTAGCTTCATAATTATGATGCTAAAATTATGATTTAGCTTCCATACGAGCAAATGCTCTCTTATGAGAACCAACATATTAGACCTCTAAAATTATATATATTGTGTTCTATATAAGTTGAATAAAGAAAAAAACGCATTTTTATAGAATCTGTAGTACAAAAGTACTACTCGTACAAAAAAAAAAAAAAAAAAAAAAATGAGAGATAACAATAAAAAAAAATATAATAATTATGCTAGCTCATATTTAGCAAAATTTGTTCAATATAACATAAAGTGTCCTACTGTTTACAGATGAGGGCACTTTGACTTGAGGACACTTTCCTGCGCCCCATCTATGCTATACTTCACAATAACTATGTTACTAGCACAAATATTGTATCTTGTGAACATAATTATTTATGTTTTTCCAATTTTTCATCATTTATGTGATAATGACATAAAAAGAGCATAAATTATGATAATTATTATTTCCATGTAAATACAATGTATAATTGAGACCTAAATTAACGTATTACTCCATAAGCCCATATAGCTTCCATAAGGTAATAGAGTAAACATTTTATATACCACACACATAGTGTCTGTAGTATTAAACAACAAATAAATACCTGAGATATCATACCATTCTCTGAGCATCTGCAGTGTGATTTTCATGAATTACAAAAAAGAACTGAAAAACTTTATAATTAAAATAGTAAAAATTACTACAAATAAAAATATAATTTCACAATGAAAAGAAGCAAGGTAAAACAAAAAAGGTTTTATACATACATTTGCCTTGATTTATATTCCCATATACACAATTTAGGTAGGTTCACCGCATGCGTGTCGACTTATTTCTCTTTTACATGTAATATATTTTGACTGGGTAGAATTACACGCATCAAAACCAACCAGCACAAGTTTTTAAGTAAGAAGAAAAAAAAATTAACCTTTACTTCCGTACTTGAGATTATAATATACTTACAACTTGTTTCAATGTAACATACATCTCTTTCTTCCCATCACTTTATTATACATGTAAAAATTAAAATTAGAAATTTATTTTTAAACATTTGTAACCACACTATTTTGTTAAGTTTTCTCCTGTCATAATATATAATTTAAGTTTAATCAACTTGAAATTTTTGTATATTATAGATTTTATTTTACCCACTGAATACAATTTCATATAGGGGAATAAGTGTACCGATATACTCCAAGATCACATTTCATAAAAATTATGTATTAATGCAATCTTGAAATGTTTTTTTAATGTTGAATAAAAGCAGATATTTATTATACAAACTTTTACCCTCGAGTTAAAGTATTTATTTTCTAATATTATTCATCGTGCAATTTATGATCCACATTTTATTATTTTAAAATCAAATAATAAAAAAATCAAGAACCGCACGTATGTTTTTACCTTGATCTAATATTAAAAATATGCAGCATGGAAGAGTCAATGAAATTTTTATGTTTAACGTATTAGTATTTCAATTGAAATTACGTATATAAAGTACGCCAAGTATCACTGAAAAAATAAATTACGTAATTTATGCTACGTTCAATAATTGCTATATTGCACTGACAAAAAAAAAAAAAAAAAAAAACAACAACAACAACTACGTAAAAAATATAATGCTAACTCATTTTAAGCATAATTTGTTCAATACAGCATAATTTATTCTATAATGCATAATAACTATGTTACATAGCAGAAATATTATGTTGCACAGTATAATTATTTATGTTGTTCTAATTTAGCATTAATTATGCTATAATGACATAAATGCAGACCAAATTACGTTATTTATTCTTTCCGTGTGTATAGAGTACAAATGTTACTATTTTGTAATAACATAAAGTAATTATGCTAAACATGTTAACTATTATGCTATGTGGTATAATCACTATACAATATAGCATAAATTGTTAATATTATTATGCATTAATGTTCTGCATTGAGCTAACATAATTACGTATTTATTTATGTCCCTGAAGTAAACTGTAATCACATTCTTTTAAAGAGGTGTTAAAAAAATTCTATAATGTTAACAATGAGCATTTTAATACGTCTTCATGAAAAAAAAAAGAGTTAATTATATACAAAAATTGTACCTTTTAGTTGAATTAAAAAAAAAAACTTTAAATTAATTTTTTTTTTACTACTACGTACTACCGGTGATTGAAAATAATAATAAATATTAAGAAGAAAGTTGTTATTACTTTGCTTAAGTAATAATAATAAAATAAAAAAAGATGGATAAGGTTTTTGATCTTTAAGTTCAACTACTTTTAATGACAAAACATATAATTTGGTTTCATGTCAAATTTATTTATAAATAATATGTTATTAATAAAATTTAAATTTAATTTTTTTCTTCTTAAGTATATGAATGAAGAAATTTTCTATAATTTTTTTTATCTTCTTACTATATGTGTGGATGTTTAATCGTAATTTTTGATCAATAAGGTACAAAAAAAAATCCAAGAAAAAAATATCATAAATTATGCGTAACTATTAATCAGGGTAAATTATTTTTGAGGAAACTGTCCTTGTCTATATCTAGGGCAAGATGATTCATTACAGATAATCTTAGAATTAGACTGTTCAATATATTGATGATTTAATTTCATTGGAAAATAATGACGAACAATAAAAATTAAGTAATAATTAATTAATAACAAAATGAATAACAAAAGAACAATAAAAATAAATAAATTTAAAGATGAATTCAAAGCCACTTAAAATAAATTTATCTTCCAACATTTTTAGATCAACTTAAAGAAGAGATTAATTATATTAATTTATTTAATTTTAATGAAAGAAAATGAAATGGAAACTACTATATACTATGGTAGTAAATCTTGAAATTTAAATATATAATTTCACGTCTATAAATCTTGCATCTCATATTGATAAAATTTCTATTAAGTCACATGTTATATTAAATATAATAAAACAGTTCAACACTCAACTTAACTGGTTTTTAAGATGAGACTTCTCGCCACTCACAATGAAAGCGAAACTTTATTTTGATATGAAAAGTTTTGATTTAAAAAAAATATATATGACAAAAATCCTGACCCAGATCAATATACATAAGGATATATTATGTGATACTGTCTATGGGACATTAGATTTTTAAGGGGAACTATATGATATATATAATATTTTTATTTTAGCTTGAAGCATAGTGACTGCCGCGCCCGCCCGCCATACCTCCCACTTTTTCCCTTACTTGCCTTGCTCTCGGCTTGAGACTCGAGTATATAAGCTCCGCGTACCCAACAGTCTAACATCATTCAGCTCAGTTCGTTTACTCAAGTAACAACAAACAATCACAACAATGGCCTTCATTAAGGTAAGGCACCATTCTGAAAATATTGAGATTTCAAAATTTCAATAATATCATATCTCATTTTGAAGTCTAAATCGGATATTCTACGGAAAAGGGGGTTTAAACAGTGGGGTTACTTATTATTTCACATTTTTTAAATTTATTCAAAAGTGATAGCTCAGTATTATTATTATTTTATTATTATTATTATTATTTTTCAACTATTTTAATGTAAATTTCAATCGTTGAAATCTCCACAAATGTTACAATTTCTTATTCACAAGTCCAAAGCTACTAAAAGTGTTTAAAAATCGCTAATATAGTCAAATATTAAAATAATTGCTAATGTTATTACTTTACAGTGTCAAAGTTACTTCTTGTTAAAACCGGATAATAATTTAAGCATACGTTTTATATAATATTACTCTTTAAAATTTTTAACGATTCGTCTGGTCTTTATTGGAATGTAATTTTTTGCTGACTAATTCCAATATTTTAAATACATATTTGAAAAGCAAATTGATTGATGAATTCATTGGTTATTATCAATATAGCAAAGCAGGCTCGGACTGGCCATAAGAGCAAGTCCGCAATTGCGGACGTGGCCCCCCCTGTTTGGAGGCCCCTAAGGCCCAAAAAGGGGCGTAACTAGGGTGTTACGCCCCTTTTGTGGCCCCTAAAGAGGGTGTTACACCCCTTTTGCGGACGAGGCCCCTTGATTGCCAGTCCGACCCTGTAGCAAAGTCATTTTTAATAACTCTTAAAAACTTTCTCTGGTACTTAAAAGACAATTTTTGTTCATTATACATTAAAAAAAAAAGGTATGTGCATATTATATAGGATGTCCGCACAAACAAAAGCTTGCGTAGTATTTCTATTATTGTCGCTTATATATTTTGCTTGCATGGAAATGACCCATTTTCCTCAGAGATCGTAAAATTACATTCATGACGATTTCTCTATTTTTTTTTATTCATTGTTAAAACTTCTTCCAAGTAATCTAAGTTACATCAGTCACATTCCGGAAGGAAGATGCTTTTCTATATTGCGTGAGCTTTTTTATGTAAACAAATGTTATTTTAATTGAGTGCGTGTAATTTTCACAACTTAACTCGAAAATATTATATATATATTTTTAACTTTTCTTCTATTTTGTTTTAAAAACTTAATTAATTTTATGCTTCATAAAAGTTTAATATTATTTCAATCAGTTTTCAATACAAAAACAAAATATACAAGTTTTTATAAATTATGCAATTTAGCACAAATGTAATTGGACATCACATGGAGTTTGCGTAATAATTTAGTATGTTAGTTTCCGCTTGTTAAACTGTAAAATTACTCATTTAAATAATAATGATATTTATATAATATTTTTAACTTTCTCTGTTGATATTAAACCTTCTTTACATAGCATATGTTTATTCATCATATAATTATTACTTATTGTATAATAATTGATATGTGTATTGATTGGTCTTTATTTGGATATTGCAGGTTCTTGCCGTCGTTGCTCTTGCCGCCGTTGCCCAGGCTGGTGTAGCCCCAGTGGCTTATGCCGGTTATGGAGGATATGGTGCTTATGGCAGAGCCGCTTATGCCGCCCCAGTAGCAGCCGCCTATGCTGCCCCAGTTGCTGCTTACCATTCTGCCCCAGTTGCTTATGCTGCCCCAGTAGCAACTTATGCTGCCGGCCCCGCCATCCATGCTGCTCCCATCGTCGCCAAGCAGGCTGTTGACTACTACGTAAGTTTTACATTAAAAACAATAATTACAAAAAGCTTCAGTTTTAATATTAATAATATTCATAAAACTTACTTATTTATTCGTATCACTGACTTCTGGATCACTTATAGGATTCCATTTAAAATTTAAGCAAACTATAAAATGTTTTCAAATCTAATTTTTAATTATATATTTTCAGTCTCACCCACAATACCAATTCGAATACGCCGTTCATGATGCCCATACCGGTGACCACAAGAGCCAGAGCGAGCACCGTGATGGAGATGTCGTCAAGGGACAATACTCTCTTGTTGAGCCCGATGGCACCACCCGTACCGTTGACTACACCGCTGATGCCCACAATGGATTCAACGCTGTCGTCACCAAGTCTGGACACGCTGTCCACCCCCAACAAGTCATCGCTAAGGCTCCCATTGCTGTTGCACATGCCCCAGTTCTCGCTCATGCCGCTCCCGCTTACGGTTATGCCGGATACGGTGCCGGATACGGTGCAGGTTATGGAGCATACCACGGTTAATTTGTTAATCTAGTTATAATAATTTTTATTATTAATATTTTAAATACTACATCAAAATCTCATGTAGTCCCCCCTCACCTCATTTTATTGTAATTATATGTTCCTTATTTTCTTCTTTCTCTTTTTTTTCTCCATCTTACTTTTATATCTTCTTCTTGCACTGTTAAATCATTTATTTGATTCATAACTCATGTATCAAACATTTTGTACAATAAAAATCACCCTTAAATTATAAAAAATTAAATACAACTCTATTATTTTACCTATAAAATTGATAAAAAAAATATACAAGAGAAATTTTCAACATCTATAAAATATGGAGATTTGTGAAATAGTTACACAATTTTCAAAATAAATCTTAATTAATTTATTCAAGTTAAATGTTCCATCACAAAAAAGTGCTATAATAATCAGTGGACAAGCTTCAATCATTAGTACTATAGTATTATTATTTCGTCTGTAACAAACGGAATTTTTATTTGATTCAATTAGTATTTTATTAATTAACAAAATGATATTAAAAAATGTTATTCATTTATAAAATATTATTTTATATTTTATATAAGTAAAAAAAAAATTATACTCATTAAATGTAATTCGTTCTCCTCAGTTAGTGTGCAATTATTTTCTTGCACAAAAAAAAAATAAATAAATAAATAAATAACAAGAAGAAAAAGAAATTAATTTTATAAATAATTAGGCAGTCAAAAATTTATATAAGAAAGTAAGTCAGCATCACGAGTAAATAAAATTTGCTTCAGGTGTTACAACATATTATATTGAACAGAGGATGTTACAGAAAAAAAATATATATTACACTATAAAAATAACTAACTGTTTGGAAATAAGTTTGAAAATTTTAAATTCAAATAATTTTTTATTATATGTAATCGAGTTATTTAACTATATGATTTGCAAATATATAAATGTATTTAAATCAACATAATATCGATCAAATAAGCAACTTAATTTTTCTACCAAAGTACTACAGGTGTGATACTATTTACCTACTTCATCTACTTTATCATAAACTTTCTAAAAAAAAAAAAAAAAAAAAAAAAAAAAACATTATTGTATAGCGTATGTAAATTTTAATTTTTTTTTTCTGTAACGTATATTTCATGAGATTGGCAAATAAAATCAAAATAGTATAAATATGATTTATTAGAATTGCATGCAGTGTCTGCTTCCTAAAGCTTAATAATAAGATTTTTTTTTTTTTGTCAAAACGGTTGCCCTGATTTTTAAATTGATGAATGCAACACTATTTTTTTTTTCGTGAGCTTATTTATTGCACGCTTTATTATTTTGTTAGAATAACTATCATTAGACTACAGGAACTCAAAAATTTGAAGTAAAGTAATGACGCACTGATAGTCATGTTTGGAAGTGCCATTATCTTTATTACTGTCTGTGATCAATATTATTTTGTAAAATATTTTATTTTTTATTACATCTTTAATATAACCAAGTTCTTGAATATGATTGCTTGATATCAGATACTTGATTATAACCGTAATACTTTATGAAAAGAATAAATTACGCAATTTATGCTGTATTTGTGTCATTATACAGCATAAATGATACTAAATTAGAACAACATAAATAATTATACTGTATACAAGATATTAATTATGCTACGTAACATAATTATTATGCTACATAGCACAGATTATGCTGTACTGAACAAATGTTACAGAAAATGAGCTTGCATAATTATTTCGTATTTATTTTTGTCCGTGTGGTAACAATGCATCATGCGATTCATCAAAACACTTAGGTCAAAACCTAATTAATAGCATATTAACAACAATCTATTAATAGTTTTAAGTTTTATCATTATGATAAAACGTTTCACACCTGGTGTGCACATGAATGCTATACATTCAAAAACTTTTGCTTCTCAAGCTTTCGCGCGCGTCAAGAAGACGACCTCTACATTGTGACGTCAATGGTGTCCGTTCCTGTTTTCCTGTATAAAATCCTCTACTTTATATTCCATCGTTTTTATAATAAAAAATTACTCATATTTTATTATAATTTTGTTTAAAAAAAAAAAAAAAAAACTAGATTATAAATTATTTTAACATTTATTAATAATACTGTAGGAATTCTAAGACTCTAGTATTTTTAAGCATACTTAGGAATTCTAAGCTATTTAGGTGACTTATATCGGTTATATGATATGTGCTTTGAGGAATCGCAACCTTAGCTATTGGTTATAAAAATTAGTTTTTTTTTTTTTTTTTTTTTTTTTTTAATATTAAATTTTATTTTGAGCTGTAAAAACACATCGTATAAAAAGTAAATTATTAAAAAAAAAAATAAATAAAAATAATTTAATAATAATACAAATTGAACTTATTCTCCTGCATTCATATCAAATGATTTTTGCACTCGCAGTTAAAAAATTTCCAAGGCAGAATAAAAATCAATTACTTTATTGTCAATTCTTATATATGAAAATATTAACAATTTAACACATACATATACTGTAGGATAAGACAAATCAGCAACCTGTATCTTCCGTTCTAGTATGGAGAGAATATTCAGTGCATCGTATACACTTCATTTCCAAGTTTTAAGTATAAGTCATTGCATGCTTATAGTTATAGTAAAGTAAATGTGTATATAATTTTATACCTTTTCAATTAATTCGAATACGTATAACGTCTCGCCTCTGGTGAAATTCACGTGTACTACGTAGTCCTATACGTGAGCTCGTAGTTCCCCATGTTGGTTCCGAGCGGTCGCTACTGTCTGTAAATTGTATTTTATATTACAAATTAGTTTATGATTATGATTAAATTTTAGTAAACTTCAATGAAATATTACAGACTTGAAGTTGAACTCAATTGAAATCATTAAACCTTTTAGAAAATAGCCATTTAATTAGAAGATCTTTATGAGCTTCAGTTATTTATTTATTTATATACAGTGTATCGGTGTATCTATTATCAGATCTGTATTAATATTATTATTAAACATTAAGAATTTCATCACTATTTATTTTATCTCTACCTATTTCTTCTGACACATATTATAGTAAAATTACATACATTTAAAATTATATATAATTTCAGGAAGGGGCTCCAGGAACTCGCTTATGCAACTATAACTGTAGAAAGATAATATTTTCTAAATGATACGCATTAATTTTATTTTGGAGACTTATTATCCTTCCGATAACTAGAACCTTGATCACCAGTGCCTGTCTGGTACCTGTGAAATCTGGGTCAAATTACTTTTATTACTATTTATTTATATGTATTTTTACAGATCATGAATATGTGTCCAGCAGTGCGATCTCATGACCATCCTACCTTGAAAAATTTAGTTTTATTTTTGATCTTAGTAAAAGTAAAGAAATTTAGTTTCCTTAGCACATTTCAATTAATTTAATGGCATCACTCTCTTGTAGCAATTCCCCAAATTGAAAACTATTAATGAATAAAATTTCTTAAGAATAGCAATTTATTTAAATTCGTTCCAATCAAACGAGACTTGCAGTTTGTTCTGTTTTAAAAATTATTCTCAAACGTATAATTTGTTTGTAATTTAAAATCAAATCAAATTAAATCACGATAAGTGATGTTACCTCTTCAAATCACGTTTTTTTTTATTATGGTGACATAATCCTCAAGCCCTATTTTACTGTTTGCAATCAAACTTATATATAACAATCTTTAAATAACGATCCGATGATCATTGCAGGACATAAAATATTTCCTTATTATTGATTGTGATTCATTTTATTATGTGAACTCCTCAACTCCAGTAATGAGATATTAATATTATCATCTCAACATCTTTCATATAATATTCAATTTAGTAGCATTACCTTAAAATTAAACGATATAGCTTTATATTAAGGAAAATAAAATATACTTAAAATTAAATTTGATTCGTAATTAAAAAGAAATGAGGAACTTTATTAACCCAGGCAATTCAAATTAACAATAAATAGTTACAACAAGCGTTTTTCAAGTCATTATTTACAATCAATAAATATAAATGAAAATAATTTTTAATATTTTCTTCCATGTTTCTAAGAATAAACACATAGTACACATATTAAATATAAATTTAATCAATATAATAATATGTAATCTTACAAATTCAAGGGAATGGTATATAATATAATACATAAACTCATCACTTTTGTCGACTTTTGATTAGGGATCAAAATATTCTCCCAAAATGTAATGTTTTTTATGTACTTTAAAGGAAAAAATCATCAGATTTTTAAACAAAGAATCATTATTTCATTATTGAGATTTCTAAGTATTGATGGCAAATTGTCATATATATTTTTCAAGTGATATAATATGAACTCCTTTCGTAATTTAGACTTTTAGAACTTTTCTTTTAATAAACTAAAATGTGGAATTTAAGAGGATATACATAGACAATAACTAATGAAAAGAAACAGCAAGATATATTCAGCCATAAATATTAATGTATAATTTCCTGAATATTATCTCTGAATTACTGATTTTTATATTATTATGTAAACACAATTGTGATTATATATTTTACCATTTGAATTTACTATATAAGAATAACATTGAATCATTAAATATACTCGTACATAAGGTGCGAGCTTTTGAATGATAAAATATAGTAGTATATCACAATCATGTGTACAGACTTTTTCATTATATATATATATATATATATATATATATATATATATATATATATATATATATATATATATATATATATATATATATATATATATATATATATATATATATATATATATATAATATATATATATATATAATATTGACATATGGAAATAACATTTATTAAAATAGAGTTTTGCGTCAACTGAAATCTCCATCTGATCGCAATACGCATTGTATGGCCATAAGCCAATAAAGCTCAGAACAAGACTATACCTATAATGAAATACCCATAATTTTTTTTAAATATAAATTTTATTCAATCATCCATGTAAAAGTAAACTATAAATATATAGATTTTGTTTTGTGTGTTGCATCAAATATGAAAATAATAATGGTTATATGTGTGATATACTGCAGATATAATGAGATGCAAGATTTCTTAACCAAAAAGGATTTTAACCTGTAAATGAACACAAGTGAACATGTTTATGTAAAATTAAAGTAGATCACGAGTGTAATTTAAGAAGGACGCCAACAAACACAATTCAGTCAGTTAATGTTTGTTTTTTTAACTTAAAAGTATAAAATGATTTCATACATAATGTAATTAAATCACATGTTTAAAAAAATATTTTACAAATTTTTATTAAAAGTAATTAAATATCTAATAATACATTTATATATATATATATAAGAAAGTAATATAAAAGTGAGAGTTACATATATTTATATTATTTACTTCTGTATCTGTATACAACATTTTATAATATGAAACAACATAATTTTAATTAACCCTCGTGTATTTTATTATCTTCTTATTTTATTATGTGTAAATAAATAAATTATTAAAAAAAAAAATGTTGAATTTATTTTGTGTAATGAGAGTTAAATACTGTCACTTTTTTTTTCTTCATTCTCCTTCATCGTGATTATTTAAAAATATATATGTATACGTTTAAAAAAAAGTTACAATTCATTTAGGCACGCTTTCTTTCAGATGTGGTGTGTAATATGTATATAAATTTGAATCGTCTGCTCTCACTAATGTTTTTGTAAATGGGTTTGGCTTGCACGTTTTGTGTAGAACAAAAATCGGAAAATTAGATAGCCAGTAACGTCATATACATACGTAATGTTTTTTTATTGAATGGCAATATAATTAATGGTTAAATGTTGACAGAAGATATATATAATATGTATAATGTTTACTTTACACATAAAACTTTTGACATTAACAATTTCAAAATATAATTTATAAGGTATAAAGTTTCCGGAAATTAAGTGTATATTGCTGACTAATATTTTCATGTCAAATTGGTAATAATTAATTACGTGACTAAACTGTACATTTAACAAGTGTTGATTTTACTTTTGTAAGTCATCTTAATTAAATTATTTTATTATGATGATATAAGCTTACACTTGTAATTTTATTATTTACGTTTTATATTTTTTTTTAAAGTAAATTACACCACATTTCATTACGATTTCTTTGTGAAATTTTATTTCCCTTTTTTTTTAAGTTTTTTTTTAAGTTTTTTTTTTTTTTTTTTTTTTGTAGTAGCTATTTTTATCATATTACAAATTAAAGTTAAATGAGCCTTAAGAGTTGCAAATAAACAACGTGGTTATGAATGTGTGGCGATTGTTATTTTTATTATAAATTTTTTAGGAGTTATATCGTAAAATCTTAATTTATTATTAGCAAAATCATGTTGCGTGTAATATGTAGTATATTGTTGGAATTTATCAAAGTATGTACACATGATTGTGATAACATATTTTATCTTTCAAAAACTCCCGCCTAAATTTGCACAGCTATTTTTATGAGAAAGCACGTGCGGAATTAAGTGGTTTAAAATATATTATCACAATCGTGATCATGTTATCACACACGATCAAAAATATCAAATGTTACATTGCTATGCAATGATTATAAATTTGTTAAACTTTAGTAAGAAATTCCTTCCTAAAACTAAACGAAAAATTAGATTTTTTTAAATTCTGTTTCTTTAAATGATGTTGGTATTGAACAAACCAAAGATAAACTATAAAAATAACTGCTGAATGTTTTGTTCATTATACATATATATATACAAGTCATTCTTTTATAGCATAAGCTTGTCATTTTATAAAGGTTTGTGTAGATCACTTAAAAGTTCCTAAGAATGGACTTGAGTGAATTAAACACGCAGTCCCACAATCAGCGTAGTATGATACGTATCCTTTCTATTCATACTGAACATCACAATACAATGACAACCATTTGCATGAGAAATCATAAAAATGACATAATGTTTAAAAATAAAATCAAGTTCTTGATGTCATCGTGGAGAAAATATAATTAATTAAAATTTTAATGTTGTATTTTTGACTGGAAGGATTCCAAATCAATACGTACTATAAAGTAGACATATAGTTTTTTTTCTCCGTATTTTTCAGGAAACATTTTAGTTGATGCAAAGTTGATGTCACTTTAATGGCAATAGAACATGAAAATCAGTTAGTTATTCATTTAAAAGATGCAGAACTGATAATAATAATTTTTAATAATTTTCGTATTATGATATAAGTTAGCGATCGAATGACCGTAATTTTATTCTAACACGTGCTCTTAAAATTTGTTTTCCAAAAGTGAAACCTTCACTTTGAGAATGTCAAGTGCAACGTTAAAATATACAAACATTTTAGTCTTATTTTAAAATAAATACTGCACAAATTACTATTGTATGTGATATATATATTTTTTTTAGAATCGGATCATTTATTTTAATTTATATTTCTGGTGTACAAAAGTTATGACATATATAAACATTTGACCACGTCAGTTACAGTTTTTAAATCAATTTCCTTGTTGATTTAAAGTAGGATTTATAATAAAAATGAAAGTCGATATAATATTAAATTATTAACAAAAACTATGCAAAAATATATCCTAAATTCTTAAAACTCATAAATACAAACACCTTAACTAATTGTGACCCAATTATTGAATTTCATATCCTGAAAAGTAAACACCAAAAGAAATATACAACTTTTTTTTTTTTAATTTTATGAAACTCAGTGAACTAATAATACTCACAAATGGATAATATTGATTTTAACCGTTTAAGTTAAAGTACTTTATAGAAATGGTCTATAACATAAAGTGTAATCTTAAACAACAAAAATAAGACGTGCCTTTTATTCCAATTTAACAATTTATATATACATACAACACAACAGATGTCCTAATATAAGAAAACGTATTGTCATGTTTTTATTATAATACTACTTATAGTGATGATGCCAAATGGTATAATGTAGTATATTTTTATTTCTTTTCTTGGTTTTAAAAAGATTTCTAAAATTTAATATATTATAAAATTGTGTTTAGATAGAATCATCATTGTCTTCAGAAAATGTTTATATTATATTTTTTTAGGTTCCAATATGTATTTAAATAATCATATATAGAAAGAAACGTATTAAAATAGTATAATTTTGTAATTATAGAGAAACTATAACAAACATAGATAAAATTAAAGCAATTTCTAGAAAAGCCACATTTGAGTGATTATTTGTTTATGCAAATAAATACATTTCTCTCCTCAAAATATGAATTTGAACTATTTTTTTTTATTAATATTAGCAAACTATCACATGTGAAATTTATTTATTTTTATTTTTCTAGAGTATATAAATATATATATTTATATTGCTGTATTACTTTCATCATGTGTGAATAATCGATAATAGTTTCATATTTTTAAACACATGCGTGTGTGTTTAAACAACAAACCGGCTTTAAACTTTTAATTGGTTTCTTTTAGTATATATAGTAGTAGCAATGAACTTGAATAAATTTGAAATAAATTATGAAGTGATAAAAATCAAATCTATACTAATAAAATAAGATTATTTTTTTTAACAAAAATTATTATTCTTAAATTATATACAGTATACCAATAAACCTATCTTAAAAAAATATATCTGATTTAAAAATCTGTGTTAATTTTAAGATTATTTATCACATTTTTACTATAAAATTAGCAACACTCTAGAAATATACTGTTCTCATTCTTTTTATGTATTTCTCAATTACTATTTTACGTGGGGTTGGTATCTGCATAAGTCACAATAAATAAATAAATAAATAAATAAATAAATAAATAAATAAATAAATAAATAAATAAATAAATAAATAAATAAATAAATAAATAAATAAATAAATAAATAAATAAATAAATAAATAAATAAATAAATAAATAAATAAATAAATAAATAAATAAATAAATAAATAAATAAATAAATAAATAAATAAATAAATAAATACATAAATAAATAAATAAATAGTTTGCAAAAGAGGTGTCCTAGAAAAGAAAAATTGCAAAACCACAAATATGTATCAAAATAGTATTATGAACACGTATAATGTAATGATGAATCAAGGTTTATTATGTGGCTTGCGGGTTTATATCACAAATCATCGCTGTTGAACATAAAACGGTGAAAACTTCATCAACAAAATCAACTGACAGACAGCTAGACAGTAAGGTAAAGTCAAGTCAGTTATCCAAACCTACCTCATTCTCTCGTATAATATAACGAAAGTGACACGTCGTCTTCTATCCACATAAAAGAGAAGTATATTATAGTGTCGGTCAAACACTCTCTCTTCTAATAAATGATTTGAAAAATAAATTATAACAAATTGGTATTAAAGTTATAAATATGTAGATCATTATCATCGATATAAAAAATATATATGAGTCTATATTTGTTTTTGTAATTTTAATTACCTTATAAAATGTAAACTACGTAGTATTTTCTTGATAAATTTTATTTTAATGACGTATTATATACCCAGTAGGGAACCCGGATGACAAAATTTTCATCTAGAATTTTTTTACTTTCATTATGTTTTATTACTTTTTATTAACATAGACCACGAATATGTTGTTAATTATACATAGTTTTACATTAAATAATAATTAATTAATGAATATAATTATAATTGTGCTTACGTGAAATCACGCAAACCTACTTGATATAGTTTCATTGTTTTAAAAAGTCATTCAAAAATTTTTTTATATTATATTTATTTTATTGTCAAAGTATAATATATTAAAAAGTTTTAGCCAAAAAAATGAATGCCAAAAAAAAAAAAATAGTACTTTCATGTGTAATCTATATTCATGTGTATGATGATGAGTACATGATATTTCACTCAATAAAAAGTATCTACATGCACTACAGGACATGCTAGTTTTTTGGCATCTCATTTTTACGATATTAAAAGATATTCTATTTAGATTAAACATTTAAAATTACAATATTTTCTCCAAAATTTTCACATTTTTATATTTCATTAAGTTTTTATAAACCTTATTTCATAGTAAGATATGGCATTTGAAAGGATTTTTGAAAAAATAAACTCATCAATACTTATTTTTATATGATAACATTTGTATATTAAAATAAAAATATTTGCTATATGGTAACTTGCAAACAAATATAATAGTTTCAAAAATAATTTATTTTACAGAAAAAAATGAAAACATTATTTTCACTTGATATAGTATCATAATATTTTAAAACCATTCCAAATGTAATAAATATGTAAAATGTTTGTAATAAATTATGAAATGTGTACAAAGTCCATTACACAATTTTATTTTGTAAAAATTCCATTAATATTACAGCAGTATTTCGCCCTAATAATATTGGTAATTTACTTTATGAGCTGTGTAAGACGAACATTGCACGATTTTAATTAATTTATGTTTCATAACTACACTATATTTGTTTCAGTTCATTTCTAGTTGTTGTTTTTTTACTGCCCATTATTATATAAGTTTCAAATTTTTATTTATTACATCGATATATGTATTTTTATTAACATATAAATGGGTAGTTTCAAAGATTTAAATATTTTATAATATTATTTATAGATTTTCTTTAACTCCCTTTTTCCCCTTCTTCTTTTCTTATACTGACTGTAATTTGTGTTGTAATTATTTATTTTACCGTTTTATTTTTTTTTAATAATTGTTGATAAATTTTTGTATTGATAAAATGTAATCAAATTTTTATACGTTACAGTCATTTATTTAATGCCTTTCAATAATATAGTGATACTTTTTATTTCCAACGTTATAGAGTAGTTTTGTGTGTGTGTGTGTTATATATATATATATATATATGTGTGTGTGTGTGTGTGTGTGTGTGTTAAGGGTATAATCACCCCAACTTGGTTTCAACTTTATAATTAAATTTTCTTTTGTATATATATATTTCTTTTTATGTAAGTTTCAAAACTTGGCTCAATCATCAACGATGACTTTTAACGATAGAGAGCTTTAACCCGACAACGTCTGCCTACAAAAACTTTCATTAAATTCGTAATCTTATTGAATTGTCAATTCCAATTCAATGAACTTTATATATAAAAAAAATTAAGTAAAATTTGGTAGTAATTACATAATATTTTAGCTAAATAGTACCAAATTAAACTTGATTATAGGTGATTATAATCATTTACTACCTCCATTTATCTGCATTGATATTGTAATTTTCTCTCGCCAGTCCTGATAATGCAAAATATGTGTAGAAATGTGTCATAAGGTTTGCCTTATAAAAAATGCAAGTCATTTATAATGAGGTATCATAAAAAAAAAACGTAGCTAATAAAGCTCGTTGAATTTTATGAAAGTTAAATTTTTCACACAATAAACAGAACAAAAAACATGAAAAAACTTTTGTATGATTATCCTTGTAGAGTATGCATATAAAAAATACAAACATTTTTATAATTATATAGAGGAAGATATTTTAATTTAAACACCCTGTACTTTTTGTTGTTGTTATTTTAAAGTTCAAAGTTAAATTTAAGCGACCATGGTAATGTAATGTAATGAGCATCTAGATAAAAAAGAAAAAAAAGTTTTACAATTTTTCATATGTGAAAGAAAACAAAAATAAAATAAAAGTTTACAGAAATGTTATTTCATCTCAAATTTTTTTTCTTCCTATATATAAAGAATTAATTTGTACTTTCCCGTGAAATATTTAAGCATTAGAGCTGATCATTTTTATCGTGCATATAATATTTAATTTATGTAAATTTATATTTTGTAACGTAGATTGAATTTTAACTAGATGTCTAGCAATGTGGTAGAATAAACAATATGATTGAAAACAAAATGATGTTTTGACCATTGTCGTCTACATTAGTTGCATCCTCGTACCAAATTAGGTAAAACGTAAAAGATTTCGTCTTCCGTATTTGAAAAAAAAAGAAGAAAAAAGTGGTTTCACTGAAGTTATTTTAATTTATTTTAATTTCCCATGATTGACGTGATGAAATTATTAATTACTTTACAGATAAATAAAAAATATATATTGTTTTATAAATTAATTGAGGATAAAATATCATTAAACAAAATAATTTTGTTATTACGATGCATTATTAAGAATGTGCAAAAATAAATTGATTGGAAATTTGATATAATAATTATATTTTGAGATGTATAAGCTATTGAATAAATCTCTATCCAAACTATAGTTCTTTATTTTTTATATACATATATTGCACTTATACATCATAAATCATAATACTAGTATACACGTATACTTTCGTATACGCAAGTATGGAACAAAATTTGCACATACAATAGTTTGTAAATTATGGTTTAAAGGATTTTTTTTTTTCGAAATGCAATGAATATTATGGTATGTACTAAATAATAAATTTTGAAATAAATAAAACTATTTTCATGCTTAACAAGCTTTTAAACTCTTTTTAAAAAATGCTCTTTAACTTTAAACTGACTATATAATAAACTCTCATAATGAACGGAGAACAATGCAAAAAATGCAATTGTTTCCTTCCGTTTATATTGTTTATCTTGCATAATATGTTACTATTTCATACTACTATTTTGATATGAATTGTTGTATTTTTTGTCCTATTTTACATACTAAAAGCATTATTGTGACTGTGTTGCGTGAAATAGGTGTGGAAATATAAGATACAAAAGTTGACAATGGTTAAGGTGACATTTTATAACTTTTAACACCTATAATTTTTGTACATTACACAGATAGAAATATAACATAAAAATACAATTTATATGCATTATAGAATCGGTTTATTATTCTGTCATGAGTTTTAAATTCCAAAGCTTTTAAAATGATTAACTATACTTACTACAATTCCACAAATTTTCAAGAGATTTTTTTCTCCAAGTATTTTTATTTTTTTATTTTATTTTTTTGAAATTCCTACATAGGGTTCTGAATTTTGTAAAATAAGTTTGGATGTTTAAATAGCTTTGATTTCACTTTACTTTATGCTTCTATACTTGTGCACATAATATATTTATAGTGTTCATCTTTTCTATTTATGCTTTTAACATACAAATTTGCATATTTAATGTTGTAATTGTTTTTAAACATATTAATTAATATATTCAATGCTAGAGAAACTAGTGTGCATTGAATTAATTCATACATTGTTTTTGCTATCTGTAATATTTTCTTACGAATCTCTTCTACAATTATTTAGTTCTGCACAGATGCCTTTTGCTCTGGCTTATCCTATAGCCTATAGTCATGAAAAGAGAAGCTTCTTTTTCCTTTGATTCATCCTCTTTATAGGAAATAAAAATTAACAAAGTATATTGGAGTAAAGTATAAAGAAAAGTATATCTGAAAAATTATTGTCCGGTCATTGAGAATGAACAACAATGGACTTGTTTTTATCGCTTAATTTCAAAGATTCAATCGTCTTTGAAGCCATAAAGACGTACAAACAATAAGTTAATTTTATTTTTCACGTCATTCACTCTTGCTTTATGATATTATTAATATTAAAACCATTTGTTAAAGAAAATTTGGTGTTAAATTAGCAATTTGGAGGATTCACGCAGCAATTGCACGTGAATAATATAATAAACAAGCTGCAAACTCTGGAAATAACATTAAAAAAATCGTATTTTTCTGTTCATGTAAGGTGTATTTGCTTGACGTCATACTGAATACGTTTCTACGCCATACTGGAGCAATGAATAACATTATTCAGCATAGGACAAACGTGGTTTTTTATTCAATTATAGTTAATTTCTTTGTTATTATTTATCTCGCATACTTAACAACCTAATTCAACCTGTTAACAGTATCAATGCTCTCAAAAATATTGCTATACAAGTATTTTTAAAGAGGCAAAATATGTCGTTTTCCAATACCATGCAGTTCATGTTATTTAGTGCTCACATATGGCTCCGACTTTTATATGAATACAACGAACCTATATATTATGCATAATTTTTTATAAAGTTTTATATCTTAATTAAATTTGCGAATTCGTGCCTTTTTCTCAACCATTTTAAAAATTGATATGCCATCAGTCTTAACGTTTTTATTATTTTTTTTTTTTTTAATCTCAAAAATGTAATTTTTAGTTAATTGTTATTATTTTTTATATGGGACAAGTACAGAACAAGTTTAGTGTAAATATATGAACAATAAACAGCTCTGTACCACTTGTACCTTTTTACCTTGAAAAATAAGAAAATAATTATTAAGTAAATGAGATAAAATCTTAAAGTAAACAATTTTTTACTTAATCAATCATATTTAATCGATTTAATTTTATATATTTATTTTTAATATAAAAATAATAATAACATGTACAAGTTAAATTGAATATATAATATCTTGATCTTATTGGAAATTTAATAATTACTTAATTATACGTTATATATTTTATTGTTATAAACTTAAAAAAAAAAAAAAAAAAAAAAAAAAAAGGAATATTGAGGGTAATGTAATAAACTTTCAAAAATTGAATTTAATAATTTATTCTCATAATGCACTTGTCTGTACTTGTCATGAAGAAAAAACAAAAAAAAAACTTTCATTATTATTTTAGATGTACACCCATTGATACTTGAAAGTTCATGAACGTGATGATAATGGTCAATGTCACTTTAAAAAAAAAATTATATATTTTTACGTGGTACCATATAGATACTGGCTAATGTCCAGTATATTAAAGTTAGAGTATTAAAAAATTAAAAAAAAAAAAAAGTATGGTATATAGTGTATAATAATAATATAGAAGTGGGGGTATAGGGGAGCGGCGAGGTATAAAGTTGGAGAGTTAGCTTGCTGCGGGCGTCATTTGTATTTCGTGCAACTCAGAGTGTGCAGCATGCCGCCTCATCTTTACTCGTCAATTTATAAGGTAACAAATACAATATAACTTCAGTGCATAAAGAAAACCTGATTTTCTATATTATAATATCGTGTGTTATACTATATAGTTGCATACGTGCATCTAAATAATTAAATATAAAGTTTCAAGTGTTAAATTTTATTATTCTATAATTTATTGATTTTGATATTCTTCATTTTGCTATACTTTCATATATATATATATATATAAATTATCTATACTTTATATCATTAAAAGAAATTGCCATATATAAATACCTTTTTTTTTATAATTATTGTTCAAGTAAGTAATGTTAATTATAATAATGATTTACTATATTATTTTTATATTATATTGAAATATATAACAGTGATGTAAAATCATCACACTTTCTGTAATTTTATTTTTATATAAAAAAATGAAATTACTGGATTAATTTGCATACATAATGGAATACCAATAGGCTATTAATATTTACGTATTAAAACAATTTTTTTTATATATATTTACCATTAGAAACTTAATTCTTTCGTTACACATTTTCAACTAAAATTTATAATCGTATAAAAATAGTGAAAATCCTATTTGCTTTTTACAAAAATAATTTACCTGCAGAATTAAAATTTACGTGTGCTGTGTGGTTGAAAGTAATTAAAAATTTACATTATTTTTATTCCAAAAACGCCTTTGGATAAATCCTTTTTTTTTTTTATTTATTAACTATAATTACTATAGCAAGATTCAAAAATATATATATAAACTTTCTTATATACGTAGTTGATGAATGTTATTTGATTAACATTTCTTTATTTGTAATGTACAAAATATAATGAATGGTGTTATAATTTGGAATGCGTTGTCAAAATCAACTTGTGGTATTGAAATAACATTCATAATTTACAATATTTTCTTTTTAGTTGTCATTATTATTTTTAATTTTAAATTAATTAACTTTGGTAAAAGCTATATTATATGATTATAATTTTTTTTCTCAGGTTCAAAAATTTAATTGATGACTTTTTGCATTGAAAATTGTTTCATTAGTTACACAAAATTAGTGCATGTTCTCTATTAAATAAATATTCATATTTATTCATTAATATTTAAAAACAAACAAATTTAACTGAAAGGGTGAGGCTAATCCATTTAATATTCTTGTGGTGTTCTCTAAGTTTACAAGAATACCACGTTTCCTAATGCAAGATGTAAAATATAAAATAATACGTATTTAGAAATAAATAGTTAAAAATCTAAAGATTACAAAAAAAAAAAAAAAAAAAAAAAAAAAAAAAAAAAAAAAAAAACATGCAATAAGTTATAAAAATTATCGAATGTCCAACAATAAAAATCAATCAATTATTTTATTGAGGTAAAAAGTTGTATACAATAGTATATATATCGACATTTATAATTAAGATATAACTTCATACTTCACTTGTTTATAAAGTCGTTCAGCTACAGTTTATCAATTGAAATTGATTTTTATTTATACAAGTAATTTTTATATGTATTATAAAATAATTAGACTTTTTACTTTTTTTACAATAATGCTTTCGCGATTCTATATTTATATAAATAAAATAAAGCAAGTTTCAAATAGAATAATGTGGTTTATAACTGTATAGAATACACGTAAGCCATGCCATTAATTATTTAAAATTTACTCCTATAATTTAGTGATAAATGTTTTATGATAATGTGTAAGTATTTAAAAACAATGAGAATGCTAAAAAAAATTTATTTACAATGACAACAATAGAAAAAAAACATTGACAAGAAACAGGAATCTGTAATTAATCCTCCTAACTTTCCCCTGATAAACAATATATACATGCAAGCAAGCAGGCAAGTTGTATCTTTTATACATCTATAAAACAAGACAAGATACGATGAATTTAAGTAATATTTTTGACTATATGTAAGTGAACTAAGCAACCATATCACGACGTAATATTGCGTGAGCATTTTATGCTTCGTTTAAGATGTCCTCTTATCCTCTTATGTCATTTTAAATTTCAAATACCGTCTTCCAGTTCTGCCTATTTCATTGCAACTCACTTGTGTATAAAATGGGTGCAATAGTTAAAAATTAGTGTAAATTTGGTATAAGGCCTAAAACAAATAAAAGGTGAGTATATTATAGTATTCACATTTCATATTGTATGGTATCTTGGCTTACGGGTTTACTAAATCCGGAAAATTGACTCATTTACATAAAATGCAATTAAGAATCCTTAAATCATTAAAAAAAGGGAAGAAATGTGAAAATAATGCTATATATAAGTATTTAAATATTTTACCGATTAGTGATTTACTAAATGTTACATTTTTGTTAGAATATTATTTTGATAATGATCATGGTATACCAAGAGAACATGATCATTACACCAGAACTGTGTTAAAAAAAACAATGATAGTACCAAAAATATTAAATAGATTTACAGAAAGAACAAAAAGATATGTGTTGCCAAAATTATGGAATCAGATTCCATTAAATTTAAAAAATTTAAATAGTAAAATACAAGTTAAAAAACTATTACATGAGTTTTTCATGGAAAAATTATAATTATTAAAATATGAAGGAGAGAGAAGAAAATAAAAATTGTAATGTCACTAACAGTTTTGATTATTATAATATAATTATGGAAATTTTTGTATGATTAAATTTTTTTTATGATTTGTATGATGTTTAATTTTTTTTTGAAGGTTATAAATTATAACAATTGATATAATGTAAGTGAAATAACCTATGTATGAACCAGCCGATAAGGCCTCGGCCTTGGTTGGATGTTTAATGAATTTAAGAATAAAAAAAAAATAATAAAAAAAAAAATAATAAAATTTTCTACCCACAATTTAGTAGTAAAATTTACGTTAAAAAAGAGCTATGCAATGGCATAAGATAGAAAATTAGGGGTAACACTGTTATTTAAGTATTTACTTTTTATTACTTTATTTTTTCTTATCTGTAATTGGCTAACGCGTTACACCGATAAACTCCATTGTCATGTCAGAACATGAGATCAAAAAATAAAAATTTCAAACTTTAAGAAGTTTTTCTTACTTATAAGAAAATTGATATGGTTGCTATAATATAATGATCAACATTATTTATTCATATCTTTCATCCTACACACACACACAGTACGCATACAAAATGTATATTTATTATTGATAAAAAATGATTATTATACTGATACTGATGAATAATATATAAAAAATGAAAGAATGAATGAATGAATCAAATAAGAAGGAATAAATATCAAATTGTACCTGGATAGATGACATTTATAATGCTTGCCAATGTATTTTAACAAATTCAGAGAAATCGATAAGCAATCTACTATGATAAAGGCTATGTTATATGTACGAAACTGATATTAATTGTATGTTTCAGCTGGCGGTTTTGGCGGTGTTATGGGCACCTCTCGTCCACGCGGCGCCTGGATTGGCGTTATCGCCAGGTCCTGCGTCGCTCTACGGAATTAATACAGAAGAAGATCATTATGTAAGTTAAACCATAATCTCTTACTTTACTACTCATCTCTTATACACAATACAGTAATGTTAAAAATTACAAAGAAAGTCTTATTGATTATTACTACTGTAATTAAATTATATATAATATAGATTAGAAATTGAACTTTATGTAATTCTTAAAACAATGTAAAAAAATGAGTTTAATGATGATTCGATTTGTGCATTGACTTAAATAGGATTATAAGATTTGTATTGGGTTTTTCAATAAGAAAAGGAAAGGTATCAGAAGAATAGAGTCATATTAAACTCAGATGGGGGTATATATAGAATTATGCAATAGAAAAAATTTAGTTTTTTTTCTTTTCTTTTCTAGAAAATATTACTGATACAGAAAATAAATATAATTAATGCATGCGTCATTACGGAAATTTGATCGTTCAGGTCCAATGAATTAGCTGGAAGCTTGTTAAGTGAAAATTTCTTTTGTTCGGTAGTTTATTATAATCGATTTTTTCCCGTTGTCAGAAAAGTTGTATATTTATATACATAATATAGAATATATTATATTATTAAATCATAATGTAAAAAAAAAAACTTTAAATGTAATTGTTTCAAATACTATAGTCAATAATTTTACTGCCAATCATTTGGGTGTAACTGAGGATTTTTGCGTCAAACTTAAAAAAGAAACATAATAACTTCATATTCAATTACCACACCAGTATTTAAATAGAATATAAATAAAAAAGGAAACGGACCAGGGCAATGTAAATATATATGTAGAAATATGCATGTGATCATGCATATAGCTTCATATATACATAATAAATAGCAATTAATGTTGAACTTGTGTAATGGATGTCCGTTACTGAATGCGGCGTGCGTGGGGCCTCATTCGTTTAAAAAAAAAAAAAAAAAAAAAAAAGTGCTAATTTTTACTGTTCTTTGTAAAATTTAAACCTGCATGTAACCATGATTATTTGGGTTTCAAATTTTGAAGAAAAAAAAAAGTGATAAACGCATTCATTATGAACGACTATTAATCTACATACTAATGAAGTAGAGTATAAATAAAATACACATTTTCACTGAAAAAAAAAGTGTATTTATATATTTTTTTAAACATCCAGCTACTTAAAGACATCATTAAAAATTTCATGTTTTAACATTATGCTCCATTTAAAATCCTCATAATTATATTTGTAATAATTAAAGTAAAAAATAAATTATATTATACTTAATTATATTCATGTCATTTACTTCAAAGTTTTATTAATTTTTGTTGTTGTTATTTATTATATAAAAAAGTACTAAGTCATAATTGATATAAATTTTATTCATACATAGTTTTTAAGTACAAGAAAAAAAAATTGAAGATATAAGGAAATGTTTTTGAAATAATTATTAAAGATTATGTATAGATAAGTTAAAGAAGTACAACCACCTTGTAATATTTTAGCATTGCATTATTATACAATTATGTACAAGGGATATGGAGATATGGGCGTATGCAGGTGCAAGCATGTAATAGTAAAGTACATGCAACCATTCATTCATAACGATGTACAAAAATGGAATGTCTAACTCTTTTTTTTCTTTAATCTTTCCATACTAGTGCTTTATAATTAATTGAATTATTTTAAATTTAAGAATACGGAAGTATGTATAACATTTTAATAAAAATGAACATAAAAAATATATTAAATTGTATTGTAAGTAATAATGAAATTGAATTAAATAGTCTGGAACATTTTTGCCTTTTTTTTTTGTTTTCATTTCTCCGGAAGCAATACGATGAGTGATTGAATTTTATAATCGATTTTTTTTCTGTTTACGTGATAATTACGTATTTTAGGTAATAATGAAGCGTTGAAATAGAAAATTATTAATAATTAAAATAATAGTTATCAATAATAATAATAAAAGATTTCAAAGTTTGGGAACTGATCACGTATATATACTAACTAGAATTCCATATTTGATGACGGATCATTTAACAAAAAAATGAAAGCGAATTTCATATTTAACTATATGAATTATTAGGATATCAAACTCTATAAAAATTAATTTCAAAAGACAATATTATTATTTTTTTCTTCTAATTATTATATATATAATTTTTTTTTTTTTTAGTCGGATATATATGTGAAAGGTGATTGAAAAAGCCTATAATATTATTTAATTTGATTTATAAACATGTGGACTACTTTGTCAATATATATGAAAATCTTCACTTTCAGTTATCGTAAAAAGTAATATCATGGTAATATAGACACCAAAATGTGGTACGAGGAGATGAACGTAGTCATTATAGCAACAAGTTGCAAGAAAATACATATTTTTTTAACATATAAGCAGATAATAAATTATACTTAAACATACAGTGTTCACAATGAGTTTTTTTTTCTACTTTATATCTTCATAGCAGGAAGGTTGTTTACAACAAATTTACTTGTAATGTTTAATAGAATATTATTTTTACACTTGACATATAAAGGAAATGATAATTTCTCTAAAATTATCGAACTCCTCAGATATTATATTATGCAGCTTATAGGGATATTTACACTTGGAAATCGTAAATTTTTATATATATATATATATATATATATATATATATATAAGTTTGAATTATTATTGCATTAGAATTCACTTTTATATGTACTGTTGAGATTATATTAATAATTTTATTTCAATTAGTAACCAATAATTTAAACCACGTGTACTCGTAATATGAAATGCAGAAGAAGCTACTTTTTTTTTTACTAGAAAATTATCTGCGTAATCATCATAAATTCATATAGGTTTGATAGCTTCATTAAAAAAAAGTTCTTTTAAATTAAACATAAATTACTTAAAATAAATATTCTACCTGTATACTTTATTTAATTATTTCCTTAATTTTTTTGTTCTTCCTTTTTTTATAAAATTTGACTTGAAAGTACAGTATAGTATAACAATATTGTAAAGAGGCATAAACTTAATATAAAAAAAGACATACTTTCTCAGCAAAGTATAGCATAGTTAGGATGAGACAGACATTTTTCAAGTGAAATTAAAACAAGATACACTACTGTGTGCACACTCAACTGTGACTGAGCGGTAATTATAACATTGTAAAACTTATTCTTCTTCTTCTTTTTTTTCTAAAAAAAAAACTATACTTCTTAAAACGTATATACATAGAATATCACTGTTGCCTAAAGGTAGTAAATGCTTGATTTAGATATTGAATAAATAAAAATAAAAAAAAAGTAATCTAGGTCATTGCTAGCACCTTGAATTTACCGATGAACATATTTGTAAAATATTAATTATATTATTTATTTATATTTTTATGATCAAATAACTATAAAAGAAGTTTAATACTTAGAAACAAAAATTTTGATTTAAAAATTTATGTTTTTTTATGTTAAGAAAAAATTTCTAAAATATTATATGATATAAAATAAAAATATTATGTATATACATATATATATCAAAAAGTAATTTGCCTGAAATTTTTATAATAAATATTAAGTGAAAGTATTTTTTTTCCTTAAAATTTTATCTTCTTTCATTTAAAATTAGACTAATAAGAGAGTGATATATATTTAAAAATTTATAGTCATATTACAAGATGATGTATTTTATAAAAAAAAAATGGGTGAAAATTGAGCAGGGAAAAAGTTAAGTATTACGTTTAAGTTTCGCGACTAACTAAATTGAATGAATTTAAAATAAAAATCACGACAAGTAACAATTGATCATGACCTTGCAGTATTTTTTTTTATAAAATTCCAGTTAAATATAATTTAATTTTTAAATAAGTTTTTTTTTACTCTGCATATTTAATGACGTATAATCTGTATTTAAACTTGATGAACTGGTTTTGTAAAGAGCAAAAAAATTAACATGTTATCTCGTGCATGAGTATAGAACCACATAATAATAATATTATGATCTTTTATTTGTTGCTACAAGGCATGGAAATTACGTTATCTGCATTCAAGAAAATAATAATAATAAGACAATATCTTACCCAAAAAATTCTTAACATTAAAAAAATTGGAAAGGAATTATTTAATTCAAAGATTTCTGATTAAAGTTTTTATTTTTTATCAAATTAAGCATATCCACCCACAGCAATTTGTTATTCTGATATATTTTTTAATAATTTCTTTTGAAAAATAAAAGAACTAAAACTGTTACTGATACATATATAAAATTATGTATTCTCTACCCCCTTTCACATTCATTTCCTTGTTCTACGAGGAAGTATTCAATAAATATTAGTATGCACAATGTTTTAGTGAAAATAATTAAATAAAAAGTCATCTTTATTTAAGAATACACTATCTCTCTCTCGACTTAAAGTAGTTCAAACATTGCCTATAATACATTAGAAATTTGACAAATTATGCTCTAAATAAGAAGTAATTACTGTTTTAGATAAACATCATAATGAATAAGCTTCTGAATATGGAAACAACGATGATGTCAATAATTTGATTTATAATTGGACAATTATGTCTAAAGTATTCATCAAAAAAATTAATTATTATTATTATCAATCGGTGCTCATTTGTGATTTTTCTGGTAACATGTACTAACAACTGTAAATCAGATAAAAAAAATTATTAAAATACATAGATGAAATTAAAAAAAAAAAAAAAAAAAAAAAAAAAAAAAACATAAGAAGGCTACAGGAACTATCCTACTTATTTAAAAAAATAAAAATATTTTTATCACTTTTTCAGTAATAATTCAAGAAGGAAATTTCCTATATAAAGTTGAAAGTTAAGAAGAAATTGCATAAAAAAATTTACTTCCGAATTAGAGAATAGAGAATACAGTATGAAAATGTACAAATTTCATTAATTTGTTACTAAAATGTTTCTGCTTTATTATTTTTATAGATCAATATCAGATTATTACATTATAATATGTAACACGCAGATAACATTTATATCTCTATAGTTAACGAATAAAATAGCGTAAAATTGTCGTGTGGATAAATATTATATCTAATAAAAGATCTGAAATATTAGGCTATAATGTTGAAAATTTATTACTTTATCTCGGTATATGTAACATATTAATTTTATTTAATTAATTACTATCAATCTATATATTACACAAGTTAATAATTATCCTCCTTCATAATATCAGATTGTGCGACTTTACATAAACAGTCATAACTACGTTATAACTTTAATTTACATGTTATTCAATAAATATGTAACATTATCTGCTTTATATTATATAATATATATATATATATATAAATATATATATATATATATATATATATATATATATATATATATATATATATATATATATATATATATATATATATATATATATATAAAACAGTATTTAATTAGAATAAATCCCATTTCCTTATAGTATTTAAAATCCCATATACATAATGTATGAATGGTCATGTATGTATAATATATATGTATGTACCATGTTCATGTATGTACCATGTTCATTTATATACCTCACAAGTTGTACTAATGATGTATACTGATAAATTTCTACATAAGTTTTATACTACAACTGAATACATAATCTATGTACTTGAATTATAATACATCACATTTAAACAAAAGAATTTATTTAATATTTCTTTACATGCGGGGATCAATAGAATTTTTTTAATTGAAAAGAATAATTGTACAAGATTTCTTATAATATGTTATGGTATAGTGAAACAATGTGTAAAAAAGATTAATATTTATGAAGTGTATTGTACGTATATTTTTACTTCCCAGGGATTTATTATATTGGTTTTTATAAATAATAATAATAATAATAAAGGTGAGATAAATTTTTAATGGTTTCAAACATTTAATTGTGTTTTGTTTCGACGCAGTTGGACATAATATTTTATTTAAACGTATACTAAAACATGAGTATTCTCCCATTCTCTCTCTCTCAAAATTTCCTCATATATTATGAAATAATAAAAAAAACTTACAATAGTATTTTTTAAAGACCTATATTTCAAAAATTAAAGTTAAAAACCCTGTAATCTATGAAAAGAGTAAATGATCAACTTAATAGAATTGATATTAAATTTATTAAATAAAATTTTCTATTAAAGATTTTCAAAATAAAACTTAAGAAACAACCATTTCACTCATAAACTTTATAGCCTTCACTTTAATTACAAATTAGAGCTAATTTTAACCTCTCTATGAGTGCGTACTATTCTGTACCGCTATAATATTTGTTTGCAATCACATTTTTAATGAAAATTGAGACACATTTCCAAATAATAATAATAATAATATAAGAGCTTACAATACAAATACGTATAGTACGTATAAAGGATATTTTTAAAACAATACAAAGGTCGTATAGTATTTTTATTAACGTCATAACAATGAAAGTAATTTATTAATGTTGAGCGAAAGAACGATAATTTAAAAAAAAAATTATATGTACACATATAATAATATCTCAGAGCTTTCTGTACTTTGCACTACATTTTTTTTTTCAGTTCATAAAAATATAATATAAATTTATATAATATGATTAGAAATTTCAATTGATGCATAAAAAAAAGTATAAAGTATATGTATATGTTCCATTTATAGTAAGCAAAATAATTACTCTGCACGTATATATTTTAATTGGTCATACTTAAAATCAATAACAATGAAAGAAAATAAAAATTTTAATAATAAATATAAAGTAGCCACATGAGATTTACGCTTAAGTTGTTATATTATATATACACACTTTTATATTACTCTCACTGAAATCTTATGAGCCGTGATTCGATTCATGCATGAAAAAACTCACGTATCTACCATGAATCACACACATATAATACCCTCCCTTCCTTATATAAAAATATAAAACTTAAAAAAAAAAAAAAAAAAAAAAAAAAAAATTAAATGAAGTCTAAGAAAATTATTATTTATAACCCTTTCTATTTTTCTCTTGTTATACATAAAATATTTATAAAGTATTTTCTATTCTCTTATAAATATACTATAATTAAATTGTATTACTGTTACATTTCTAAAATAACTTTATATTACAAACTAATTTTTTTTTTTTTTTTTTTTTATGTATGTAATGAACACTATACGTATGTACGTACGTAAAGAATCATCTTCTCTGTTTTTAAATGGTTTGGTTTTCACTAAAACTACTTTCCATGATTACTCGTTTGGTAGTGCATCTTAAAAGCATGTAATGGCCTGATTTAAACATGCACTATAAGTGTAAGTTAATAAGAGGTACGATGACCATCCATCCGACTGTTACAATTTCACTATATATATGTGTATAATTAATAAATTATTGCTAAGTATTCGTGAGAGTTATATATATAAAATATCTTTTACGTTTCTCCGTATATAAATTAAAAGTTAAATGTCATACTAGTTAATTTTTTAACAAAAAAAATATATAAATGTTTTTTAAAAACCAATTAAATAGAAAAACCAATTAATTATTACGTGAATATGTTTTACATTTAAAAGTTAAATGATCAATTATATAGGAAAAAATGCCACGTGCCTAACGGTAATTAAAGTTAAAAATATTTTTTTAAAGCACTTAAAATATAAGACTCATATGGTAGATCAAAATATGACATTTTTCTATGTGCAAAGTTGCAAAAAGTAAACAAATTGATGAAAAGTATTATTTGCAATATGTTTTCTTGTATTATTAACTCGCGTATCGTGATGTAAAAAATATTATAAAATAAAGGAAGTTACAATAATTTGTAATCTATTTACAACATATTATATGTTTTTTATTCTAAGGTCACGTAAACAAAAGAAATTTTAATTATAGTACTTTAATTCTTTTAATTGTAATCTATTTAAAAACAATTAGCACTTAAATTTTTAGTTATAGTCTTGAATATTATTTTTATAATTTACTTTTACTTTTTATAGTTTTGGCAATATAGGTTAGGTAAATGGGAATAATAACTTTTAAATTTCTTTGAATTACTGAAAACAAAAATTTATTAAGAAATTATTTAGTCCTTATTTCTATCAGAATTATTCAAATTGCAGCAAAATTAAATCTAATCTCTTAATTATTGATAGGATAAAATCAATGCATGATTATTTTTACTCTTTTTTTTTATTGAATATTTAAAAATTAAATATTTTTAAAAATACAAGCAAATTATATGCTTGTGTGTGTAAACACATTTCGACTTGGAAATTTTGCTATGAGATTTAGGAAAACACATGCAGTATAACTTTTAAATCCTTAAAATTCTTCTCACGTAAAGAATATATTAAAAAATAAATGAAGTGTTACTATAACTATAATTAATTTATCAATTCAAGATAATTAATTGCTTAATCGATATAATAATAATTGACTATACAACTGAAATAGAAAATTTTATAACTTTATAGAAATATCAATATTTTAATATTTAAAATTATTATCAAATTAAGTCATCAAATTATATCTATATACAAATTATATTCCTTAATAAATATTAAGATTTAATTGATGTATTTTAATATGGAAATGTCGTTTTCAATAAGAATGTGTATTATTTTTTAATTTCTAACAGTAAAAATGTTAATGCTGTATATACATATATATATGTGATCATGGTCAGTGATGTATTTAATATTGACTACTCTTTAGTGAAATTGAATTTTTATTTTTTTATTTTATTTATACCACGTGACTACCACCATATGATGCTACGTTTTTGTATAATGTACAAGATGAAATGAAAGCAGAAAAAAGGAGAAAGCGTCATATTATATGGATTTGATATTCTAGATTATACTTATATTTCTGATACATATTATACTAAAAAACAAAAATTATTTTAATATTATTGTCGTCATAATATATTTAAAAAAACTAATCATGCGAAAAACATATTCATGGTTCTTTACACATAAATTTGATAATATAATAATAATAATAATAAAATGTTTCTTTCTTTTTATTTTTTATCATAAGTCATGTAATAATTTTACACTTTTCTTTTCTGATTTAAATTAGTACTGCACTGTATAATAATTGTATCTGTAACATTTTAGATGTTATGTTCTTTTTTATGTTCTAAGTTTTAGAGAGAGAGTTTTTTTTTCTTTTTCATGGTCGAGTAATCTACAAAATATATATATTGAAGGGAAGCTATATATTATTAATTTTTACTGCTGATAAAATTGAAAAATAAAAGTTTTTTTTCTGTACCAAATATCTATACTTATACGAAAAAAAAAGAGACCTCTAGAAATAGATTAATCTATAATAATAAATCTGAGATTTCAAACGTGTGGTAATAGAAAGAATCATGCACTTTGTATCGTTATAGTGAAATTTAGTCGTGTGGATAAAAGTAAAATTTCTTCTTATTCATTAGAAAAGTACTTTAAAAATAATTATATAGCATTTTATTTTGCTAAGAAATAAAAAGTATTTAATGAATTTTTAATTTTCCTAAATTTGCAAGCCACACTTTAAAATTTCTCACCATTGCACTTTCCCATAAAAGACTCACATAATTTTGGTCATCATTATTATTATTTTTTTTTTCTCATTTTTTTTAAACATTTTAATACCGTAATGATAACCAAAAGTTTATTAAAATGAGTATTTAATACATCAAATCAGAGAGAGAGAGAGAGAGAGAGAGAGAGAGAGAGAGAGAGAGAGAGAGAGAGGAAATTTTCTCATGTCAATTTTTTAATTTTATTCTTCATTTATATACGTTCATTGCCAACAAAATGTAATTACTTTTATTTTATTTAAATATGATATTGAAATGTTCATTTTATTTTCCAGGCTATTCCACGATACCACTACAGTTATGGCGTTCAAGATCTTGAAACTGGAGACATCAAGAGTCAATCTGAATCCCGAGATGGTGATTTGGTTACTGGACAATACAGTCTTGTGGAACCTGATGGTTCAGTACGTACTGTAGACTATACAGCAGACTCTCACAGTGGTTTCAACGCAGTTGTCTCCAAATCTGGACCTGGAATACATGCAGCAAAACCTGTTACAGTACCTATAGCAGTAGCAAAACCAATCATTAAACCTACATTAGCTATACCAACAGTATCTCATCATTTCCCAGTATCCCATATACCAATTGTACCAACTGTATCAAATATTCCAGTTATACCAACAAATCACTTGCCTACAGTTTCAAACCCAAGTTTTCAAAATTTCCCTAAATTTCCTACGTATCAACAAAATCAATTTGCTTTTGCTACTCCTACTATCAGACCGCAAGTTACTACAACTCCTTCTTTACAACAACAATTAGTAGCTCTGTATCCTCAACCTACGCAAAATCCATTGCCGATGCAAGAAACTGAACAAGCACCAAAACCATTTAGGTATCCTCAAGGTTCCTCAGGGTCTAGACCAACTTCAACCGGTCCAATTCAGTTCCCTGAAACACCTGAAGAGACTGATGCCAATCAACAACAACAACAACAGCAGCAACAACAGCAACAACAACAGCAGCAACAACAACAACAACAGCAGCAGCAACAATACCAACAGCCACAACAACAACATCAACCACAAGCTCCACAAAATAACTATCAAAATAATTTTGCAAACAATAACTTCGCAAATAACAACTTTGCAAATAATAATTTTGCAAATGAAAATTTTGGAAGTAATTTTGAAAACAATTTTCCTTATAGACGACAGCAAAGTGGTCCATATTGAAAATTTTATATAAATATAAATAGAATATAATCAAAGACTCTTTTTAAATATAATGTAAATTAATAATTTTCTCTTGTATGTATATCTCTGTCTAGATGTTATGTTTAGAACAAAGTCATTTATAAGATTTTTTTTTTAAATGATTGAGATTTTGTTATGGTTTAGAAAATAATGTTATAAGTAATGTAATAATGTTGAAGTATTATTAATTATTTACAGAGATTTATCATGTTTGTTAAATGTATGAGTGCTAGTATACCTAAGTCTGAGATCTGCCAAAATGTGAATATCAGATGCGGGCTTAAATGAATGTATAGTTAATTAATTTTAATATACTTGTAAATAATTCTTAAATAGATTAAATATACGATTTTCTTTTAAACACGTTAAGCTTTGAAATGTTTGCAAGAAATGGTATTTAGAGCAAAGCTTATAAAAAAATTTATTATGAACAACTAATGTATACGAATATATAGTTCACATGAAGCCATGAAACTAAAACGACATAAAATTTTTGCATTGAAAAAAATTAATGAATTATTTTTGTAATGGAGGTTATTGGTTTAAAAAATTATTAAAAATTTTCTATGGCTTAAAACACGTAAAAGTATGTCTAGTATTTCTCATTTAAATTTCTCCACATTCGGTGGAGTAGTTTACTGAAAATTCGCAAAAAACGTGTTTTTCCCCATAGGCGTAACGTTAAATTAGGGGACCCTTAGCTTTTCCCGTTTGCTAAACCGATAAGCTCCATTATAATATTTTTGTCAATATAGGTTAATGCCCAAAAGTGAGCTACATTAAAATGTTGAGATATTGAATACCTGACTTTAGCTGCTAAATAAGAATTACAAGAATTATAAGAATGCCAAGGGTGTTAAATTTCAACTTTTTTGGTGTAGATAATTATTAGTTTATTATTTGTAAATTTTGTTCTAAATTTATAATAATTATATATAATTTTGTCAAAATACAATCAAAATTTCTTGCTTACTTTTTGAAAGATATAAATTGCTGAAACTTTAAAACAGTAGTTACTAATTATGTTTTTGCCATAAGAGTGCACAATTATTGTATAAATATTTAGCATTTTAAAACCAAATAATTTCCTCAAATGTTGCAATTATGAAATATCATATGAGCTGCAATACTTTTTTTCTTGTACATTTTTCTCTCTATTTTTTTTTTTTAATATTTTTGCTGTCTATTTGCATTAATTTCAATAGTATCGCGTATATAACAATATACTTAAATAAAACAGAAAAAAAAAGTTAAAAATCAAGAATTTTATAACTATTTTTGTTGTAATTTGTATATAAAATTCTATATCATAGTACTTTACAAAGAAACATAAAACTATTCAAAATTTTAATAAATCAAAATAATATACAAAAATGAAACCTCACATATATGACAACTGCCTTTTTTTGTTTCTCAATGTTTTTTCTTTGTAGTTTATATATGTTATGTTTAATAAAATATTTTTTATAAATACTATAATTTTATTTTAAAACATATACCCCGACTATATAATGATTTATAATAAATAAAGGAGAAAAAAATGCCAGGTTTTTAATATTTTCATTTCCAACATACATTTTAAGCCACCAAGGCAAATTATTCAGTTTTAAAACAATATATTATAAATAAAATAAATATATTTTAAAATAATAATTTTAATTTTATAGAAATAAACTCATCCCATATTACAATGTGGATTTTTTTTAATAAATAAAACAAGTAAATTTATTTATGTAATATAATATTATTTTTTATTACATACATATAGGTAGAAGAAAATTAAATCTAATAAAAAGAAATAATAGTAAATACAAGAAAACACTAATAAAGTTGGTGTTAATGTACAATTCAGAAAATCGATAAAAATAAAAACAATTTTTGGGTGCAAATTAAACAAACAGAACGTGTATATTATGTATCATACTTTCTTTTGTAATAAAGAAAAAAATTAAAATACGAGTTTTTCAATTATATTACAACTTATAAAGCCTCTTCATACATTTTACAAAAAAAAAAAAAAAAAAAAATGATAAGTTTGATGGGCTGATTACATCTAGTTTGGCACCTGAGATATGGAAAAACTGTATTTTCAACTATTTTGCTTCTTAAATAATAACTATGAACTTATCATTAATAGCAAAAACTGTTTTCAATTAAAAAAAAAAAGTAAGGACATATCTAATTTATCAAATTTTACAAGCAAAATAGAGAATACTAACATATTTTCAAACTAAAATATATATACTGTATATATTTTTTTACAATCTTTCTTAATATGTACATTATAAATTTTTGTTTAATTTTCAAACCCATTTTTTTCTACCAATATATATCATCCTTCTTTCCAGCATAACAAAGAAAAATTATAGCTGTGATTAATCAATATATTTATAGGCACAAAAGGATGCATTTATATTTATAATTTTTTATTTTATTTTTTATAAATAGGAGTTGTTAATAATAGTTATAATAAATTCTATGTTAAGTATTAATTTATAATAATATTATAAAAAGCCTTTTTTTTTTATTTTTTTTTTAAACCCCAAATACCTGCTTTTTTTCTTCTTCTTCTCGTTAAGTTAGATAACAATGTTTATTATTATTTTTTATTTCAATCAGGCTCCAATTACATTAGCTGTCAATCTTTATGCTAAATCTTTTGCATAAATATGTAGTTATTTATGTTTCATTAATTTTTTTATAAAATAACTACACAATGCAGAAAAACTAATAATCCATTTCTCAATTTTATAAGAAATTTTCCTTTTTTTCAACCTTGGCACATTTAAACTTCAAAATAGAAATGAATCATATTTTGATTTAAAACATTTAAAGGCCTTAGAAAAAAGGAAATTCTTATAATTTAATACAAAATCAATCAAAATAGATATAATATTTTTCATACAATATAGTTCATGTACCAATAATTCTTCATTCAGATATTGTTTTTAATCCTATATTTATAAGCATTAACATAACTTGTTTCAAAATACAACATCTAATAATAAAATTAAATAAAGTATTTTAAACTTGAAATATTCCTTTAAGTGTCTTATCCTTAGTACACAGACTATTCATAGTTAAAGCATGCCAAAATCTGTGTGAATCGTCACATCACAATTATTTTGTTTTTCGGTATTTGCAGCTGCCATATTAACCTCAACCAAAGTATCAATACTATTAATACTAATTCCTTTAAGAATTTTTTGTGCTGTAATTGATTTAAAATGTACAGTTAGGTCACTTAGACTTGGAAATGAAGAGTGTAAAAGATCTCCATTAACTTTATCTAATAATAAATCGTCATCAGGAAGTGTTTTATTAGGAGTAACAGGTGAACAAGGTACTTTACCAACATTTTCCATCAAATTTAAACTATCTGAAGCTCTCAAAGTTTTATCAAGACTTTTTAAAGCTGCAGAAGAATTTCCTAGTGAATTTAATTCTGTATTACTACTGTATAGTAAGTTTTTTAAACTACTTAAAGTTTCTGATTTTTTACGTCCAAGATCAACAATATTATTCATTGATTCTGATGGAACTGCAGATTGATTTTCTGTTGAATTGATTACTGAATCATTATTTGATGGTTTTACATTATTTGTTGTAGGAGGAGAGGGTTTAATATAATTTTGTTGATTATTATTTGTTAATTTTTTTGTCGTAACCTCTTCTTCTGTTTTACGAATATTTGTTAAATTTTCAACAGATGGAAATCTCTTTGATGTTGATAAGTAAACTGTTGTGGTGGTATTTGCTGCTGGATTAATTGGCGATACAGCAGTTTTCTTCTCTCTTGGTGAATATAATGAACTTGGTCTTGATTGTTTTCTTTTAGGAGAATCTGTATGTGGATGAACAGGTAAAGTTGGTGTAATTGTTGATGATACAGGATTTCCATTTAATGTAACAACAGATCTAGAAGGAGATTGTAATACACAAAGTCGTGTACTGTTACCATTATGTCCAGATGTAATGCTTGTAGTAGTTGCTGTTATATCACCATTAGGTTTTCTGGTAACAACTGTAGGTTGATTATCATTATTACTAGGTGGTGATATTCTACTTGATACTTGAAGAGTAACAATAGAACTTGGTGAAGTTTGAGGTAAAACATGACGTGTGGGTGTCATTTGTTTACTTGCAGGTGTCGTGCGGACAGGTACTTGTGGTGAAGGGGATAGTTTTCTTGCTGGTGAAGCACTACTGATTATGGATGGTGTTCCTCCAGTAATGCTGGTAGAAGGTGAACCAGTCAGTTTACTTCCAGAGGAGGAGGAAGAACGTTGGCGAGATGAACCTCGTGGCAATGTCCCATTGCTGAAAAAACAATAATAAAGAAAATATAATTTTAGAATGACTATTATAGTTTACTACATTTTAAATAATATATTATAATGTATGTTTGTTTTTTTCTTTGGAAACTTAAAACTACTTTTTCTGATAAAAAAGGACACAAAATAATAGATCGAAGATAATAATGATATAATAATAATGATCGAAAAAGCAGTGTTACACTACATTTTATTTGCATAGAATGATTTTGTTTTTAAAATTTTAGACTCTTGTTTACTCTCTAAATTCATCATTAAAAAAACTGTACGTTGGCTCTATTTTGAACTTACTCAAAAAAAAAAAAAAAAAAAAAAAAAAAGTGTGTACAAGAAAACAAAATATGGAAAAATTATATTATAATAATATAAAATTGTACATAATTATATATTGATCAACTTAAGGAAAAAACCAACTCAGTTAGTATCAATATCATAGAAAAGGATAGAGATACCAGCAAGGGCTTTACCACAGTAGAAGCTCTATGGAGAGGTTGAGGTCTCTTATGGTACATAGTTATAATGTTTATAACTGAGAGCTTTCATCACAAAAGGGTGCACACGACTCTGTGATGTGCCCAAATAATTTTCTTCTGTCATTACGATGACAAAAGCTCTCAGTTAAATAAATTTTACAACCATAACTCTCGAGCCATGTGAGACCTCAACCTCTCCATAGAACTTCTACTGTGGTAAGGCCCTTGCTGGTATTTCTATCCTTTTCTTATAATATTGATCATAATAAACACGGTGATGAAGCACAGCTTAAAGTTTATTAACCTAAATACAAAAATTGCAATTAAAATGTTCAATTGGGAAATTTATGAAAAAAATAAAAATGAATTAATATAAAAAAAAATCTCTTAAAAAATGAACTTCAAAATCACATTGTAAAAACCGCTGTGTAAATAAACACTAGATAATAAAATAACAACAATAAACTAAAAAGTTATGAAATATTTGTTTTGTTAATAAATAAATTAATTCAAAGCAATTGATAAAAAAAAATGTTAATTAAAAAAACTGCCATGGCAAGTTAAAAACATGCCACAAGCAAGAAAAAAAAACAAAATATCCTGAAAATTATGCAACTAGTTGAGCAGATATGTAAAAAAAGTTGCATAGCTTGTAGGCGATATTATAAAAATATTGTTAAGAAAAAGCACAAAATTTAGAAACCATAGCAATATTTATGAAAAAACATTAATTTTTGTTAAAAGAATATAAAATTATAATAATATTTTACAACAAATATTTCATAGCTTGAAGAAATCATCTCACTTGGCAGTGGAATCATTTATCTCAACTATCGGTGACAGTCTGTAACAAATTATGATTAATATTAAAACTTCTTTCTTTTCACAGTTAAATAATATTTATGTATAATTCCATACTGCCTTTTTATAATTTATTTTTCTTAATTTTTTTTTTATCCATTTAAGTAGAATTGAAGAAAAGAATTGATAGAGTTCTAACAAGCACGTAGAACAAAGTAAATAATGAAATGAAAAGTGTTAAGGTACACATGTAGATAACTCACCTTGAAGGTGCAGTGGATGACTTGCGAGAGGAGCGAGGGGTGTTAGTGTAACTACCTGACCCAGCAGAGGGCAAAGTAAGGCTTGTGTCACCTGACAAATGTCGCCGCCTCCTAGGTAGTGTGGCTGCTCGAGAAGGAATTTCTTCTGACGACCATGGTAGACTTGCTTGCGAACGATTTAGAGGATCTCGAGACTGTGGAGTAAATAATAAGAGGTAAGCAAAATAGTAATTAATGTCATATTGAAAGAAATGGCGATTTGTTATAACACTTTTTCAATAAATCTTCAAAATATATTACTAAAGTATACTTTAATTTTCCGTGATGATGTTAGTTAATTATTAATTTTTGAGATTCAGAGACATAAAAAAATTAAAAACACAGAAAATAATTTTTATTATATAAGAAATTGAATGGAAAACGTAATGTGATTGCAAAAATGATTGCATTATTATAATTACCCGCGCTGTTGCAAGACTGTAGGCGTTTGATCTTGTCTGTGTGCCCACAGAGTGGAGGTGTACCACGCGAGGGTTGAACCATTCAGCGGGTGGGAACTGCGCGGAGAACGTGCTGAGAGAACTGTCTCCACTATCGCTGCCATCACATCGACTGTTCCTCTTGCTGCGGTTGGAACCATTGCGTCGGAATAATCTTGCCAGGAAGGATGGACTTTTCTCTAAAAATTAAAAAAATAATAATAATAATTGTCTTTATTCAACAATAGACATACAAAAATTAATTAATTTTTTTTTTAATAAACTTACTTAAAAATAGTCTGACTTACATTCAGAATTATAAAAAAAAATTATGTGAAGTGAAAAAATAAAGTCAGAGACCAACAATACTGGACTAGTAGACGACGTCATGTTAGATTTAACAAGCTTTCTTATGGGACAGTAAAACAGCTATTACTCGAATTTTTTTAAAAGTTGAAATTTTTACTGTAGGTTACTGAGCCTCAAAGCTATTGTTTTCCTGAATTTCAAGTCAATCGGAGGGGGTGGGGGTCGGATGCAATCAAAATATTTAAAGGCTGTTAACTACAATAAAAATTTAAACTTTGAGAAAAATTGTGACTAGTAAAAGCTGATTCACTCTCCTATAAGAAAGCATGTTCAACCAAAACAATAGCAACTTGTTAGTATTGTTGGGCTCGCAAAAGTTTGTTTATTTTTTTCGCTAAAACCACTTTTGCACATCTACTATATTTACAGGGCGAGGTTAAGGCTTGACAAATGTGTGGCCCACTCTTCCATCTTACCCAAACATGTCAGTACAAGAGAATTATAATAAAACAAGTTAAAGAAGAAGAAAAGGGGAATAAAAAAAATGTAACCTAGCCAAGGTTTTAAATCTTGTATCCTAGCTATGTTTTTCCGCCACACTGCTAGAGATTTATTTTTAAGAGTCAAAGACTATCAGTTTAATTATCTAGCATATTCTATGCTAGAAATTTGATCATTTTCCAATCAGCAATCTACAAATTAGAGAATTTTCGTGTTTAATTATAGTTTTCCATTTGATGTACTCTAATCGTCGCAGTTTTTTCTTTCATGTTTTTATTTTTAATATTTTAACAAGTTTAATTTTCAGGTAATAATTAACACTTTATTTTAGTTGACAGTTTACCTGGTGGCTTGACTTCGACACTGCAGTCTCCGAAGTCCAACTGTCGAGCACTGAGAGGTGAGAGTCGCATGGAGCCACACCTGGGCAAAGACGTGCTTTGCGAGAGACGTTTCTTGCTGCCGAACAGACGAAGCGAGTGACGCCGTTCTAGACTACGTCCAGCTGGGGACGACTGGCGTACTCGAGCATACAGCACTTTGTCATTAGGATTACCTACAAAAAAATAAATTTATTAGTAATTAATACGTATTATTTTCTTCTCTGTTATTTTTATTTTTAATAACATATTTACATATTTACGATTACATATTTCTTTTAAACATTACATTTTATATAAAAATCTGTACCTCCACAGATGACGTCAGCCAGGTTGGTTTGAATATTCTGATGAGTGACATCACCATCTCTGAACGTCTCTATTTCTCCGTGAATGTAGGCGAGGGCCTCGTCGGTGGACATGAGGACCGTCTTGTTTACCCCAGGAAGGTCACATGCAGAATCTGTGGCGGAGGCGAGCCGGTGAGGAGAGGAGTTGGTACCATGAGGACCTCGTGAACTTGAGCGTCCTGATGAGTTGCTGCGTCTCCTTCTGCTCTCTGGAGTCACCACGAAGTAGCCGCGTGACGTGTGATACAGCTACAAAGTAAAACATTCGTCAGAGCTGCTGACTTTTGTGGCAATAATTTTTATCGTAGTATTGACTTATTCTGAAGTATCAATGAAACCAAAATAATATACAATAAAAGTTTTATATGCATTTAGAAATGTTATGGATCGTAAAAATGTTTATTTTATTTGAAAAACTTTCGACGTTTTACAAACTTAAAATTGATAAAAAAAAATGTTACTTAGACTTGATTAAAAAAAATATTTCATTGGTGAAATACATGATTCTGCAAGCTAAGTTAATTAAATAGCAATTTGAGATGATTTAAAGACAGAAAGTCATACACACAACACATGCATAATGTTAGGTCTCAATTTATTACAACCAATAAGAAAAAACTTTTGTTAGTCATCGATTAAGGATCAAGTGACGTATTATTTGCACCTTGCAAAATACCCGGTATAAGAACGATTATCTTTCCATTATAATAATACAGTATATACTGCCCTCAATTACTCTATGACTTAATTAGCATATCAAATATAATACCTCATAAAACTGCTTGATACTAGTTTATTTATAATCTTTAGTCCTTATATTATATATTACATGTTTTATGACGTCACGTCAACTGCAAATTACTGCCAATAAAAGTGCTTGTATAGAATGTTAATTTCATTTTATTACGATAATTGTATATGCAAATATACATTACATTTATGTAAATATTTTGTTTAAAAAAAATAATTAAAAATGATTGCAAAATAAATCAAGGAAAGAAAAAAAGCGTGCGAGAGCACAAAATAATAAAAAGCATTTTAAGTAAATTAAAATGGTTATTTTCCAAAATAATAAACAATAAAAATTAAATCATTAATACGAAAAAAATTAAGAGAATTTTAATTTATCTTATTTTCAATGAAATAATGTTTTTATTATAGAAACCAAAACAAACCTTTAAATATAATAATTTCAAGGTAAAGTAAATCAGGAATTATATTTAAAAAAATAATGAATATAAAGATTGTAAAATTTTTAATTAATAATAGTTGTCCTTACCAATATTACTCACGTTATAGTAAATTTAATTATTATAGACGTTAAAAAGCTATTAGAAAAAAAAAAAAAAAAAAAAAAAAAACACTAACAGAGCTATTTTTGCAAAGTAAAAAGATAAAAAAAAAAGTATACGTCTCCCACATTAAATTTAATTGCTTTATTTAAAAAATATTTTACATTGTAGCTTTTATTAATGATAAAAAACCCTCTATGGTTACGATTAAATTACCTTTCGTTCCTGCATTAACTTGACGAGAGCATCGTAGACAGTATGCTCAGAAGGTGCTTCAGATACAGCGGGGAATGAACGTTGTAAAGCTGCTCTCACAGCATCTAAAGATGCAGGTTGTCCAGCTGAAGTAAGTTCCAATACCACCCAACATAATGCCTCGGGTAAAGGAGTAAACTGGCTTTGTGGTAACGATTGCACTAAGCACTCTTCAACATCACCTATAACAAGAAAATATATACACATGTTTTAATATTACAGAAATATAACGTAATAACATTTTAGTATAAGAAAATTATATATTTTTAATTCTGAAATCTATTTTAACGAAGAGCGTGATGGACTTTGTACGGGAATAATCAAAAGAGGTACTTTATTTTCACAATAATTCTTTCTACGTAATTTATATCCAGTAAAACATAATTTGCAAATGAAATTGAATGATTAAAAAAAAAAAAAAAGTTTCGAAAAAAGTTTTAACAATATTTTTAATTTTAAAAAGCTTCTAATTTGATTTAAAAGTTAGCAATAAAGTTTGAATTTTCACACTTACATGTTATCTTACAAGTAAAATAACTTAAATATTTGATCGTGTATACATAATATGTATGATATAACTAAACTTTTCAGTAACATTCCATCTGTACTTTATGTTAATGTTATATCTCAAGACCGTTCAGTTTGTCAGGTATCAGCCGGTCATCTACTCCTTTAATTAAATTTTTAAGCAGATTCTATGATGTTAACTTTTTCATGTGTATTCACGTATACATATATTTAAAAATAACGATCTTTATATTCATCTTGATAACAGTAACCACATCAGTACCTACATTGTAATAAGATCAGATTTCTTTACGTAGTATTACAGTAAAATTTCCAATGTCTAGGTCATTTTAGAATATAAGTTTCTTTACTTCTTTTTCAATGATAAAAGATGTAAAAATAAAAGCAAAACTTGAAAGAAAATAATATTTTCTCAGAAATACCCCCTCGACGCTTCATAAAATATAGTATCTCCTTAAATTCTTTTATTGGCCACCAAAGCACAATATTTCTTAATAAATAAAGAGGGTGTCACATTAAATTGTTATTTTATTATTTTTATTTTCACAATCCCTCCTTTGTGTATATATTGTAAGCTTGCGCATAAAATAAATGTCGTTTAATTAATATTTCACTATCAATTTTATTTAATCGCAATATAAAGTATTTAAAAAAATAATATAATTATATTTGATTTATGTGTCGTGAACATTTTTTTTATCAGTAAACGGAAATAAAAATGTTCTTGAAAGACAGGTAAACTTGAAAAAATTAATTATTGATAAGAGCCTTGAACAATAATTATGATAAAATAAATGAAGAAAGAAAATGTACAATGCTTACTAAAATATGACGTATAGTTTTTTAAACCAGAAAAACTATCACTACCACGACACAAATGCATAACAAAACAAATACATCAAATAATACAAAAAACTAATGAACATCTTTAAAACTATTATAAACAAGTCATGTTGGCAAGGAAATGAATTGATGCTAAAAGTCAATTGTTGTAGTGCAATTACAGTAATCTATTATAATTTCAATTTAACTTACAATTTCATTATAACTTATTATTCAATGAATCGAATGAATGATTCTGACAGGGAATATAATTAAGTACATTTTAAATTGTGTGTATTTGATGTAATGCTTACTTAATTATAAACTTAATTATCCGTAAATTAAAAACGTTTTCCTTTTTTTTCTTTAAATATAATTCCGCACTGCAGCTTATAAAACCACAAAACATTTTACTTTGTGTAACAATTGATGTAATTTAATGTCTTTATTCTTATCTTAATATTACAGTTCAGCTTAGAAAATATAGCATCATCTTTTCTCGCAGCCATGATTTGCATTAGAATTGAGTATTATTAGTTTAGGTTCAGAGCACGCGCGTCCAATTTTGTTCAAATGGTTGCCTATGTAACAGGATATAATACTATACGTTGCCATAGAAACAGAAACTAAATTCATCAACTGTCTTATTGTATGTATATCTAGTATCTACACATTTTAAGTCTTGTCAGAAAGAAAGAAAGAAAAAAAAAAAAAAAAAAAAAAACGAGTCAACACTGTTAATACCTATTGAATGAAGCTTAAATCACGCCCACTGATACCGGAAACGGTAAATTGTTGTCAAAAGGAAGTACGAATATACCCTTTTCTGGATATCTCTGTTCTTCTTTTTAAATTATGCTTTCAATAGTGTAACTAGCTTCGCTTAAAGGCTAGACATTTTTTTATTCTTCTTCATAAAACAGGACTTTTAAATAAATTAACTCAGTTATTTCCTATGTTGTAACCTTGCTATTACTTTTTTAAAATCTGTATTATCAATTATCTCTTTCAATTTAAATATTTTATTGAATACATCTTGTGTTCACTCAAGAAGAGTTGTTATAAAAAAATGAAGTGTGACCTTGTTTGTTAAAACTTATATGGAACATAAATAAAAGAAGAGACAACTTTTTTTTTGTACAATATTTTGTCCTTTATAAAAATACATTTCACATTCATGAAGGCTTTTTTTTTTAAAGTATTATTACTCGTGACATACAACAATTAAATTGTGAAGTGGTTTTAACGTGCTTCGTATGTACTTGGCGAGAAATGTTACTTTTTTGTTGTCATTACGAACTGAGAAAACTTGTGTCCTATTTTACCACCAAATGTATTAAAAGACAATATAACATTATAGAGATTGAATTCATGCCAGGGTAAGAAAACAAATAGTAGCAAAAATATGTGATTGTTTTATTCTTTCACACGTTTTTTTTTTTTTTTTTTTTTTTTTATTATTTTTATTCATTATTTATCTAAGGTTTAATTTTAACACAAATTCATGTGAGTGCGAGTGCGCATACTTTTTTTCTCCCCTTCTCTAAAAGTCAATTTTCATTCATAAAATAAGATTGACGAAAAACAAAATTTGTTTCTGTTGCCAACCAAAATCAATTACGTTGTCAAAGTCAAAATGTTGATGCCAAAAATAAACCAATTTTAGTTTTATAAGTAATGCTAACGTGCCATTAGCTATAGTTTTATTTTTACCCTCGGAATAGGGATCAATAAATTAGAAAGATAATCTAATTAAATCTCCATTTTTATACTATTTGCTTTTTAATACCATTTCCTTTGCTTTTTTGAGAGTCCAATCAGTAAAATTAAAAACTAAACTGTGAATGTCAAGTTATAGTAAATCGATGAGTCAGTCATTGCTGGTAAGAGAGAGAAGGGCGAGAGAATCATGGAGCCAGTAAAAAGCAAGTTATATACATGCAAGTAAGGAGGACCAGCGCGGGCAGCGCGGGATTCGATCCAAGGAATATCAAATAAACCAGGCGATACACTAAAGTGAACACTTTAAACTTTTTGTTTTATAATATACTGAAGCAGTAACAGCAAACACGATATATTTTTTATTTTTGCATACTATTTATTTTTGTAAAATGTACCTATAGTAATTAATTTTTACATTACTGCTAATTTTTGTAAAGCATGGGAAGATAGTATTTAATATAACAAGTAAATAAAAGAAAAAGTTAAACTTTCAAGTTATTATTATTTTCTCATACTTGTCATGTCATATGTTATCATGTTTACATTACTGCGAAAAACTTTAATTTAAAATGTCAATTTAACTTTCTTCCACACGTAAAAAAAAAATTCACTGAACTACATGATTGTTGTTTGCTAATCTTATAGACCCTAAAAGCTTTTCAGTATAAAAAATACACAAAAACATTTCCGGATTCTAAACACGTGCTATACCTCTCAGTTAGGAACTTCCTTGCTAAAATTTTAAGAAAGGATAAAATTGTCAAAAAAAAAAAAAAGTTTCACGCTTTTACTGTAGCCTGCCTGCCTTCTTACATTTTGATTTTTCATCTTGTCCGCCCTACAAGATCAAGGGGTCCAGAATTAGTGATTATTTAAACACACAATACTTGCAAAACAGGAAACTCCCTTATATATATATATATAATATATATTATATATATATATATATATATATATATATATATATATATATATATATATATATATATATATATATATATATATATATATATACGATCACGAACAGCCATCTTGGTTCCAATTTTATACGTGAACAAGAAAATGCATCACGTGCTGCTACAGCTACACAAAGGATAAAAAAAAAATGTTGCTTTTTACTTTTGTTATTGTCGTTTTGTTATGTACTACGCGAAGTATGTATACTTTAAACTTTTGCTTTACTTATAAAAGCCGCCAGCGGGTCAAGTTTTTTCTTTAGCTCGTCCTTGACTGGTACCACTACAAGCATTAGTTTATTTAAAATTATTTTATACCTTTATATCCATTTATACAAAGCCTTTAGGTTGTTTAAAAAGAAAAAAAAATCGTGATCATCAACAGAGTGAATGAATAGCACGACACAAACAAACAGAAAAAAAAAAATTATAATATGACTTTATCATTTATATCAATCACAATTCAAATTTTCAATACCATAGTATATTTTTAATCTTATTTCAAATCGAACAAAAGAAATTTATAAACTTGAAATTATATTACGTATTTTGTTAAAACTTTAATTAATTTAAATAACATTCATCTCATCATAGCATATAAAATTAATTATAAATAATAATACCTTAAGGGAAAATAAAAGTTTAAAATAACATTATATAGTATCCTCATCTTGTATGCTCTTATATAAATTTATACAAGAGCTCAAAACAAAAGATTTACAAAGAAAAAAGCGGATTACATTTTAACATCTGTGTTACTTATAAACCACAAAAATAAATAAATTTAAAAAACACTTTGGCTTAAAGAGATCACTAAAATATTGCAGATATATATAGTTTTTTTTTCATTTATAGTATTTTTTTTATATAACTATATTTAGTAAAGCAAGTTTTCAATTTATTGCTTATGACTGTATGTATAAGTAATATTATGGCAAGTATTCTTATTGGCAAAAGCTGAGCGAACGAACACACATCCTCGTGTACATACACTAGAATATTTTGATGTTGCTGTAAAAGGCTTGGCCCTCCCAATCTTCTTCTTCTACTTCTTTTTTTTTATGTTGGATCTCATCCAACAATTCACAAACCATTGCTGCTTCTTTTTTTATTATTATTATTATTATATATTTTTCTCTTTTTTTTTATCATTCTCTAAGTCTTCTTCTCTTAAAAGGACTAGTATTTTAAAGATTGCTGCTTCTGCCTAGCTTTTATTTTTATGTAACACGAAACATAGTAAAGCTTCTTCTAAAAAAAAAAGTTCATTAGATGTAAGCCGCCGCACTGCGACATGCAAAAATCATTTTTAGTTTTATGTTTCTAAACGTGTTAAGGAAGAAAATATGAATGTGGATGAACCGGCATACAATAAATTGAGTGTTTAACTTTGGGCACTTTAGGGCAACAGTATGTCCGGGACTGTGCAAGTTTTTCTCCCTCCATCACGCACCATACAAGAAATCCTTGATTCAAAAAGTAATTGTATTTTATTTCTGATTTTTTTATTTTTTAGCATAATTTATAATAATATTACCTCATGAACTTATAGAATATTAAAAGGTAAAGTAAATTAATTATATAATGATTAATTGATTAAATTACATCTCAAGAGAGAAAAAAAAAAGTAAAAGGTAAATGATTTTGTTATTAAGTAATACCACAATGACTCACTGATCGTTTTTACGTATTAAAAATCCACTTAAAAAAAAAAAAAAAAAAATGATATTTGAATGCTTATACAGTATACAAAATCTGACATCATATCTATTCATAACAAGAAAAATTAAGCCACCACCTTTTTTTAACAAATATAATTTTGATTTCTGTCAATCTAGTATGTAATAGTTCATGACTATCTCTCAAAAAAAAAAAAAAAAAAAAAAAAAAAAATGACGTCATTTAAGTTTTATTTTTTTTTTCCCTTCACACTCAACTTTATTTTACCTGTCCCACGTGTAAAACAAAGATCATAAACCATAATTTAAAAACATAAAAGAAAAAACACGAATGAATTTTATTTTTAGAATATTACTTCATTTAAAATTCTATAAGGTTTTATTTTTAACTTATGAGAGCGTAATTTATCATTGTTTACGGAAGATTTGTATGCTTTTTTTTTTTAATTTATAAAACGTATATGAACTCACTTGTGTGTTATGGTCTGGTCTATAATCATGTAATAAACATAGCACTCGTACGCGTAGAAAATTTGATACTAATCGTTATAAATTTTAGTTTCAAATGTGGTGAAATATTACCTGTGAAATATATTTTGATAAAATTATATAATATTTTATAGATTTTAAGCTATATATAATAGAATATGATAGATGGTAAACATTTCTGACCCTGACAATCGAATTTATCGTTCATTACATAGCAGTTTTTTTATTTCACCAAGGTTATATATACATATCACACTAAAATAATCTATTATAGAGAATTGAATACTCATTTTAGAAAAAACAATAATATATTTACTATCATATACTGTAGTATTATATAAAAGCGTGCTAAAATGTCAGATTTAATTTCTATATTCAATTGTTTTCATGTTTCAATAACCAAGAAATCTATTGCGCATTAAAATAAAATTACCAATTCATTTCACTTTATTTAACTTCAATAACTCTTTTCTCACAGATTTCATTTACACGATTTTAAAGATTGCATTTATTTTTGCCAATAGTAATAAGCCATTTCCTTTCAAAATTTTGTCATAATAAGAAATAAAAAAAAATGTGTTGATAATTTTTTTTAACGTTATATTAGTTTGATTCATATATTAAGAAATATAATCTGTTTGCTACCAAAAAAAGAAAAAAAAAAAAAAAAAGGGGCTTTAGTTTATAGTCCTCTCAATTTCTCGTCTAGTTCACCTTGTGAGGTTCATGTTTAGTATGAAAAATTAACAAGCGAATAAAAAAAAGTTCTCCGGAAATAATATGTGAGTGGAATTTTTCATTTTATTAAACTACTTAACTACGTACTTCAGAATTAAAGGGGAGAATAAAAAAAGAGAACTTTTTACTTAAAAAGAACAAACAAAAACACAACAATCTCGTACACAACATGAGTGATGATGAGTCTGAAGTTCGTAAATATTTTAATGGTATGCCGTTTAAAGTTTATTACATTATTTCTTGCAAGAAATTATACATGTATAATTTGTGTCTATTTTTTATTTTTTTGGGCAGTTTTTTTGGAATTTTTACAAAATATTTATGACAATTTTTTTTAAGGAAAACTAGCTGGGAGTCTACAATTTAAAAATGTATAGAAAGTAATAATTTTAAATAAAATATTTCAAAATTTCTTATTATATATTTATGTACAATATTTTTATAAATGTATCACATACTTTGCAGAGAAATTCTCTTTGATTTTTTATTGTTTTATTCAAGTAATAGTAAAAAAAGGAATGTTGAAAAGTTTTATGAATCTCCTAAAACTGTATAATATTTAAGTCTCCGTGAAGAAGTTTTGTGTTCCATGGTAAAGAAAAATTGCTTATGTGCTTGGATACAGGACACGAGTATAGCAAAGAAAATATCAAAAAGAATAAAATAGCTTTTTATTCTACAACACGAAACTATATAGACAGAGGAAAAGGGGAATCAGACCCTTCTTTATTATGGGGGTGAGGAGAGGATGAATATAAATGAGATGTTTTACAAACAAACAAAACATTCACCTATTACAACATGTTAATTTTCATATCCTTTTAATATTATATTTATATATTTGTATAAGAAAAGAAAAAAAAAAATAAATAAATAAATAAGGAGGAAAAAAAACTTGTCAAGTTTTTTTTTTAAATTAAATGTCTATTTTATTGCATTACCACGGTGTAATATTGCGCATTACGAATAAATGTCGTATTATTATTAATATTTTTAAATATATATATTTATTCAAATCAGACGCGATTAAAATGGTATTTCAGTATGTATACGTATACAATAGCTTCTTCAAGTAACTTACGCTGAAGATTTTGTTGTTGAATTGTCTTTATAGTATAACTATATATATATATATATATATATATATATATATATATATATATATATATATATATATATATATATATATATATATATATATATATATAGTTCAATGTAAAATGAATAAACTCTCAGATATAGGTTACAATGAATTAAAACATTTAATTATATGTTTATCTTAATACTTGGCAAACATGCTTGCTCTTGATATAATATATTATACAAGTATTAATTCAAATGTAGATATGCAATATAATTATATATTTAAATTTATACTAATTAAATCATAAATATATAATTATTTATTCATATACATAAGAAGAATGAAAAACTCATTAGTTATGAATTGCAAGCAAGTGTTGCATGTAAAACTAGAGCAGGTTAAATAGGTTTTACAGTTTTTGTTTTTTTGAAAACAATTGGATTAATATCAGATTGTACTTTATATGAAATTAATTTTAATGTATAATTGTTTTTAAGCAGATTTTTGTCTCTTTATAATACTTTTGTGATTTAATTATTATTTAAGGTTTCAATCATAGACATATCTGGTTTTAATTCTGTTTTTTGGTTGTTTTTTGTTTGTTTGTTTTTGTTTTTTTAGTAAAAACTGACAATACATAATCAATTATAATAACCCATTTACACGTGTTTTTACAATATTGTAAAAATTGCATTTTTTGTTTTTCTCATTTTTTAATTCGTTAAATTTGCAATTATACACGCAGAAACATTGCAAAGAAAATAACATTAACACTCATAAAAATACAACTTACATAGAAAAGAATATTTTGAAAATAACAATGTTTGCCACAAATGCAAATGCAAATAATAATAAAAACTGTTTTTTGCCTTTTATTGGAAATTAAATTTTCGTAAGTATGCAAGTACGTATATTATATAGCTTTAACTAATTTGCTTATAGCTATTTGGTTTTTGTTGTACAATACTTACATACATTAACTAGCACAGAATATATTATTTATGTAATATGTTTTTTTTTATTTTTTATTTTTACCACAATGAAGATATTTTACGTTAACTTTCATTAAAATAGAATTGAAATATAAAACCAAGGAAACATGACAAGGCAGTAAATAATGTCTTAATTTTGTTTTAAAATATTCTACAAAATCATGTCTTATTCATTTCAAGAGAAATTAGCAACAACTTATATTATTTAATAATGTATAAAATAAAAAGGGAAGAATTATTATTTGTATGTTCAAGAAGTTGTTGTTTTAATAAACATAAGCTTAATGAATAAATCATGCAGTGATATATTATTATTATGATTTTACAAGACCACCCAGGTTGTGTCCCCTCTCTTTCTCAAACTGGATGTAATATACTCTAAACTTGTTAACAATTTTATACACGACTAGTAAATTGATGTCGCGTGTGCCACAAATTTATTTTTTCAAAAAAATATTAAAAAATTCATAAGAAAATTGCTCTGATGTTGCCAAAATATACTTACTTTGGCTTTAAGCCCAAATATGTAAAAAAATATTTTCTATTTTGCAAACATTTTTATATTCTATCTTAAAAATTAAATAGAAGAAAAAATAGAATATGCATAGAATATATCGAGGTGTTTATAAATTATTGAATTTCTTCATTTTTATATTATGTATTCTATACGTTGACTAAAAGATAAAATTTAATACCATGAAAGGGTCTAAAAAAGATGATATAGTCACCCATGTAGAATAATATTTTTCTATACCATATAGGGTTATTTTATAAAAGCTTTTTCATTTTTATATTATATTCGGGAAGAAAAGGGTTTTCTATATAAAATAAGATTGCAGTGTTTTAATAAATTGATCTAAATTGGTAGCTGGGTGGTCTAGACTAATGAATTAATAATCGAATTGTGACATCGTGCAAGTATAAATAAAGAAATCTTAGAGTTATAAAAAGGCTCACCCCTCTTGACATTTCGAGGAAGTTGAAACACGTGACTAGAATGACTATGATATGAAAGTCTGCAAGTCTTTGTGCACAATATTGATCTACCCAATTTACTTCAAATAGAATTCAAAATGAAGCAAATTATTATACAAAAGAAACTACCCCTCTAGTATTTACAGTGGATAGTTCTTAATTTAATTTTCAACACGTTTTTTTTATATAAGGTGTAATACTATGATTGATTAGTACTTGTGAACGTTAAAAATTGTACGTGTTTTTATCTCTACTAATTGGAACGTTTGTTTTCAAAATACGTGTACAAATTAAAAAAAAAAATCATTCTTTTTCCTCTACAACAGTAAATTATATCAGAGTACGATCAATTCATTACACATTACATAAATATAGAAACACATAAAATTTATGTTAAGAATACTATCATGCATACAGACAAAAATTAATACGTAAAAATTATGCTCATTTCCAGCACAATTTGTTCATAACATTAAAAATTTATGCCATACTTCATAAAAACTATAAATATGTTACAAAGCATAATATGAAATATTATATTGTAAAGCACTGTAATTCCCAGCAGTGGCAAAGTTTATCAGTAAGCTTTGTCCACCGGAAATACACAGTGCATTCGGGAGGTGGAAGGGATATCTCAGGACATTCCTCTACCGACTTCCTGAACGAGGTTTCCATGGTTTCCTCGGTATGTAAAGGCGAATGCCGGAAAGGATTTGCCAGGCCATGGCCGACCCGCCATGGAAGAACCCGTGAATCTTATGATAGGGTTTTGGAAGTCTCGGGAGTGTAAATTTCAGTATAAATGCAATGTAAATATGTAAATAACTAGCATAAGTTGTACTTCGCCTAGAGGTTTGATAGAAAAAAAAATTATGTTGTTCTAATTTAGCATAAGTTATGCTTTAATGAGATAAATGCAGTATAAATTGCGTAATTTATACTTTCCGTGTACTTTCAAATAAAAAGAAGAAGAAGAAGAAGAAGTTTGTAATGCGCATACCTATAGAAAATAAAAATTACTAATACCATAGTACCGTTTTATTAAATACACTGGAACAAGTATTATATTTTATAATACATACTCATACATAGCTCAACAATATAAAATATTGGTATTTAACCTACAAACACTTCTCATAATAAATCTTGATTAAATCATAACAAAATAAAGTAATCACTATTAATGACTTATAAAATCAATCATTTGAATTGAGGCGTGGTGATGATGTAATTATTACATATTAGAGAAAAATCATTTTTAAGTATAATTGAAATCAATATTTTATTATAGGGCATAAAAAAAAATAATAATAATAAAAAAAGCATGTCAAAAAGTTAAAGATGACACAATTTAAAAGTTGTTACTACTACTCTGCTTCAGAGTAAAGTGAGATAAAAATGTTGTTGAATCTGATACACAAAGATTCTTTAAAGTATACTATACATTTTGACATCATATCAAGTTATACTTTAACCGTAATACATTAATTCATGAAACATGTAAATTAACTGACCTTTTTTTTTTCTTTCTCAGTTGTTGTAAAAAAAAAAAAAAAAAAAAAAAAAAATCGTCAACTTTAATAAATGTCAATTAAAATTAGTCAAGCTTATTAAATTATTATATGTTAATAAAGTAGGTGTTTATTTTTTTTTAAAGTTCTTATGTCACTCACACATATAAAAGTGAAACCTGTCAATCATTAACAAACACATCATTAATGTTATAATCATTAAATAACACCTCTTCTATGATGTAATACAAATATCAATGCTAATAAGGCTATGGTTACAGCTTAATTATAATAATTTATCACTCACGGTTTTAGCTAAAAACATTCTTTACGTATAATATTTATATGTATGAATCTGCTCACGTGAATTTTAGAGATACACGTATAATTTAGATTTTCTTATAATATATTGTATTTTGTAATAAACCTCAATAGTTACTTATATATTATCATACTTAAATTTATGATTTTTGTACCTGGTTTAATCTCCACGCTAAATTAACATATTTTACCAATTAAATAAAGTAATATTTCTTTGCTTTTTTCTTATCCAGTATTTCCTGTGACGATTTCATTATTTTTTCTTTGCGATTTAAATGCAATATATCTTATATATAACATCAATACTTATAAATCGTAGAATTGTAATTTAGCAAAATAAATCATCGTTAAACATGTATTTTAACTGTATAAAATTTTAAATTACAACATAATCATAACATCAGATACATATTATTTTTACTATCTACATAAAGATGCGGGTATACATATATATACATTTAGTTTATATTATTTGATGCTTATGTAGCACGTATTATGATAGAACTGTTATGATAAAAAAAAAATTATGAAATATATTAAATACTAAGAAATTCAAAACAAATCCAGATGTTTTCATATTAAAAACTTTTGATTTATTTGCATTTAAAAAAAATAAAATTACATTTCATATCACAAGTCCCAGAAAAATATTCTTGATTCATATTCACGTCATAAAAATACCGCATATACAGTACAAGAATATTTCATGTAAATTATGTATAAAATATTGTATATTTTAAATCAAAACTTACATAACATACGCCCAACATCTTGTATTATATTATATACATACATACTCGACTCTTTCATTTCTTTTCAAATGTAATTTTTATTCTAAAATTTATTTTTTTATTTTTTTTATTTTATTTTTTTTTGGTTTACAAAATAGACCTGCAAAAATATTTGAAATTTTTTCACGTGTTATTTTGTTAAAATTTTGTCCTTGTTAAGTAGCAAAAAATATAAAATAGTAACTTGTTTTTTAACTTGTTTTTATATGTGTTATTAGTATGCATTTTTGCTGTCGTCCCTGAAATATAAGATAAACGTGTCTTGCAAGAGGATAAGAAAATATACAACAATGCGACTTTAAGTAAAGGCTTCACATCACATAAAACAAAAAGAACAAAAAAAAAAAAAAAAAAAAAAAAAAAAAAAAAAAAAAAAAAAACTTTCGTCGCGGATATGACAAAATTTTATTACGTCAAAACAAATAATAATGTTTCTTGCAAAAAACTTTCAAGATCACAATTATGTTTATGCTGCAATTCTGTAATTAATAAAAATATGTTGCCTAATATTTTGAAAAAATGCTCACATTTTGCAAATTTCTTTATCTTATTTTATATCTTTTACATAATTATAATAATATCTTCCTAGTCTATATTTTTGTTATTTCTATACTCTCCAAATTATCACACACACTCAAAAACAAAGTATACACAAAGGTGACAATTTTATTGTATTCTTGATTTCTTAACTCAAAATAGTTTTCTTGTTTTAGGCATGCAAGTTTTTTTTTTTTTTTTTTTTTTTTTACTAAAATTATAAAATCTTTTCTACTAAAACAAATTTCACTCAATGGAGCTTACCGGTTTAGTGCACTGGGAGACGCGGGGAAAGCTAAGGGTCCTCTAATTTAACATTACGCTTATAGAGAAAAACGCGTTTTTTTTTTTTTTTTTTTTTTTTTTTTTCGATTTTTGAGAAAACGACTTCACTGATTTCGGAGAAATTTAAATGAGAAATACGAGACATATGTACTTTTACGTGTTTTAAGACATATAGTACTTTTTAAAGAATTTTTTAAACCAATAACCTCCATTGACTGCATTGGGAAACTTTTTATTTTTATTTATTAAATACCAACATACATTAATTTAGATTACATACAAAAAATATAGTATTTTCTGAATCAATAAAAAAATGTATGGTCGATGACATTTTTGCAAAGCAAAGAACAAGACCTTGACAAAAACGAAGAAACAAGTTTCATGTCAATGCAAGAGTTGCTGACCCTTTCTTTTCTTTACTTCACTTTTTTTTCTTCTCTTTTACTTTTTTTTCTCTTATAAATCTCGTCTCCTTATATATATTTCTCCTCCTAAGGGAGTCACTAAGACAGTGGCTTTTACGATATCCTTCATTGAATTACAACTCCTCTCTATGGGAAACTGCAAGAAATATATTTTGTACTAAAGTTTCTTCTCAAGAATAAGAAACGTATTAATACGTAAGTTTAATGTTAAATGAAATTAGATTTACATACATCTCCAATGACTTCTCTTTCCGGAGTTTTCTTATTATGTTGAGGGGTCAAGTTAACATTGCGGTATTACCCACCATTCAAATCACCATATTAAGAATTATTATATACATAAGTAAAGTGTACTTCTTGCAAAGGTGTTTTAACAGTACTTTTTTTTTCTTCTTAATTAATATCAAGTAATTTGGAAATTTATTTTACATTTTATATACGCAATCCTGTTATGCATCAAAAACCTGTAATTTTTGTGTGTGGATAATTACTGTTATTTTAAAATATTTTAAAACATATTTCACAGATTGTACTAGTTTTCTATGCACTTATAAAAAGATAACTATTCAAAAGATATTTGATTTGAAGAATTTTAATAATGTTAAAAATGTTTTTTTAATGAAGTGCTATTTCTGTAGAAAAAAAATAAAGGTATTTGATTTTATACTTAATTTAATGGTATCTATAAAATGATAGCTAAAAATATATTAATAAAATAAATATATATTTTTAAAAATGAGCGTGTGAAATTGTACCAAAACTTGCGGTTTCTTTGAACAAAAGTTAATTATTTGGAAATATTTAAAATTTAATTTAAAGAAGAAAAAAGAGAGGAGGAAGAAAACGTGATATTTTTTTGCTGATTATAACTTTTTATTGATACAAAACGAAAAAAAGTGAAATTGAAAAATGCGTATATATATATTTTTAATGACTTATATTATATAACACTGAATAAAAAATCAACATTGGCTTATCTTAACAAAAAAATTAATATTAAAAGATGAAATATATGCATGAGCATGTATATGAAATGCCTTAGAAGTCATAATTAATGATTTATGACGCATAGGTGATTGAACTCTCTCTCTCTCTCTCTCTCTCTCTTAACATATGCTTACGTAATTTTTTCGACTTGTGGTAGTAGTTGTTATAAGTGTCATCCAGACATAATATGTAAACTGCCTAAGGTACAGTTCTTACATTTATAAGTGTTAAGTGTAAACCAGACTGTTGAGATGTTATTATACTAAGCCTGGCCTGGGTGTGTTGTATAGAGACGAGTCTGTAATATTTCTGATCGTTGGTTCTTTTAAAGAAGCTCTCTGTATATATGTGAGTGAGAGGCCACAGTGTCAGGTGTAATAGACGCCACTGACCAGGAGGTAAAAAACACGTAATATCAATAGGAGGTAGCACAGATCATATACTTTCCAATATTATAATAACCGTATGAAAATTATCTAATTAATTTGAAAATATGGTAATGCAATTAAGATCATACTATCGACGTTATAAAAATAAATCTGATTCACTTTGCATATGACTAACTAATGTAATGACATTAAATATGAATTTTAAGGAGTGTAAGGAAGTAATAAGAGTAATGTAACTTGTGATTTCTAAGAACTACATGAAAGTATACTGGACTGCCTTGTTACATTACAAATATGTAGAGCATCGGAGAAGACAAAAATAAGAGACTTACAATACTAATTTTTATAAATAGAAACTAACACAAAATATAATTCACTAATAATCATATTTTATAAACTTGAGAGCACTATAGTTACATAATATGTTACTTAAATATATACGGCAAAAGTGTGCATACGTAAAAGAAACTACCCAACTTGACACAAACATGCAACTTCCTTTTTATTTTTTAAACATGAAACACCTTAAATAAATTTAAAAAAAACCTTCACCTTATTTTTATATTATTATTTTAAGTCTCACGCAAAAGTTATTTGTCGGTTTCTTTTAGATTATAAAGGAATAAAATGTTTCTTATATTATATATAAAAGGAATGTGCTATAGTTCAATTAGTTTTGATATTACCTTTATACTAAAATGATCTTGCTCTGTCTCAAGGTCTTCCACCTGCTCCCCTGAACCCTCTCTAGCTTGATTTTGCCAAGAAGTGCCACACAACTTTACATCCCACATCATTGCATGGTCATCATATTTATTCTCCACATCAAATTGCAATCTTATCGACTATACGGCGTGTGTGCGTGAGACAATAAATAAGGTTTATAGGTCTTCATCAATATATATTTATATCAAATTATCTATTTCCTTTGGTTTCTTTAAGTATGTATACTTATGTTAAAAAAATTGATATAATTTTCCTATCACGTCTTGTTCATCTGTCAAAAATTTAAAAAGAAATTTTGCAGAAAATTTATTACTAATGAGAGCATTTTTTTTCTTTTATTTTCTTTTTGCGCACATTTCATAAAAACATATTTTTTGTATGTAATTTTTATTGTCTAAAATGAAATATTGTACTTTTGATTTTCAATACTGCATGCATAGATAAATTTAGTTTTAAAATTGATCTAAAAGAAAGTAACGTAATAAAAAAAATGACAGCACATATTTTACTTTATGGATTATAATGCGTATATATGTTTCTACTTTTCATCAGGAAACCAGAAATAAAATAGACATTCGTGTGTGAAAAAAACTAAACAACAACTTCTATTATTCAAATTAATTACAAGTTACGGAGAAAATTGTGTTAAATACTGTTACATGAAAACTAAGATAATTAAAATGTAATGTTTTATATCATAATTTTTTTTAAAAGAAGATTATAATATTTTTAATAATACATAATAATGACAAGACAAATTTTCACACATGTTATAATTACTATTAAAAAAACAAAAACAAAGTGAAAATATATATGTATATGAAAATATACACATCATATAATAAGTATACTGTATTATACAAGTGAAATTTTTTATGTTATAATTTTTCATATAACTCTCACTTTTTTTTTCTTTTGAAATGTAAAAGTAATATTAAAGATGATGTCAAATATTTAATTTTTTTTTCTATGATCAAGATTTAAAACGTTTAATTTATTTTATCGCTATTTAAAGTCATGTTTCAAATAGACTTTTATAATTAAACTGTTCACGATTTCACCCACATACAAATATTTTATCGGCGTGTAATAATATGTTAATTTAAATGCCCGCTTACTTTGTTAAGTTACTTTCATTGTATCATCAATTTTAAACCAAACTTTGTAATCCTTGACCTAATCTAACATAATAAATATAGTCTTTTTGTGTTAGTTCATTTTTAAAAATTTTATATTTTTTTCCACGCGATAAATCTAATCCTATTGCCAATCGCATGAAATAGTGCAATTATTAGGTGTGATAATTTTTTTTTTAGATTAAAAAACGTGTTCAGGAAATTCTATTGATTTTAATGTAACAATATTGATCATGATATCATTCTTAAATAAACTTTCATTGAATTTCCCTTTAATATACGTACACACGAAATAAAAGGTTCAAAAATATTTCGTTATTAAGTTTTTAAAATAATTTCTCTATTTTTTTTTCTTCTGGTTTCAAAATAAGTTAGTACTGAGAGGGAATAGTGTACGTACATTAAACCACGATTTACTTGTAATGAAGCTCTAATTCCTCATAATTTCTTCGTGTAAATTTTTTTTCAAAATACAACCTTTCAACCTTTTATTTTTTATATATAAAAATATCATAGAGTTCTTTTTAAGATGAATAAGAAGAGAGTTATACAAGTATTAAAACTATTAAATTGTTCTGGGTATTGAGTATTTATGTTTGTACTTTACCGACCAATTTCATGGATCACATGTCACGGACTTTTTTTTTTTATAGAGATATCAAAAAAAGAATTGCATTGTATAAATATAATGTACATTTTATTGTTTTGTATATAAAATTGTTTCTTTTGTTTTTTTGTATTATATTATCTACATATAAAAAAAGTCTGAGAACTAAGTTTGACTTAAAAGAATAAGGTTAAACAACGCAATGTGTAAAACTGTCACCGACGACTTCATGTCAATGTCTCAAAAGTGGTAAATCGTAGATTTTAACTTTATAGTTAGGGTTTTAAATTTCAGCTTTCTTGTACATTTATGGTAAGATTATATTACATGGCAGGTCTCAATTGTTTTTATTTACTACTGTTATAATTTGAAATAAGAGTTGATTTTATTTTCTCTACTTAATTTAAATTATTGACATTCGCGGGTTAAATTTTTTAAATATTTTATTGAAATTATACAGACGCAGGAATATAAAATGTTATTGCATTATGGAAATACTAAGTATTTATGGAGTATTATGTTAAAACAAAAACTTGTCTAATTAATATAACATAACATACCTGAAAATCTACGTTGATTGGGTCAAATCAACGTTGAGTTTCAGGTATGTTAGGATATTATCTGTAATTAGACATTTTGTTTTCTTCAACGTGTTCTTTGCTTTTAAGGCAATAGGATAAAATTTTATATTAGTGTTTCTGTATCTGCGTTTAGCTATAGCAAATATTATATGAACCTCAATGTTATATGAATATCCAGTATTCTTGAGAACTTAGCAAAAAACTATGTTGTACTACCATAGAACACAAGCTTTCTTATTGAAAGATTTATTCAAGGATGCGTATTTTTTTTTATCGAAACTTCAAAAAAAAAAAAAAAAAAAAAAAAAAATGTAAATATGATACATAAGTTATTGCCATATTGAACACCTTTGACTTCTCAGTACACATATTAAGACGAGCCTTTCTTAATTTCAAGGTTATAACGCAACATACTATAATACTATGGTAAGAAAAGAAGAAGTGAGGACACTTACCGACTACAGTGATGAGATAGTTGGACGGAGGCTGCAATGTCTTACGTCCCCAGGCTGCACGAATTACCTCGAGAGCACATGCGTCTGCAGACACGAGTAACACTCCAGGCGCCACATAACCCTGGAATTGTAGCTGTCGCATCGCTTCAAGTAACGACGCATTCCAAAAGCATCGCAGATTTGCATCAAGTAAGCTCTGTGAAACAAACAAGTATTAATATTCAAATTCTCTTTATACTACAAAACGTAGAAAATAAAATAATACAACAATAATGAGTGGATTTAATTAAAATCTTATATGGATATTTTTTCAAATCATATCCATATAGCATCCTGCGTACGTTATAAAGTGGATATTTCTGAAAGTAAGCAGTTATTAATTCACACCATAATGAGTGTTATTAAATATAAAAATAGGGAGTATGCGCATGACGTCATACTTAATGCGCTTCGACACCTGATTGGAGCAATAAATAACATTGCTTAGCATAGGACAAACGTGGTTTTTGAATATTTTCCTTAGAAAGTTGATTTTTTTTTGTTAATATTATTTTTCTCACATACTTGAAAACCTAATTCAATCTGTTAACAGCATCAATGCTCTAAAAATATTGATAATCTGGCAAAATGTGCTACTTGCCCATGTTATTTAGTGCTCACATATGGCGTCGACTTTATATGAATGCAACCATCCTATATTATTGTGAGTTTTTAATTTAGTATTATTTTAAATTTAAGTATATGAATTCAATGCGCCTGCTTTTAAGAAATGATACATTATTAGGCCTTACAAGGACTTACATTTAATTTTATAGTTTGAAATACAAGACTCTGATATACAATTAATAAGATTTACGTCTTTGAACTGAAAGTTCTCAATCATATAAACACAGATCAATACATTAAATATTTCATGGTATAGTTTGAATATAGCACAAATTACTTTTCTCATTATTTTTATTCGAAAGACCCTGCCCCTATAAAACAACAATTTTTCAAAATCAAATGTTTAAGAAAATGATGTCAATAATTATGGTGAAACTATAGACCTTTTATTTTCATACATAAACACCTACATCATATATAAAACAAATTTATATACAATATTATTATATATTAGATGTAATTGACCTTTTATATAGCACCTTTAACAGAAAGAAAAAAAAAATGAAGTAAACGGTTTTACTGACTCACAGTTCGTGCAATTTTTTTTTTTTTTTAAAAGCAAGATGATTTATAATATGGACTATACAGCACATAACAAAGATATAAATTATAATATTTTTAACTTATTCTTTGTTATTTTGCAATGTATGAAAATGAAATGTCAGTACAGAATACACTCGAGTCTTAGTATAAATTTAGTATTATTCTGAAATATATATTCAGACACTCTCCTTTATCTCTATCTCATTAACTTTATTGTTTGTGAAAATTTATATTATAATATTATACTGCACAACAAAAAATAACAACAACTTTCAATTGTGTTTATTTCATCATTCATTTACACTTACACTAATATTGTATATACACCCATCCAATTTAGCCAATATTTTATAAAATATCTTTATTTAAAAATTGAAAGTTATTTTATTTGTGGTATAGAGGACAAAAGTTATTGCATGGTCTCTCTCTCTCTCTCTCTCTCTCTCTCTCTCTCTCTCTGACTGTAAATTTGATAAATACTTAGCTGTCAGCCTTAATTTTGACGAATAATCCGTTCAAAATATATATACCTATTACATCATAGATCATATTAAAACCATTCTTTTATAGCTATACACTCAAAATAATTCTAATTTAAGCTCCATTGAGCATGAGAATAATAACAATAAAAAAGAATCCATGATAATAATTCTTCTACATGCATTAAAATTCATGCATAAAATCTCATATTCAATATATACTCACAAGAAAAAAAAGAAGTTATAAAAATAAATTGAAGCGTAAAACAGTAGACAAAAGGTTATCGACTATAAACCCTGAAGTATAATGAAAATTTATTATATTATTCACCGGTAACGTATAATATGTGTTTGTTCACTTATTACTAAACGAGTTTTCAATGTATTTGATTGAAAATTCCACCCACAAGGTGTTTTTCAGTGGCGCCAATAAACAACATAATTTATCTTGCAATGAGGACTTTAAAGTGTTTGAACTGTATGACGTTTTATAAGACAATCTCGGCAGGAGACGGTGTCCTTCTACCTACATTTCAATGTATTCCATATATACATCACACAATATATTATACATTTAATCTTCATAATGAAATTGAGCATCAGTTTAAGTTCCAATAAGGTTCAATATAAAATATGATTTTCACAGTAATTAGACTCTTCAAGCTTATAGTTTGCTATATATATTGCATTATAATAGTCTTATATTGATTTGACACTTATTAATTTTTAATTTAACTATTAACATTTTATTATATCTTTTACTGTTTTCAATTTATTGACTTCATAAATCTTTATCGTTTCGTATATTTGCAATCGCAATTAAGTGTTTATTTATAAAAATAATAATTTCTTAATTCTATACGTATTATGTGATTTTAATATGACTTAAAAATCTATGGTATATACATACATGCAAGGCTAAAAAGTTTAAAATTACTTGTTTTCTGGCAGTGATAAATTACCTGCACACACAAAAACATGCTTAAAATTAAATATTTTTTTTTATCATCTTCCTCACATTAAAATCTTTACTGGCGCCAAAGTTGCGATACATAATAAAAACTTGTATACAGAAATAATTATGAATAAAAAAAAAAGTAACTTAGCAATTTACTAAAGATCTCGTCTATAACCTAAGTTCATGGTTTACAAATTAGGGTTAAAAAACTTTGGAAAAAAAAAATGTTTCAAATGAGCTATAATACATTTCAAATTATCCTGTTTAACTGGTATAACCTAATTGTAATCAAATTACTCTCTTATTTATTTAGATCTATACATCATAAACTTTTAAGATACAGTAATTCAGTATATTTTTGCTATAAGGAAAAGTAGCCATGTATTTTATTTCAAACTTACTTAACTTTTTTGATGTTGCATGAGCATGCAGGGGAGATGAAAGGGGAGAGATGACTTGAGTGGCAATTGTCTATGGACCAAAGGGATGTTACACGCATAGAGAGGAGATGAAAACAAACACATATATCTACACTCATATCAAAGTGAATTGCTAAAAATATCGATCAAAACTTCTTATAATGTTGAACTAACTTTTCGATTTTGATTCTCGAGAAGTTTCTGTTTTGGAAGAGTTTTATAATGAGAATAGTATGTTACAAAAAAATGTTTAAAAGCATAAGAGGGAACTGGTAAAAGTGTTCTTCCTGGTATTCTTGGCAAAGATGCTAAATATATCACTCACAAAAGTCACTGCAGATTCGTGCCATATCAAACTTAGTTAAACTTTGGCAAAAGTAGGCCTTTTCAACTTTTATATTTTCAATTCTAAAAACTTTGCTCTTAAAATATTATTTACTAATTCTTTTATTTAAGACATTTAAAATTAAAATTATTTAATTCGTTACAAAAAGAAAAAAAAAAAGTAACAATATTTATATATATAAATATAAAAAAAAAATCTGTTGACTATTCTCTTAGATTTTTTTTTAATAAAATACATATCTAAACAAAATTGTTCCTATTCTGTACCGTATTAAAAAAATACATCAATTTTCTTTTTAGTGAATATAGACTACATGAGCAACAATAGATAATTGGCAACCAAAAGAAGATATGATAAAAAAAATGGTAAATTGAATAAAGACTAAAACAAAACAACGGTGCTTGACAGTCACCATATACATGACATCGCTATTTTAAAATTTAATTTACTTTATTTGTTACCAAAATAAGGCATCAAATTGAAAGAGTCAACTAATAACTTTTTTCTCTTTTAATATAAAAAAAAAAAAAGAATAATTGTGTCTCTCCAAAATCTTTTGTCATTTTTTTTATTTACTTTTTTTTTTGTGCTATGTAAACACAATTTAATGAAGTTTTCTATTTTGTCTAAAATTTATAAGTTGTTTTTATATATTATTACTTTAACAAAATAAATTTAAAACTTTCTGTTGGCTAATTTTTTAGTATATTATGCATTAACAAAATAGTATACAATACAAATATGATGAAAGTAATCTCAAATTTAAATTAAAATCATAACAAAACTACTTTTTCTTATTTAACTTTGTAGAGTAATAAATTATTTAAATCTATTTTATTTTGAAAAATGTATTACACATTTATAATCCACGAGAGAGAGAGAAAGAGAGAGAGAGAATTATAGTAAGAAAATAGTATTTTTCTTTGACGTGGAATATTTTGGTAAATTTAACGAACTCGGATATTGTGGTGAGTTACTACAATGAGGGGGTGCAAGAGAAAGAGAGAGAGAGAGAGAGAGAGAGAGAGAGAGAGAGAGAGAGAGAGAGAGAGAGAGAGAGAGATACTATAACGTAAGAAAGAGGGTACTATTCGTATGATTCAGTCTTGACTAGCCGCCACAATAAAGTCTGATCAATATATCTCTGACTACGAGAGGGGTGCGACCCTCCCCTTTTTAACATACATATAGATGAAACATAAGGAAATGAAATATAAACATATAAGTCTATTGTTTAGCTTTCCGCGTACCAATACATCACATTGTTGCATTATATAAAATATTACAAAACTAAAATTTCACGTCTTAATCCAATCATATCTTAAATTACCATTCAAATATTATTGGTATCAAAGGAGAAATTATACATATCAGAAATAAAACCCATGATATCTTTTGTTCCTGTACTGTAATATGTGAATGGAATTATATAAATTTCACTTAGCTTTAATATACTAAATAATGATTATTACAGTCATTGCACAATAGGAACTTTCAATTAAACTTATTTTTAATTAAGGCAATAAAAGTTCGATTTTTATTTTCTTCATCTAACTATAGTAAGGAAGTACTTTTTCACTTGGTTAAACAAAAATTATACAAAATTCTTCTCATGTAAAATAACATTATCAGATATTATTTTTGATCTTTGAGAAAGTTTTTTTTTTTCATATTATAGTATTGCATAAGAGAGTATCAATTTATTATTAAGAAATGAAATTATAATTATTATCACTACAAGTTATTATTTTTATTAGCAACCAGCATTGGCGCAAACAGTAATGTACCGTTATATCATCCATTATGTAACCAAATTTATTTCACCTGTCATTCACTTGTCATAATTTTATTATTCACAAACTAATATAGTAAAGATACTGTATATTGACTTTTAACACTTTACAGTTATTAATACTAATTACGTGGTTAATTTAAACGTACATACACGCAAAATTAAATTTATTGTGTCCAAGTCTAAAAGAAGGGAAATAAAAATATAATAAATAGCCACAAATATTTCCTTTCAGTAATCCAAATAACAAATAAAAGCGTATTGCGGATTTTTTTTTTTTTTTTTTGTTAATACAGTGATATATTTATTACTATATCTTACTTAAAAACACTCATTATATTTTCTAATGTTATTTTTATGTTTCATGGTTACTTAAATTTCTATCAAACAATTGTATTTTTATTTTGCTGTGAATTATTTGCAAAAAAACTTTCCCAAAAATTCAATTTAGAATGAAAAAGAAAGAGAGAGAGACAAAAAATTACAATCAATATTATTATATTTTTTATGTCACGTTTTCCCAAATTTATACTGCTATCTATAGAGTAACATTTTCTATAAAACTTGATCTTTACAGGAAATTACGTAAACTATAAAGAATGTAATGTATAAAAGCTGCTTGACAAGACTTCAGTTCGAAAAAAAAAAAAAAAAAAAAAAAAAGGTTTAGATTTGTGATGACAAGTTCTCCACCACAATGCGGAATATCTTAGCGCTGTATCTCCTGAAAACTTAAGTTAGAGGTTTGCCAACGAAAGTAACATCATGTCTAAATTGTTGTTTACATATTACGTATATTATATAACAAAAAAAAAAAACGATCCTTCTGTTAAACTGAGGTGTTGGCTGAAATTTAGTTGCAAAAGAAGTATTACAAAAAATGTTCGTATTAATTAATGACTTTTATCATAATAATATATAAAGTTCTTTTGTTCTCGTAATAATAATGATTTGGCAATGATCATCTTTTGAAGTCTTTATATAATAATGGTTAAGTTTAAATCTTAATCTTTTAAATTATATTTTAGTTTTATTACTCTTAAAGATACTAGTATATGGTTTTCAGAAAGTTGCTATTACTTTTTCCCATGCTTTAGAAAAATATTTGATTTTTTGTTATATAAGCTAAAAATGTATTACGAATAAAATGTTCATTTAACCGTCATTTTGGGGTTTATTTAATATTTACTAAAACAGTTTATTTAGAGGGGACAAAGCTGTTTTTGTAAGGACGAGCAAAAAACTAGAAGAAGAAGAAAAAAAAAGTTTCTAAAACTTTGCCAGCGGCTGATATGGTGTAAAAATGAACAGTAAATTTCTATTTTTTCTAAGATAAAAAAAAAAAAAAAAAAAAAAAAATGAAGACCAGAACAATTAACTCAATTTATGGACTTATTTTTTCCTTTGACCATTAAGTCAAAAGTAGTGTTTTATGATATAGAAATGAAAAATCCAATTAAAAAACTTTAAGTTTTCTTTCTATTCTTAACTGTTATATCTTTGGCTCCTTCGTAAAAAATTAAAAAAAAAACAAAAAGTATTAACATTATTGTGCTTTTTTTTTCTTATTTGCTAGAAATCCTATTTGATTGGCGTTAGAAATGGCTTTATAGAAATACCAATTGCGAAGAGATTAAATTAAATAATATAATAGCCAAGCCGCGAGGAAAAAAAATTTTGATGGTTGGGAATTGCCATAATAACCACACATTGCAACTTTTTTTGTTTGTTTTTGTTGCGTGATCTAATTCAATTTCAAACTTTGTCTTAATTTCTTAATATTTTTGTTATTATTATTATTTTACATAATCGTCAAAAAAATTTCTCTTACTAATTATACGTTTCCCTCGATGTGCGTATGTCAACGCAACGACAAGGAAGTGACATAAAATATATTAATTATACGTTTTGAATTTACAAAACTTACAAATTGAGACCTTTTCAGATCTTTGTCCGCACGAATTGTTTTGAGTTGCAATTTTTTGTCCCTAGAATTTATTACTAATTTTTAACTTAAAATGTTTATGAAATGAGCAATTAAATATCGATACTCCCTATCAATAAAAAAAGTGTTAATTACGTTACGTAGCGCATTAACCTGTGAAATGTAATAAAATGACAAGTGTCCACGAATGTATTAAGTTTGTAATGATACAGTGTCCAAACAAATAGTTCCACACAAAAAGTAAAATTTCACAAAATATCCTCTCTTTTTTATCACGATTAGAAAACATTTTTAAGAAATCCTATAATAATTATGTATTATTTTTATTAATTATTGCAGTAATTACTTACTTGGAAAAGACGGTATCCACTGTCATACATCCAATACTCGTGTCCGGGTCTTGGTGGTGTGCATTGTTGAGGTGGTGGTAATAAACTTGAAGTTCTTTGTAAACGTATTGCAAGACAACGTTGTAATAATAATAAACACCTTGTGGGTCTTGAAGCCATCACTCCACCACCCCCATGGCCGTGCGGAGAGGCACGCTGCTCCGCGGCCAACGAGCCCATCCCGTGGCTCTGCAAACACACAACAAACAAGACGTGTATCACTCTCTAGATCGCGCGCACGACTGAGGAGAGAGAGAGAAGTGCGAAACTACTTGCTCCTTCAGCTGATGTTAAACAAAGCTATACGCTCATTGGTTATACTTAAAAAGAGAGAGAAAAAAAAATTAACTTACCTTATTATTTTTTTTCCATGTCTACTTTGAAAATGACGTCATTTATACATATATATAAGTGATATAGTAATATGATTATGTATATGATGCATGTATATTAATAAAATTGAAAGGTGGATTATTATTATTTTTTCATATTATGACTCAAATCAACTATACAGTAGAATTCCCAGATAATGCAATAATAATAACATTTTTACCTATAATTTTCGAATTTTTCTGCATATTAAAAACATGTATTTTTACGCAAAAAAAAAAAAAAAAAAAAAAAAAGAAAAAGAGAAGAAATAAATATAAAAATCATTTCTTTCCACTTTGAGTATACATCTCAATCTATTCTTATAAGAAATAACATATTATTTAACAGTAATTCTTATATAATTTACCCTAAAGGTTAACTAATAAATATTCATAATATATATAGTACATTATAATTACCATTCAATTCTATATAGATTATCATATATAGGAGGTGCCTTTAGCTATTTTATCAGCCACATTATATTATTTCCTGATTTGATATACTCATTCTATATATTTTACAATTAAGAAAGGCATTTCACACATGATTTTTCTTTAAGTACGTATATGTGTATAATCACATAATCTTAAATTAGCATCTCTAAAAAAAAAAAAAGTTGCTCAATATAAAATTTAACTGTATATTTTAGGGAGAGGTCAATGGGAAAAAAGAAATATATGAATGAAGTCCACTATTAAAATAGTATGTGTTTGTAAATGTTTGTCCCGGCAAATAACGGGAGCTATACATGAAAGAACGACGCACCAATAACCGCGTCAGCATATCAGCAGAAAACGCTGTAGGGGTTCAACTTTAAAAATATAATAATAATAATACTTGGACATATGGGTCCGGAATAATTATTCACCATTAAATTTAAACTTGTAACAAGAAAATATAAGAGACACCTTTTTGTAGCTTGTAGGGATATTTAAATTTCAATTTTGTTATATTTTTATTGCCACGATTTTTATTTCATGATTTTTTTTTTTTTAGCTATATAATATCATTTTGTCTAATAAAATGTAAAAAGTGGTCTTCAAAATTGTTTAAATGACTGGAAATTTTTTTATCACAAATGAAGCTTACAGCATAATATTATAAAAACTTTGAATCACATACAGTAAAATTTCAAGTTCATTTTATTATTATTTTATGGATATCTCAAGCAATTTACTATTTAAAATATGATTTTTATCTCAGATTGAATATTGTTGCCTCAGCATATGATATCTAATCAATATAAAAATGCGAAAAATTAAAAAGTCTGCAAAGAAAATTGAAATCAGAGATTTTTTATACGTATTATTGAAATTGCTTTCTATAAGGACAAAAATCATAATTTAGTAAAGTTACATTCAGCATGATATTCTTTGAATTGTGTTCTCTATTTTCTGTGTGTAATTCAGACAAGATAAATTTAAAAACCACGATGTAAACGTGCTGTGAGATCTCCAGTATAAAACTACGGGAGATTATAATATGAATCGTTATAATAAATCATATTAATTTAAAAAAAAAAAAAAAAATGAATAATATGTAATTTTTCATAATGTTTCAGTATATAAATAATTGTATTTTGATGAATAATTACTTTGACACAATTAAAAATAAAATCATATTATGAATGTTCCATGAAGTGTATAAAATCAAATAACAAGAGAGATTTACTTTTACTTTAAAAATTATTTAAATTTTGAAACTTATATGATTACAATTTTGTTAAAAGAGTACTGAACTATGTTATATACGTATAACACTCTAAAAAATGGTGCATTACTATAGTTACGAATCCTAACTTATTTAAGATATACACTTTTAAGTTATTATGAGTAGCTAAAATAATGCATTTCAGTAAATTATTAAAAATAGCTAATTTAACTTGAAATAGCTTAAAAAAACATTTAAAAACTTAAAACAACTTAAATTAGCTATTTTTAACAACTTGCTATAAAATGCATTATTTTAGATACTCATAATAACTTAAAAGTGTATATCTTAAATAAGTAAGGATTCGTAACTAAAGTAATGCACCAATTTTTAGAGTGTAATATGTTGTACATATGTACACACGATTGTAATTCTATATTTTATTCACATTCGACCTTTTTGTTTCCCATAAGAGTAATATTGCAAATTTAAGCGCAGGATTTTGAATGTTTGAATATATTATCACAATCGTGGGTACTGGGTACGTCGTATAAACACTACGCCAACAATTTTTTGTTTAAACAATGATTTCTTATGTTTACTTAAAAGGAAGTGCCCTGTAGAGGAAACCACGTGACGGTAAAAGTGGGAGAAAAGTTGGTGCCAGCAGCAAGCTAGGCCTGAGCCACCTCCCACTTTTACCGTCACGTGGTTTCCTCTTCCGGCACTTCCTTTTCCGCATTTTAAGTAAACATAAGCAGTCATTCGGATACATAGAAAAATATAATTATTTTTTTAAAGACAACAATGTTTCTGAATTCATTTTTACAGAAGAAGAAGAAAAAAAAAAAAAAAACTTGGAAATTCTTGGTACACTACGACTATTTTATATAGCTTTTATATAGTGCATTTTTATTAGCTTATTATAATAAAATAATCCTCTTTCCAAAATGCTCTTTTAACATCATCAGTCTGCACTAGTTTTCCCATGCACATTCTAACTTATCCAGTTTATTTTGTAATCTCATCTTTTGATGGAACATTTCCAACTTGGCAATAGATTACTTGGATATTCCACCCTGTCTCAAAATTCATGTTACTGACTGTACTTGATGTATGACCTATGGTGTATGTATGTATGTATAATATGTAAACGTAACTGAAGGTGTGTATCTCTATATAGGAATGAGATAATAAAGGATAGTCGTTCTCAATGAGATCATATGAGGTAAATAAATCATATGATTTCATAAATAACGTTGACTTTTTTTTTTTTTTTTTTGAGCTTAACAAATTGTTAGAATACACTTGTGAACATCCCACCTGCCTAGAAACCAAGGTTCAAGTAACATAATATAAAAAAAAGTTTCAAATTCAAGAAAAAGAATTTAAAATATGTGGATTCCTTTAATTCCCATTTAAAGTACACAATAATAATATTTTTATATAAACACACCTGGAAATTTAACAAAGATTATGAAATATTTTATAAATATCATTTCAAGAAAAAAAAAACACTTTATATTAGCTTCGGAATACTGTATAGCAGAAATATGAATGTTGAAAATAAGATAGAAGATGCAAAAGCTACAATATAATTTTTCATAATGTTTCCTACTTATTTTTGACCTTAACACCGTGAACTGTGGTTAATCCAATTATTCACCAACGTAGTTTACATGCTTACTCGAAAACAACGCTATAATGATTATAAATCTTTTCTATTTTCTTCATATTATTTTTGTATAAATCCTTTCTTCTCTTTGAGTTTAAAGTAGTATATTATCTGCTATTGTTTAATATTTTAATTTCCCACAAAAGCAAATTAATAGTTGTTATAAATAAATTCCATTGACATAAAAGAAGAAGACATCTCAGTGAGTAAGCATGCTTGAGTGACAAATCAATTATTAAAGTACTAGAAAAACATAACAGAGAGAAAAAACTAAATACTGTAAAGTCATATATAACAACATTAAGCTTCTTATTATTTTTTGTGTCACAAAAATTTAATAATAATAATAAAACTTTTGACTTCCCTGTCACATAATAATTAATGATTATTTATTTATTTTAGGTCAGTAAATAATTATATAAACACCTAAATACTATATAAATAATTTATATTTTATATAAATAAATATAATGACAATCAAATATAGGAAATGCAATATTAACCACAAAACTTTCTATAATATATGACAATAATAATCAATAATATTATAAAATATTTAGCACAACAAAAATATTATAAATTATTTAGAACACAAACAAACTTTTAGTCTACATTTTTTTAAACAACCTTGAAAGACAAAAACTAAAAAAATTATTATTTTTTTGAAAGCTTTAGGCCAAAGATTTTTCAACTTGAGTGTATTTTGTGGTTTGGTGTGTAAAGATTGGTTGTTGAATGACCTAAGGGTAAGCAAGATTGGTCACCTCTTGTCAGTGATGATGAGTCATACAGACTGAAAGATGCATCAATGCAATGTATCTTGCACCGAGGTATTGTCTTTCATTATGTGTGTGTGGTCTCTGTCTGTCTCCCTGCTGCATTGCAAACCACAGACCAAGACAAGACATAACAATTATTTTGCAAAAGGTGAATGCCAAGACGTCTGGGTTGTAATTGAAGTCTTTTATTTTTTTATGTAATAACAACAAAATTACGACTTAAGTAGCATGAACAATGCATGAACATTATAACGTATATGTACACTATGACAAAATTTTATATTTTACTATCGCTTTATAGAAATATTTTCTCGTCTCTACTTTTAGATCACGTCGAAACGTTTCACGAGCGAGGTAAAATGTTCCTTGCTGGGGTTTGTATAGCAGCACATATACCAAAAATACGTATACAGAACGTAATAATTATGACATATAACCCATTTTCAGCAACATTCTTTCATAACAGCACAAATAATGATATACTGCATAATTAATAACTATAGTTACATATAGCATAAATATTATGTTGCATAGCGTGATTATTTATGCTGTTCCAATTTTGTAAAATTTTAAACGATAACGACATAGATGCAGCATCAATGACGTAGTTTATTATTTCTGGTGCAGAAGGAACATTTCATACACCGTGATAACCTCAGATGAAACGTCTCAACGTGATAGAGATGAAATGTGATACGTGAACTAACGTCTTTATACTGTGTAATTTTTGAATCAATAAATTTATTTATTTATTTTTCTATTGCTTGACCGTAAAGCAACACAATAAAATTTTACATCGCAGTATCTGTCTATAAATAACTCCTTCTTCTTTTATTATTTTTAAAATTTTTTTTCTTCAGCTGATTCTAATAAGTATAACAAATTGCTTTATTAAAAACTAAATTAAATATTATGCATTATTTATTCAGCAAATAGACCAGTCAAAACATATACTGAAAGTAGAAACAGTCTAGCCTAAATCAATTATATTTGATTGATTTTAGCAGCTCGATGAATATCGAAATATTTCAACTCAAGTTCCATAGTGTTGATAATGTCTGTATATTTTTCTGTATCAACAAAGTGAAAAAATACAGAATATTGGAAGTTAACACGGATGGTGCCTAATTTTATTTAAGCTTCTGTTGCAAATCATATGTTTCCAAAGTATTTTCTTGCAGTGAACACAATGTAAGCATTAATTTTATTATTAAGATTTTTTTTTATACTATTATTATTATTATTATTTTTTATGGAAAGCTATTTCTTACATCTGCATAAATTACTTTTTTTTTAAATCAACGATTTAACACAATATATAATGAATTGTGTTTTGTATCTTGAAGATGAATCAAGATTTTATTTTAACACTTCTATATGATAATTATATTCTTAAGTCTTACAATACTTGTACTGTACCTTGTACTTTAAATATTTTAAATTAACTAGTAACCTAACAGTTTTTTTTACTTCTTTTCTTAATAAGTTTAGAGCCTCACCTTATGTTAAAATAAATTCAAATATCTTTACAATAATATAATTATTGTCGTTAAAAAATCATCAATCCTAAAACTTTGCATATAAAATTATATACTTCTTACATCCAAATTTCACAACTTAGGGACTGTAAATTACGTGCTTAAAAAAATTATAATAAAAAAAGAAAAATTACAGCAAATAATAAATAATGATAAGCTAACTTGTATAACCAGACAAGAAAAATAATTAATAACAAGTTTTAACTTTTTGTTAGTAAATTCATACAGCAAAAGATAATTACATTAAAAAAAATAGCTTGTGTGAGAAACATATTGAATTTTTATAAAAAAATATATATAACTTTCAAAAACCACAGATTTTTCTTAAAAAAACAAAATATATTGTCCCAAAAACATAAATATAATGATTAATATTTTAAAACATGAGTTAAACTGTAAATTTTTTTTCTCTTGAGTTTATTACAGCATTGTTAAAAATAGGTTAGAAAATAATATATAAAATTTGTGAACATATGCGATTAACCTTTACCTTACAGATTATAGAAAATCACTTTTAAGATTGGTGACTCATTACCCGTATTTTTTTTTTAAAGGAAAACGGAGTTGCTTTCTTCTTCTCATAAGCTTAAACATTTCAACACAACTTACTAATAAGTTTAATTGCCGATATAATCAGAATTAAGTTCAATTACTAGCCATTTAACTAGTTTTTCTACATTTTATATAAAAAATAAATTATTATTTCTCTTACTAAAATTGTAAAAAACATGATGGTATAATGAGATGAAAAATATTTAAAAAGAAGTTTTGTTAGATTATTGTTACAAAAGACTGCGGGTTTAAAAATTAATTTAATTTCTTTTACAACAAATTCTTTCAAGATAATTTTATAGTTTAAAAATTACGACGTTTTTTTTTTATTATTATTTTTGTGATAGTGTGTACGTGCGTTTTGAGACGTACTGAATGTTACTGCAAAGACGTATTATCGCCCTTTAACCTTATACCTTCTTCATGTTTCAGTCTTGAAGATTTTTTTTTTAATAATATTCATGAAGTAGATTTTCAAGTGTAATTTATTAAAAAAAAAAATTGTTTATTAAATATAATGACCAAAACTTTTTTAAACCTTGTTTTACATTTTATTCACTTTTTTTTTGTAGTACATTGCTTCATAATACTTTTTTTTTCTTTTTTTTTTAATAAAATTTTTGTATTGCGTTGCGTAGCATAATATATATAATAATTATCGTTCATTTCATTTAAAAAAAATTGGGGGAGGGGGGGGGGGGGGATAAAAAATTTGGTTGCTGTGTTAAAAATTAGTTTCATATTCATAACAAGGAAGGGAAATTTATACTAAAGACTAAACAAAATGCGCAGAACACCTTGAACAAAAAAGTTGCGTAATATCCTAACAAACCTGAAAATCAACGTTGATTTGGTCGAAGTCATTGATTTCTAATTTATTTTCCATTCACAAAATGCCACTGGCGGTCACTGACGTCACAGCTCGCCTGGTTTACGCGCAAGTAAAACAAGCGAGCTGTGACGTCAGTGACCGCCAGTGGCATTTTGTGAATGGAAAATAAATTAGAAATCAATGACTTCGACCAAATCAACGTTGATTTTCAGGTTTGTTAGGATATTACGCAACTTTTTTGTTCAAGGTGTTCTACGCCTTTAATAATAATAATAATAATAAAAAAACTTCATATTTTAACTTCAAAGTTCAAAGTAACATAATAATAATAATTGTTTTTTATTAAGAATACTATAGGAATATAGTAATGACAATTCCATGTTAACATCTCTAAAAATATTTATATTCTGTGTAATAAGTATTCTAATGACAATACATTAAAATTTTGGCCAAGCTCCCAAAGACTCATTTCTATTCATATATATATTATGTAAAGGGAGACAAATTAAATTCTTTTGATTATATTATTGCGAATATGAAAATTTCGTTTATGTATAACAAAAGGGGTTGAACTAAAATAGTTCTACTGGGGCTGCCGCTAAAGAGTTGAAAAAGGAGAAAAAAATGTAATGGGGGAGAATGACATTAATAGCTCTATAACCATAATAAAATTTAATTTTGCATAGCTCTCGGTTTACTCAAAGCGTTATCATTTACGCTTTCCATTGGTTGAATACTAAATTGACAGTATTAAAATCACTTAACAATACATTTTCATTATAATCATTTAAATTGATATATTATAATATAACAAATAGGGGAGTCGGGTAGTTTTGATTGATTATTTAAGTGTCAGAAAATTAAATTTAATGTTATGATTTTTTCATCAAACATATATATATATATTTTTTTAAACGTTATACGTAAATTTCATATAAAAGTATTTCGAAATAAACTGTATAATATCACAAGTTAAAAGAAAAATGTATTTTGATGTAAAGATTGCTTCAGAGAATAAATTCTTCTATAAATTTAATATATATAACACCGCCTACTTTAAAAACTTTATTATTATAATTTTAACGTGGGATAATAATGCATTTTGATTACAGTAAAAAAAAAATTATGTTTGTCACCATAACTTCTGATCTAGTGCAATTAACCTAAAACTGTCAGAATAATGCACAACAACGCATAATACAAAATAACAAAATTACATACTACAACCAATGTTAAAAAAAAGAAGCTGTAAATCACAGTACATACAAAAGCTTTGCTTCTTCTTTTTTTCTTAAAAAAAATGTATTTTCCCATCTTACTTCTGTGTACACTATTATCATTATAATGTATTCTACAAAACTATAAACCGTCTCTTTTTGAATTAAGTAACTTAATATTTTTAAGAATAATTTTTGAAGCATTTTTTTTTCTACTTTCTTGAATAAAAAGCAGTTTTTATTCAATTGTTACGTTTTGTTTGATGGTGGATTGTAAAAGTGACGCAAAAAACGTGACAATAAAGTAGGTCTCGTGAGCAAAGAGAGAGAGAGAGAGAGAGACGCGGGCAGGTAGGCAGATGACAGGCCAGAGAGACGGGTACCAGGGTGACACACGCGAGGTCATCTGGAGGTCACCACTCGCGTCACACGGTGGTGTTTCTGCAATCTACCAGTGTATGTGTACAAAATAAACATGAGAATACATTCACGGTAAAATATCGCTGGAATTTCTATGTCAAACATGGCTGGCAATTATAAAGAGGAGGAAAAAAAAACTGTATATTTTGTAACTTTTTATAATTCAAAATCATTCTATTTTGTATAATTTTATACTAGCCAAAAGTTATAAAAATTAATTGCTCATACAATGCTACTACCGTACAATTTAAAAGTAAGTGTACTGTTTGTATGAACAATATTGAGCTCTTTAGTCTCTTTCCAATTATGTAAATTTGTTCAAAAGGATCCATATTTTTGCTTCCTAAACACTTATTCAGTTATTGCAAGAGTATAACTTTTCTATATTCTTCTAGAAATAGTATTTAAAATTCAACGGTTTCTAACTTTTGCAGCTATAATAGATAAGAAAAACAACACTATATAATAATTTTAAATATAAAAATTAGTTTTCTATTTTTATAATACAATTAATATAAACACTGCATTTAAGATTTTAACGACTTTATAAAATAAAGTGCTCAAAACAATAATAAAAAAGAGTTTTATTTTTATTATTTAATTAGGTCATATACTTTATTAATGAGAAAATGTAGAATATTATTCACAAGAGAGAGAGAGAGAGAGAGAGAGAGAGAGAGAGAGAGAGAGAGAGAGAGAGAGAGAGAGAGAGAGAGAGAGATGGATAAGAATATAACTGTCATGTTATCTTGACTTTAAACTTTGTGACAACTTGACAATATGTGTCAGTGGATATAAATTTCCGTACTAGTTTGTCTTTATACTTTATTGTCAAGTGCATGTGTCATGTTTATATGGTCGTTCATGTGTTATATTTTAAATTAAATTTAATACATAATGAAGTAATAATGATGATAAGAAGAAAAAAAATGCATTATTAATAATAATATAGAGGTGTGTGCATGGAAGTTTTTAATCAGCATTCTATATAACTGTTTGCGATGATGCTATAATTACTAACTTAACCTTCCATATTATTAAAAGAGATGCATTTCCGGCATAATAAAAAGAAGATGAAAAAAAAATCAAACGCTAATGATGTATAATTTATTGTTATAAAACTTTTATTTCATCAACGTGTTTGTTTTTTTATTAGTGGATTTGGAAAGAAATTATTGTATATTTAAATTTTATGGTAAATTTTTTTGATAAGTAAATTATACAGTAATGTACATTTTTTTTATTTAATAATCATCTTTAACTATCAATAACTCACGCATTGTTGACAGTTATATCATAATATTTAATTTAATTAAAATGCACCAAAGTGAAAATTAAACTTAAATGAGCTTTTCGTGATTTTAATATTTTTTTATTTCCACTATGAACAAATTATTCACACGAAGATTTTTGATGAACATATATTAAAAAATTTCTGAATACTTAAAACTCTTTTAGTGTTTCGTTTTTTATTAGTTTAGGAAAATTCACACACAAGATAATTATATCTTGTTTAAAATAAATAAACTTTCCATCCTTAATCCTATAACTTAAATATCAAGGAAAAAAACAATGGACCAAACAACTAATAATTATAATTTTTATTCTTTTTTTGACTTTTTTTTTTTTGAATATTCAGTGCACTCTTTAAAGTCTATTATTATTTTAAACATGTGTGAACGTAGGTTAAGTTTACAAATTCGATTGAGGACATTACTATCACGAATTTGTAATCATATATTCCTTTTTAAAATATTTAATAGTTTTCATCCTTTTTGGAAATAGTAAAAGTTGAGAGCAAAAATTTTAACAATAACGACAAGGTCATGATTTTTTTTTTTTTTTTTTTTTTTAAGAACAAAAAAATTGCATGCGATATCTTTTGATAAAATGCGATTATTGTAATGAGGTCGGAGAAAAAGAGGATAAAACCGTTTGTATTATTATTATTTTTTATTTCAAAGCAAAAGTCTATGTCGATTCTTAATTTGTTATACTTCTATCTCTTAAGAAACTTATATGGATCTAAATTCTTTTAGAGAGATTTCCAAACTTGGATTTTACTATTTTAGAGAAATAGAGAAGGGTGGATGACAAATGTAAAAACATTGTTTACATTTCTATACTTAGAAAATCTTTGATGAAATGTAGTGATTAGAAACACCGACCAATTGTTCTTTATTATTATTATTTTTTTTTTAAAGAAAACTTTTTTTTTTCTGCCGTAAATGTCAATAATAAAGGACTACTCTGATGTTTAACATGGATTAATTATAAATACAAGAAAAGACATAAAAATGTTCTCAAATGGAATCTATGTTTATCTTTTGTTTCAAAAAAATCACTTAACATATATAATCAACCTTCACTAAAACAAATAATTGCAAAATTTTATTGCATAAAAATAATTTAATGTCTTAACAAACTTTGACAATTACACCATTCTTCCTGTACAAATATATAAGTCATGGTCACTTTTTTTTAGACACTTTTTAAATAATTTTATATAAATTAACAGTAAATTAAACAATAGCAAAAATTTTGCGTGTAAATTTTATAAGAACTAATTCTAGGAAGAAGATTGCACTCATTTTGCTTAAATACAAAAAACTTCATTTTAATTAGTCTTTTTATATGACAAAAGAAATATATAATATAAATATATATATTTAAAAAAAATCTCATCTTATAAACATGGCCACTAAAATTAGCATAAAATAACAATAATAATAAGATAATAACAATGTAATATTATAACTTTTACAACTCTTTTATTTTCGCTTTCTTTCATATATATATTAGTCACTTGATAATAATATGATATAAAAATTATAACAGTAGTTATATAGGGAAGTAAACTACTATGTATTATACAAAATAGTTGAGAGGTTTTATATTATATAGCACGCTACTAACTACACAAAAAGTTAACACGCTTTTGAAAGTGATCTTAATATACTTTCTCCTAATAAAGATGATAGCATATGGGATTACACTTGTAATTTTTTTCCCTCACTCATACCAGGAAAAAAAAAAAAAAAAAAAAAAAAAAAAAAAAAAAACGACCTTGCGTGTTTACTTTACATATTAAATGCAATTTCCAGAACATCAACCTCCTATTGTTGCAGTTCTAGAAAGACAGAAAAAAAAAAAAAAAAATCTCACGAGAGAAAATATAACGGATTTTTTTAATGTCTTAAAATAATAATTATTGTAATTGTGTTTTATTTTTATCAAATTAGATATAATTGAAAAACAACTAACATACGTCTAGTATTTTTTTTTTCGTGTGAATTTAATTGAAAATTATATTCATATATAAGTTTTATTATTATTATATAAAAATATTACGAAACAGCAATGAAATGTTATATATCATAATTATATTTTTATAGATAAGCAATAATTTTTAAGTTACTGTAAATTTTATTACAATACTTTGGAAGTTCATATTTTCTCATATTATATTTTTATTGTTTTGTTTTTCTTGCAATGCTAATAGAAAAAAGAAGAGATTTTATATAATAACAAAAAAGTAAAATAATAATTTTAATAATAATAACTTTACAAAATTAATGAATCTACTGAGAGGTTATCATTATGATTTTTTTTAGCTTTAGCCTACATTTTATAAGCTTTACAATTTTATAATACGATACAATTATGTTTCCTTTAGAAATGCAAGTCACTTCTTAAAACTTTTCAATATAAATTATTAAAATTTCAAAATTAATTTTAAAAGTAAAAAATTCATTTTCAATGCATATTGTAATATATATATATATATATATATATATATATATATATATATATATATATATATATATATATATATATATATATATATATATATATATAATATATATATATATATATATATATATATATATATATATATATATATAATATATATATATATATATTATATACTTTAAATAATAACAAATTGTAAAAATAATAACGATAAAATAAAACTTCTTAATTTTGAATGAAAGTTTGATGATGACTCATAGCTTCTTTTTTTTATTATAATTCGAAACAAATTAATTGTGGTGTTCACTAAGATCTCGAACTTGACCTCTCTATACAACACGTTAAGTTAAATACACTCTCACATGTAAACAAAACTTTGATACGTACAAATTATAAATTTTACTTTCTTAATACAACACTAAAATATTATCGTATAATTTTTCATACTTTCATTATTATAAAAATGATCAAAGTAATTTTTGTTTTTTTGTTCACGATTTTGATATTTATGTACATTCAATTGATGTTACTACTGTTGAAGATGACATTTTGAAATTAGAACACAAAAATATGAATTTCCTGGTTAACTGAAATAAACAAATATAAGAAAAACTCCAATAATTTAACTAATACACTTTTACTTTCATTTTTAATTAAGTAGTGTTAATCCATGAGAAAAAAAACTTATTACAGTGTTCCCTAATTTATTTCTCATCCCTTAGAATTGCGGGACCGTATTTGACTTTTTTTTTTTTTTTTGTGAAAAACTCCAATAATTTAACTAATACACTTTTACTTTCGTTTTTAATTAAATAGTGTTTATCAACGAGAAAAAAAAACTTATTACAATGTTCCCTAATTTATTTCTCATCCTTTAGAATTGCGGGACCGTATTTGATTTTTTTTTTTTTTTTGAAAAAACTTCTGCACTGACAATGAGTGCCGGAAATATTTAAATGAGGGATACCTATGGTATTTTTTTATATATAATTTGTTATCATAATTATCACCAATAATGTCTATTAAATTAAAATATGAGATAAATACTTATTTTATAAATTATGATAAATTTTTATTTAACCGTATATTTGTATGTAAACTTTTACGTATATACCGCTGTCTTTAACGTATTGGTTTAGACTAGAGATATACTGTAGGACATGTTGCCCTGGCTGCACCCTTGCCTACCTGGTTTTGCAGTAAATATATTATTTTATTTATAATTGCTCAATTTTGCGTTATAGTCAATATTTTTAATATATTTAAAAATGAATTTTCAACACTCTATACACAATTATCGTTAAAATTGAACACCAATAAAAAAAAAATTATCTAAACTTGAATGTGAAACAATTCTGCAAATAATAATTATTTCAAACCAAATAGTAGTCGTTTCTGTTAATTATTTTGGCACATCTTGTAGTTAATTAAGATTAAAGACATCTATATCTGTCACTATATAACAATGCAAGAGAAAACGTGCGGAAATTCAACTGTCAATACATAAATTACTCAAAGTAATCTCATAAAAGTTTTACTTTTACATTAAATTTGATCTATTTAATACCCACAAAATCTAAGAATAAATAATAATATGAATAAAAATAAAATGATATATCATTAAAAGTAAATCGTGAATGAATTTGCACAAAAATTACATTTTATAATACTACAGTCAGTGACTTAAAAATAAGAATAAAATAAATAATAATATCTAAGAATCACATAACTTTTACTTCACAGTTAAATTCATAATTTAATAAAGAAAATATACAAACAGGAAATAAATAAAATTGAAGCTTTTACTTTTTATTTATAATGTTTACTTTTTTGCAAATTTTAGTTATACAGTGAATCAAAAATGCGTAAAACTATTAATAAAAATTTGATATTATGTTTTTACGATTTTATATCATATCTTGAAAGAAAAAAAAAAGTGGTCACGGTGAAGTGAAATATAATAATATTAAATTATTGTATGCGTATATAAAATGACACTTTCCCTATTTCTGCGTAATAGAGTGGCATTGAGTGCATGACTGTCTTTTCTTTAGATCAAAATTTAAACTGATTGTTATATAAAAACATGTAAGGAAAAGTAAATTGTTATATTATATGAATCAAGATTATAAACCATATTTTATTATTATTTTATTGCAAACTCATTCAATCTGATGATCTTATTGATTGGCAGTATAACGTTCACAATGGGTGGTATACCAAATATATATATGTAAGTAATGTATCACTAAACCCATCAAGCATTTTAATTCCGGCTTTCAATAACACTAAAGTTATTTAATTCCTTCTTTTTTTCTCTCTCTCTCTCTCTCTCTTACTATCACATAGTTTAAAAAATAATATTTTCACTTTTTAATGTTTATTTTATTATCTTTGCGATACATATTTTTAAAGAAATCACTTTTATAGGGTGTATGTGCATGACGTCAGATTTAATACGCGTGGACGCCATACTGGAGTAATGAATATCATTGCTCAGCATATAGGACAAACTTCGTTTATGGCTATTTTCTTTGGGAAATCGGTTAATTTGTTGTTATTATTATTTTTCTCACATACTTGAGATACGTATATGTAAATTTGCTTACATTGAATTTAGAGTATAAATTCAATGTATTTTTAAACTGCCAAAATGAGCATTTTGCCATTGCAGCCCATGTTATTGAGTGACCCAACATGGCGTCGACTTTAACATGAGTGCATACACCCTATATTTATATGGCTCGCATAAGACGTAAAATATAAGAAGTTATGCTTCTTGGCTATGTAAACATATGAAATGTGGACGTATTAGATCTTTGAATACATGATATAAAGATGTCCAAAGTAGTACACATTTTAAATTTATTTTTTGATGAACTACGTCTTAAAGAAATAGTTCAGATTTTTTTTTTTTTTTTTTTTTTTTTTTTTTTTTTTTTTGTAAAAACTTCTCACCAAAGTTAAATTTGTTACGTGTAGCTATTACAAGGTTTTACGTGAAATAAATTTACCTCCCACGCATGACGCGGTCTGGTGCTTGTTATCCAAGTAAAAACGAAAAATATAGAGAGAAAAAAAGAAGTGACGTGATGCCGGCGTGCTAAATGTATTTAAGTTAAAAATATTTAGCAAAATTTGAAGTGAGCCTTAAACACCGTAAAATTAATAAGCAAAACCATGACCAAAGTCGATATTTATATAAATAACTCTTATTTTTTCAAATATTATAGTAATATTAAATTGTAGTTAAATATTAAATTTTACGCCTTTTTAATATAAAACTAATTACGTTTAATATTATCTAATAGTAAATTTTTTTCTTGTAGCTTGATGAAATATGAAACTGCTAATTTGTGCTAATTGTAAAAAAAAAAAAAAAAAAAAAAAAAAAAAAAAAAAAAAAAAAAAATCTAAAAATTTAATGTTAATAGAAAATTGACCGTATGACCTTTTCTTTCCAAAGTGATATACTGACAAGTGAGAAAGTAAAAAGGTAAGTAAACCTATTAGTTTCAAATGTTTAGCAATCTTACATAATATAGAGTGTATGCGCATGACGTCATACTGAAAGCTCTTCTACGCCATATGCTAGAGCGGTCTAGGACAAACGTGGTTTTTGGCTATTTTCTTTGGAAAATTAGTTAATTTTTTTGTTATTATTTTTCTCGTATACTTGAAAACCTAATTCAACCTATAAACATCATTAACGCTGTCCAAAATATTGCTATTAGTATTTTTAAACTAGCAAAATGTATTAATTTCCCTTACCGGCTCATGCTATTTAGTGCTCACATATGGCGTCAACTTTTATATATGAATGCAACCACCATAATGTACATACCATCATGGTATATACATAAATGATAGTCACCGCGAAAATTTTAATTTGCATGTAAATTTCTCATAATCTTCTCATCGACAACTTTTTTCAAAATAATAATTGCCATTATATTTATATAGAGTACATACATGGAGTATAACAGTATGTATATAGAATGGAATTAAAATAATGAGCAAGTATAAAAACAATTATCCAATAAAGCTGTTCATGTGTGTGTTGTTGATTTTTAACATATTACTTGTTTGCTAAAATTTATCGTCTGCTCTATATTTTTCTTTGTATATTATAAAACTTGATCCGGGTTCAGAAGACCTAACAATACAAGTATATATAAAAGCTTATTGATATAATATATTAAAACAACAAATAATGCTGAGATGTATAAAAAAATAAGGAGAGGAAGTTCTAGTTGGTTGCGTATTAAGTGTTAAAACAATAGATGAATGAAAAAAAGGTTTAACTTCGTAAAATCGATTTGGAAAAATAATAATATCAAAGAATGAAATCATGTTACAAAATAATAATAATAATAACGATCTAATAACTTATTGTTGCCTTAAGGTTATACTTATAGCACAATTCGTAATTTAAAAATATATGATACAAGAGACTATTGACGCTTTTATATGGGAAGTTTTTCAGGTATTGTTTAACAAAATACTTAATGAAAATTTTTTGAAACCCTCTAAATTAACTAATTATAAGATATATATTTATATATTAGAAATTATTTGTGTGAGAAAAATATATTAAATAATAATTATATATAGAGGTCTCTCTGTTGCATTTTTTTTACAAAATTGATAATCATATAATCATAGAAAGTTGGTTACAGTTTTATTCATATTAAATTAATGATATGTTGTTGTTGTTATATATATATCACATTAATTATCAATTATGTACACCTTTGTAAAAATATCACTGCCCCTGGTAATTTTGATTTAAAAAAAACTTTTACAATATTTGAAACCACACACACACATATTTAGTGTGCTAGAATGTTAAATAGATACTAAATTAAAGGAAAATGATGATAAATTTATCTTAATAGTTTTCCAATGGATTGGTATCAATTTAGTTAAGTAGAGAGTTTTTTTTATTATTATTATCATTTCTGTTTTCTTTGTATGAATAAAATTTTAGTTCCCATGAAATATTTCAAAATTTTCCGCATACAATATTGAAAATTAAACCTTTAAATCAATTTAAAACTTTTTATAAGTTTACAAAAAGAAAGAATATATTTTTTATTATCATTTTATTTTTTATTCAGAAGTGTAGGTGGAGTCAGTGATAGAGAGAGTTTAAATGAAGATAAACGACTTATTCTTTTTATTATTATTATTATTTTTATTTATACTATTTGAAATTCACGTAAATTTGCCTTCAGCAAATTAACTTCTTACAAAGAAAGAAAAGAGAAAAGAGAACACCCACTCACTTATAGTCAAATACAAAATGGATCAAAATTCAAAATGTCTTATTATAAAACGTTACTCATTCTATTAAGTTAAAATCTGATTTCACTTTGTATTTATTTATACTTTTAACTATAACTCCATTTATGTACATTTATAATAGATGATCCAATTAAATTATTAAATTGATATAACAATAAACAATACAATTTAGGATGGAGAGAGAGAGAGAGAGAGAGAGAGAGAGAGAGAGAGAGAGAGAGAGAGAGAGAGAGAGAGAGAGAGAGAGAGAGAGAGAGAGAGAGAGAGAGAGAGAGAGAGAGAGAGAGAGAGAGAGAGAGAGAGAGAGAGAGAGAGAGAGAGAGAGAGAGAGAGAGAGAGAGAGAGAAGTATGCATACTTTTTTTCATGTTAAGGTTTCGATTTCATTGTTTCATTAAACATTCATGGTAATGTATTTTTTTATTTAGTATTGTATTTTTTGCGATCACTTACACGGTCAATAAGGTTACATTTAAATATTTTTTTTTTCCATGGATGAAATCATTTTTCTTTTATTTAATTTTTTTTTCTAAATAAACGTCATGTCAATTTTTATAATGAATAATTGTATCACAGAATAAAATTTAGAATAATTAAAAAAATCATACAAACTTGATTTGTTTCATTTAATAATAAAAATATTAGAACTTTATTTAAAGAGCATAAAGTCCAACCCTATTACATGAGCCTTGGCCATAACTTGATATGGTAATATAATATTATTCTTATAACATCACATTTTAACATACTTTAAATTTTACCAACTATTAGGTTGGCACTTAACTATATTATTGAAATTTACACTAGCTCAGTGCTGGTTAATTAATTGCAGAACATATAGTTACCAATTATCAAATATCATTCATTTCAATCAATACCAATTGAGACTACGACAATATTGATATTTAATGAATTTCTCTTCATGTATAACTGAACGATATTAATAATTAATTTAACAGCATACTATGCGGTAATACGGTGGAAACAATACAGTATATTAAATTTAGTTTTAATTGAGTTAGCAGCACAGACTTTACATTAATATATTATACAAATTAAAATGTGAGCCTTTAAAAAAATGGATGATAGAACTATTATATTATTCAATATTGTATTATATGAACAAAATTAAATACGTAATAATTATGATATAGCTCAATGCAGCAACATATGCATAAAAACACAATTTAATAAAATATAATATTATACTAACGATTTTACTATGTACATATTAGCATAATAGTTAAAAGATGTTCAGCATTATTACTTATGTTTTTCCAAAATAGCAACATATTTGTGTTCTGCAATATAATAATGTTCAATGCAACATAACTTACTGATTTTTTTCGTGTATAACAATTCTAATAATAATAATACATTTTCGTATAAATGAGAGACAAATACGATTTAAAGGCAGTCTTAATCCTTGTATTTTTAAATCTCTACATTATAAAGTTTTTTTTTTTTTTCGGACTGAAATATGATCTAACAATCGATGGTTAACAAGAGTATGAGAACTAAGGTAAAAAAAAAAAAAAAAAGCTGACAAGTTAATGATGATTCTCAAAGTTAATACTCACCCTATTTCTCATATAACTTATAATATTAATATTTTAGAACTGTCAATCTTAAATCTCATTCAATTATCTTCTTTATTGTTTAACATTTTAACTGTATACATATATATTTTTTTTATAAACAAACGTTTGTATTTCTTTATCCTTTAAATTAATTAAATTATTTTATGTGTCTCTAGAGCACATTTTGCACCGTAAAAAAATTTGTATTGAATTGAAATAAAAATAAAGGAAATATAATTGATGAAAAAAGAAATAAAATGCTTTTATTTTATTCAAATGACAAGCAGAAAAGTAAGCTGTAGTTTTGTGTGTGCTCTCTTTTTTAAGTGAGAGAGAGAGAGAGAAGGCCCACACACAGACCGCGGGAAATAAAAATAACAACTCACAAGCATTTTAGTAAAATGCTCCATATCAAATGTGAATGCTAAAGTTATATGTATATACATTAAAGTTCTAACATCAAATGTAATTTTCTGTTACCACAAATAAAATTGAAAGTTAAAATAAAAAGAAAAAAAAATGATACACAATCAATAATTATCATCAAAAATATATTAGCTATCAATTAACATTATTGCATTAAATATAGTATCTCATTCCCATTGAATTAAAAAAATAACTTCTGTTTTGTATAGAATTTATATTTATCACATTTTCTTAATTGAGACAACATTATTTTGATTCTAATGGACTCTACTAATGTAAAAAATATCCCCAAGCTAAAAAAGAAAAAAAAAAAAAAGTTTTTTTGATTTTATCATTTTTTTTTATTACATTATACTTATAGAACAGGTGACCAAATAAGAGATGTGACCACAGAAGGTAAGAATGAAAAGTAGCAAGTTTTTCTACTTTGAATATTTAGTTACTTTATTATATGATTAGCATAAATCGTAACCTGGACTCATTATTTTAATAAAGACAAGTCTGAGAATTGAAGAACCACATCTTTTGAACTCTTATTTGTGACGTAATAACGATAAAAACCTATAATATTGATTGTTAAAATCTTAGAAATTGTTGGTCACAATTTGACATAAAAGTAAAAAAAAAAAAAAAGAAAAAATGTTCGGATAATTTTGCTTGTACCTCTGCTTTAGATGTTACAGCAAAAATGTTGCAATTTTTGTAAATAAGGATGAAGACTGAGTTTAAGATTAAAAAAATCTAAAAAAATGAGTAGTCGTAAAAAGGCAAAAGCATCTCACGTAGCCACTTATTTAATAGACGAGATCAAATGCCAAGTCCACCAGGAATTTTTAAATGTACAAAAAACTTTTTTGAAAAAAGTGTCGTTAAAAAAACCATTATCAATTTTTTCATCTTTTTACTGAAAAAAAAAAAAAAATAAGAGCATACATAAAAGTTTATGTAATTTTTTTTATACATAATGAAAATCAAGCAAATTTCACAAAAAAACCGCTCTGGCTAAATTTTATAAATTTGTGTGTTACAGCTTAATTGTTTGACCCTTTGACTTTTAATATATTTTTTATATATTTTTTTTTTTCGTTAAAATTACAAGAAGATAATAGTGGTGCTCAGATCAGCACAAGTTATTAATATTTTCCTTATTTAGAAGTTAATTTTCTTCTTATGAGACCACTTGTTATAAGATTAAAATTTAAAGTAGCGTATCAAGTCTATATATGGACATTGATTAATAAATTTGTATTAAACAAAACCGTCGTATTAACGCATCAAAGTAATAAAGTATAAATTTGCACGTAGGCAGCATAGTCTAAATGTTATTTAAAATTAAAATGAAGAACTATATGCCGAAATTTACCAAGAGTACCATAATAAATTAGGTCAGGAGTACCTAATTTGTATTCACCGTGATTTTAAATACACCATCAATAAAAATTCAGCTAGTAAACAAAAATAATTCATAGAACAATAGATGAGAGTTGTTAGATAATATATGCCTAAAATTGGTTACTATTGCCTCAACTATTTCCTATTCTAAATTTTTTCACTATGTAGATATTATTGATATTAATAATTAATTATAGTTTACCTATACATTATAAAATTTAAGAGATAAAAATTTAAATTTGAATACTATGTATATAAACGTGATTCATATATTTTTTTAAAGAAAAAAAATGCCTTAAGAAATTTAGTATAATAAGCATACACAATATCCATATCAATTCTTTACTTTTCTCCGTGTGCAAAATAAAAATTGATATCATCTGTTAAAGCAAGATTTGCACGGTATTCATATACATATGCCTATATATACCAAACCCTGAGGATATCAAATGAAACATAAAAGCAAAAATTCATGTTGAAAACCACCAACCAAGAATTTCCGCCTCATTGCGTTTCACAAGAAGAAAAAAAAGTATAAAATACAAAACAAACTTTTTTTTTTCATATGGTCATAGATGAGTACTTTTTATTTCATTTTTTATTAAAGAAAAACTGTACTAGTTGCCATGAAAAACATAAGAACATAGACACGACGACTCCACGCAACCCTTTATCAGTCTAGACTCACAATTTTATTGTTCAATCGTAAAAAAAAAAAAAAAAAAAAAAAAAAAAAAAAAAAAAATCGAAGCTTTTTTTTTTTTTTTTTTATTATTATTATTTTTAATATTATCTAATTAGTAAGGAAATAAATATTTTATGAGCAAAGTAATTTGAATTTTATTTTGCAAGCACATAATAGAAGAACAAAAATTTGTTATTAATTTTTTTTAAGATATGAGAACAAATTATTAACAACATTTTAGAGAAATATTTCTAAGAAAAAAAATTTTCAAAGTTTATTTTTAAAGCAATTTCTTGCATTTTACGACACCCATTTCCATAAATAAAAACGAATTCACCTTTTGTTATGTCATTTTCGTATAGCATAACTATCTGAAGAAGAATACTCTCCATTGTTGTATATGAATTCCAAAGTTTCTTAAAGATGGGAAATAAAATGGCAAAAATGTCTAATTGTTAGCTGTTAAAAAAAAAAAAAAAAAAAAAAAAAAAAAAAAAAAAAAAAAAAAATCCAAACATTCTGGGAAGAAATTTAAAGTTATCTAAAATTTAATATCATATTTTTAAAAAAAATGCTGCTAATAATACATTATATAATGAGCCAATCTTTTTTGTTTATTTACAGTATACATTAACACGTACAATACTGGGAGTACGTGTTACTTCAATTTACACTACTGTATCTTTTCAAATTTTAAAAAATTACTTTAGGAAATATGTGTTTACAGCGTCTTTCTTGTAATCATTTTTTGCAATGTTTACATTTTTCAACCTATAAAAATCTGTCAGCAGGTGCGTTAGTTACATCACTATAATATACAGGAAGAATTTTTTGTCTTCTTCTTATTTAAAAATTCTTTTCAACATCATTAAAATTACAGAAAAAAAAAAATTTAACTGCATATTTTTTATCGTTATTATTATTATTATTATTTCTCTCCAATGTGATTTCATAACAACTTAAAACTTACTTATCGCGACTATGCTCATTTTTGTGGCTTAGTTAATTGTTTATTATGAACAACGTTCGTAAATAATACCAAATGTCGTAAAAATACCAAGTAAGGAAAAATAAAAACTTATTACGTAGTTTTGCTATGACATATTTCCACGTAGGAATAGTGAAGAAAATATAGTGAATATTTATGTTTTTGTTTTATAATTATTGAGTAATTATTTAACTTGTTATAAGGTAAATAAATGAAAAGTTAAATTTAATATTTTATATAAAGTTCAAGGTAGAAGAGTGAAGGTTCTTTTAATTCATAATTATTATTATGTTGTTGATAGTTCCATTCATAATAATAAAAATGATTATTAATCATATACTTTCCAAATAATAAAACTTTTTAACACTTTCAAAAATAAGCTTTGAATATAACATAACTATAATCTATTTTATTTGAAAATATATTTTCTTAAGATTGACGACTTACGGATTTTTCTTTCCTTTTCAAAAATTCTAATGAAAAGAATATTTAAGAATCTTCTTTATATTATATAAATAATTTCCGTATAAAGAAAATTAAAATTGTATTGAAACCTAAAATTAATGATATTTTACAAACATTATATTATTAATATAATAATTTTAATCCATATTTGGAATATAACAAAAAAAATCATCCGCATATATGCTAAAAATATTTAAAACTTTTATAATTATATATTATAAATCTAATTTAAAAGTGAAATTATAGAAAGGTGCATATTAAGAATACTTAAATAATAATATATACAAAAACTATATATATTATGAATATAATACTATTTCACATAAATAAAAAAATCATAATATAATAATGATTAAATGGTAATGAGTAGTCCAAATAGTGAGAGTTTTATATACGGTGAGAGTGGACCATTTTAACATCACATCAAAATAAAAATTGTAATCTTGGACCATGACAATCACTTTTATTTATTTATTTATTTTTAGTGTCTTTACATACGTGTGTCATATAAAACAAAAGAATTGCTATAATAAAAATTACTAATGCATTTAAGTGGTATATTGTAATGCTAAATATCATGCATAAATCTTATATATTATAAGAAAACATTCGTTTGTATGACAGAGTTTATTTCTTTTATATTACTGTGTATATTATATACTTTCAGTCCAAAATATATTTTTATACTCTTTTATTTTTAACACTGAAATATTTAAATTTAAAACAACTATAATACATTACAACATGAAATAATGCATTCATAAATTGTTCAATAGAAGTTTTAGTTTGACATTCTATAAAGATTTACAAGTTTTTCTTTTCTTTAATATTATATAAATAGTATATTTTACTGTTTTATTTCGATTTGTTTATTTTTATTTAAGAGAAACGATAAATTTTACGTAATATATTTTCTGTAATGTTCATTCAATTAAACAAAGGAGAGATATTATGAGAAACAGAGACAGACAGTGAGATTTTACAGTGGTCCCATAATCCATTCAAACTAATTATAAAATAAATTAGTGCCATTTTTTTTTTAAAATTTAAAATTTTAAAAAAAAAACTTTTTTTTTAACTCGTCTTAATTACAGATCCAATCTATTGCTATCTAAGGTTGCATGCGCATGACGTCATACTGAATGCGCTTCAACGCCATACTGGAGCAATGAATAACACTGCTCAACATAGAACAAGCGTGCTTTTTTGACTGTACCCTTTGGGAAATTAGTTAATTTATTATTATTTTCGCATACTTGAAAACATAATACAACCTATTAACAACATCAATACTCTCAAAAATAGTGCTAAGTATTTTAAAGTGTCAAAATGTTTAATTTTCTCATACCAGCCTATGTTAATTAGTGCTCACATATGCAGTCAACTTTTATAATATGAATGCAACCACCCTATAAATAAGTTTATAGTCATGCAAAGCATATTTAATTCCTTTTTTCTATAAAAACAATCAATAATTGAATATATTTTATGAACAATATTTACATACATTACAATATCTTATTCTTTTTAGCACATAAAAATCAATGAAACTAAAGGAATTTTGATGTTATACATAAACGTATCACAATGTATCACTTTAAATATAGATTACATTATTATCAGACAAAAAAAAAGTGATTTACACATTATACATACAAAAATGTGATCGAGTTTTAAATGTATTCAAAAAGGGTCATAAAACAATCATTTTGTCAATGAACAATGTATTTATATATTGTTATATTATGTTTTTATGTAGGCCTATCTTTCAAGGTTTTACGGAGACATATTGATCAAGTTATATAAATATGCCATCTGTATAAGATATTACTTTAAAATACTTGCATTTATCTGTTTCTTATATGTATATATACACACGTATGATTTATACTATGTGATATCAACTGTCCGTAATATATATATTACACAATACAATGCAACTAGCCACAGGTGTGAAAAATCATTACTATTGAAGTAGAGTAAATATTCGCTAAATTAAAACGTCAAATATTTGACAGCATAATAATAAGATAGAAAAAAAAATAAAAGAATTAGAAACATGCAATGCACGTTTTTTTTCCGGCTTTTTTAAGTTAAAATGTGGCAGAATATTATAATAAAAAAGTATCATATTTTTACATAATTATATATATATATATATTCTTTTAATAAAATAGTTAAATGATATATAATTTAATGTATATAGAAAGTTAATAATTATACTTTATTTTTTAAATATTGTGCTTTACGTTATTTTATATCACATAGAAGAAGATCATGGAATAAACTAGGTTATTAATTGATTTCAAAATCAGGTTTTCTCTACATAGAACTTTAAAACCAAATAAAAAATTAAATGCAACTAATTACCATAAAGTATAAAATGAAAAGAGTAAAGTACATTTACATAACAAGTTTATATATATATTTTTTAAAAGTCTCATCATTTTATGTATGTTGATTAAATTTATTGCAATTTATTATGAATAATTAATATTTTCTTTATATATATACATACACATATACATACATATATATGCTATACACACATATATATATAATAAAAGGAAGCAATAAATTTTATAAATTAAAATATAGAAGTGTGTTACTTTTAATTAAAAATGCATAAATAATTTTTTGCTCTTAATATAAAAAAAATATATCATGTATATTTTTAACTCATCCAGGATGTCTATAGTGTTAAGCAAGAAGTGAAAATGATAATATAATATTATAGTATGGATAGGTAATTGGAAAAAAATAAACCTATTTTTTAAACACATGGTTTTACGATGGTGTGACTATAAAATATATAGTAAAATTATAATTACCTTTATGGTGAACAGTCTTTCTTCAATTTTAAATTAGATCAGCTCCTGTAACAAGAAAGAAAAAAAAATTATTAAAAATAATCTTTACAAAAAGAGTAATTGTTGTTAGTTTGTTGTCATATTTTATTTCCCAGCTATTATTTTGATAAACCGTCAATTAGAAACTTTTTCTTCACATCTTATATCTGATATAAAATACAAGATAAATTAGATATGGATTAAAAAATTATCAACATCTTGATTTCACTATATAATTTATAAAGAAACATAAAGTTAAATACTTTTGTATAGATGTTATACTGTAAGCACGAGATCCTTTGATACTAAAAACTAATAAAAGATTTCTTTTTTACTTAATAAATGACGAAAAATAATTATAAAATAAATCAACGAAACATTATTTTTTTTTTGATCGAACATACCGACAGTATTTTATTCCTACCAATATCTATAAAAAAATATCACTCCCTCGGTATTACACCTGTATAATTTAAGCAATAAATCTTTAGATTTTAATTTCAATAATATTTTTAACAAAGAAAATTAACACCCTGTAATCATATGTATATGCATGATAATAATATAATGTTTAAATTTATACTGTCAAGATTTTTAATTTTATAATAACATTATGTTTGTTCATAGTTTAAAGCAATGACCTTTTATTATTATCATTATCATTGCATGATAGAAAGTTAAAGAAAAATTATCATGTTCTCTCACACACTTCATAATGTCATACTTTTCTCTACACATCTAATTACGCTTCTGTTTTGTTTTTATATAAAAAAAAAAGATAGAAAAGTGACAGTGATGCAAATTTATTGTCCACTCGTATATTGTCTTTATTATAAATATTCCCATAACGTGATTATCTTTAAAACTGAAGTCTCAAGATTTTACTTTGCTAAATAGAGCAAATGTAATGTGATTATTCACATTTTTTTTGCTTTCTTTTCTATAATATTATAAATATTCAAGTAATCTTCTATATTACAAACTGATGTAATTATTTCATACATTTTCTTCTTCTTCTTCATATTTAAAGGTAATTATAACCAGTTTTAAAAGACGTTTATGTAATAATTATTAAAATTGTGAAAAATTTACCTGCAGCGATAATTTAAAAATAATGAATTTTTATACTTTTACATTATCACTTTAGAAGTTAAAGTCATCATATCATCAAAAGCTATGTAAGAATAAAAAAATTATAGATTTTTTTGTTATATATCTCTTCAGATTGGCACTTCTTGAGACAAGTTTCCTCAATTAAAGTAAACTTAATAGACAGTTTATATGTCTTTAAATGAAGGGAGAAAAAAGTTAATCATTTTCTTGAATTGACAAATTTTATGCTAGGAATAAAAAAAGCGTTTTTTCCTTTTCCTTTTTTTTTTTTTTTTTTTTTTTTTTTGTAATGAAAAAAAAGTATACTTAAACATTAAGAAAAAAATCACATTTCATGAACTATTGAATTAAAACTCATGTATATAATCTGTTATATTACTACTCTTTTTTATCGACGGGTCAAATTTTTTGATGTGATGCATACACGTTCTTCATATTACAAAAGTATCAATTTCAATAACGATATTCTCTCTCTCTCTCTCTCTCTCTCTCTCTCTCTCTCTCTCTCTCTCTCTCTCTCTCTCTCTCTCTCTCTCGTACTCATAAGTCTTCTTTTACCAAGATACTACATACAAGATAGCGACACCAACTGGTCCCATGTAAATTTTAGCGGCATTGTGATTAGTCAATATTGATCACGTGACCTTGAACTCGGGCGCTGATTGGCTTAGAGGCTCATTTTGAATTTCGCGGCGGCCCAATTTGGTCGAGCGTGTCCTTATCTTGTATTTAGTATCTTGCTTTTACAATATTAATGAAAAAAAAAGTAATACATTGTTTTATTATATAATATAAACGGTACAGTTTTTTTTTCTATATTATAGAAAGTAAAATAAATTAACTGTAACATTCGTGATTATTTTCTTCTCCATCAAATTAAAAAAAAAAAAAAAAAAAAAAAAAAAAAAAAGCGTGCATGCTCTTACTGTATTTAATTATATTATTAGTTTTTTGTATTTCATTTATTTATTTTGATGTTGTTTAAAATAAAAAAGGAAACTATATTATAAGTTTAAAGTTAAAGTTTGTTGGAAAACTGCTTCGCATCTCTCGTATGAACGTCACACTCATTCATCTCTCGTAGTGCGAGAAGCAAAGATCCTGTCTTCCAAAAAAACAATAATCATTTCAGTCACAAAACAACTCAAAACTTATTATCTTTATTTCCTCTTCTATGCAAAATAATATACTCAATAAAAGACTTGTTCAACTTAATTAGATGCAAAAATATATTTTTTTTTATTTGAAGACTAACTTTCTTTATAATGAGATTCATTTAATTTTAAGTTTCATTACTTTTTACTTAGAAGTAATATCCTGTCAAAAAATTTTATTATACTAATTTATTCTCATGAGTTTTTAAATATTATTTTAGGGATGTAATAAATAGAGGTATTTGAACTGACAATGAACTTAAAAAAATATATATATGGAATATTCTCATGTACCATATTATATTACAGTGTAATAAAATTATATTATATGGTCATTTGGTTTTATTTTAATTAAAATTAAGACCACAATGCCAAGATAAAAAATAATTTATTTTAATACTATAACATAGTAGTACATAGAGTATAGTATAAAAATAACAGAAAGGAATCACAGTGAAAATGTGGTTTTCTATTTGAATTCGATTTTATTATTGAAAGGACTATATTCATCAATTTAAATCATTTCCTAAATACTTATAAATAATAATTTATTACATATAATAAGTAATTCAAATAATAAAATAATTACATGGAGAAAAAAATTGTCCTATATTTATATAATTATTATATTAACCTAAAAATACTATAAAATCATATTATTAAATAAATAGTTTTTCAATTTGTTACGATAATGAATTTACCATTACATATATACAATGTAATGTTTTATTATTATTGTTCTTATTTCTATTATACTATACTAAATAAAAAAAACGTAATAATAGTAATATTAATGTTTAAAACCATTCAAGTACTGCAGATTTCATCAATAAAAAAATTATAATTCAATTCAATCAATTTTATCCAATTTCTTGCATTTTTTTTTTATATCATCGGTAAAGTAAAAAGTAATGGAATGAAGATATCATCAATTTGATGTTTTTAAAAATTTCAATTGAAACGTTGTTTGTATTACTTTATTTTATACTTTGAATTTCGCACGTTATTTTTTTCATTATTCTTTTATAGAAGATTTATCAATACGAAGTTCTCACTGCATGTAATATCGAGTGTGTTTTTTGTTGTTATTATCTGTCCTTGTATGTCAACTTTTTTTCTTCTTCTTTATATTCAAGTCTAATTTTAAGAAGACCTTGTTGACACACTGCAATGATTTGATAGATTTTTTTTTTCTGTCGTTGTATTTCAATAATTCCACATAAAGAACATGATCGTTGCAGCTCACTGATTTTCAAATACTATAAAATGTTAAGAAAAACTTGTAAACAAAGACAACAAATCTTACTTTATTGATGTCTACATGTTTGTAAAAAATGTAAACCATCAACCACCTGTAGTGACTATTTGTCTCGTCCTTTTACTGATAAAAAAAGTATATCGTGCAAAACAAAAATTATGTCATAAGACGGTAAAAGACAAAAAAAATACGCACTAAAAAATATATTAAAAAATAAAAACCACAATTTTTTAAATAAATATATATTTTTTATTAACTGAATGTCCTAATATTTGTGTGATTTCTTTCTTTAATGTACTAATTTTCTAAAAACTTCTTTTAATTCAATGAAAATCAATATCACATTACTTTAAAAAAAAATATTGGAAATTAATAGTAACATTAAAATTTCACGTATATGTATTGTGGTATGATTACTATTTTTTTTTCTTTGACTTCTTTAAAAAAAAGTAAAAGTTAATTTTATCTACTTTGACCATCTGTGCTTTTGTTTGGCACTGAATACTCACAGGTAAGTAAATAATAACTTAAAAGAAAAACATTCTATTTCTTGAAGTAATTTGAGCTTTCATTAAATGATTAGACATCTTGATATACAAGTCAGAATTGTGTAAAAAAAAAGCATTTGAACAATAGTAATTGGATAACAAAACATGTATGAAAATGTTATTGCAAAATTATACTGAAATTTAATTAATTGTACGCTTTATATAATTATGTTCTTTTTTTGTTTTTTTTAAACAATATATTATAGTCATTGTTCTGTGGCTTTTTGTGATTCATGTTCTATTTAAATAAGTATATTTTTATTCTTTTATGAAATCGTATTCAAAACAATTGGAATTTTTCCAATTCCTACAAAGTTTATTTATTTCTCGGTGCTTATATTTGTCAGGAAATTTAATGCATTCAAAACATAAAACAAAATTGAAAACAAATCTTAATTCATTAGTTCATTATGAATTTACATTTTTTTCAACTGAACACATTTAATTTGAAGTATTAGAATACGATTTTTTCCCATTAATTGAGTTAATAATATATCTGTAGTTCTATAGGTTTTCTTATCCCTTTTATTCTCTCTCTCTCTCTCATTATTAGATTGCTTCCAACGTAATATTTTTCACACAATATGCGCAAAATTTATGTTTTTTTCTCAGTGTTGCGAACAAAAATTACGTCATCATTATAAATATCAAGTAACAACAACAAACTACACTAGGGAGAGCTCATGAACCAGTCAGGGTACTAAAAAAAAAAAATAAAAAAAAAAAATAAAAAAAAAAGGCAGAAGAAGAAGAAGACAGTATATTAAAAAAAAAAGAAAGAAAAAGTCCAGGGCGAAAAGTTACCATAAAACCAGTTCTATGTTAAACATGTTTAAAGTCTATAAGAACTAAAATGATATATGAAAACAATTAAAAGTTAGACTTTATGTATGTGTATTTTAATTTAAATTTCACTCAGTCAGTCAAATCTTACACAGGATACTCATGACCTAGCTAAATCGTCAATCCAGGTCGTTTAATTATTGTCATCGACTCTCACGTCGTTATTGCTTTTTACCTTTATTAAATTAAAAAAGTTACAATAATTACACTCACACTTAAAATAACAATAAAAAATTTAATAGCTAGTACAGTACTTAAAATTTTATGTTGTCGAGGAACTGTACAATATTATTAATAAAATAAATAAAAAGCAATAGAATACTGTATAATAATATATTCAATAAAAAATATCTTCGACGTTTTAAAAAAAATAATATTGATTTCTTATTCTTTATAAAATTATATACTATATAACCAGTTTATTTTATTTTAATTTTTTTTCCTACAAAGATACCTTAATTGGTAACTCGTATAATTAATATTACACGAATAGTATAGCAAAAAATTAAATGTTCTTTATAAGAACTATAAGTTATAAAACTATTTAAATATCTTTTAGGGGCGGGGGGAAGGAAGGCGATACCAATTTATGATTTTTTGTGTGGCATATTTCAATTTAAATATACAACAGTGTCAGACACAAAATCTTTCTCTCTCTCTCTATTTTGCATAAACTTTGGGAGAGAGAAAGAGAACACGATCTTACATCAATATTACAAGGTTCAGATTTCATAGAAAAAACTTCAGCAAGATCAATAAAAAAATATAACATGATTGAAGAAAATCAATCTACAGTATATGAATCCATCAGCTCTTTGCCGCTGCTTTTATACTATATCTATCATATTTAACACTGCGTATGTGGTTTCTTCTGTTACACATACTTATAGAATATTGACAGTATATGAAAAAAGTAAAAAGAAATGTAATAAACGTTATTGTATAATATAAAACAGTTTCAGTTCTAACAACGCAGTGAAATCATAGCAAAAAAAAACTAAACATCCCCTGCGTCATTTTCTATCCTGCCAAATACTTTCTCAAGTTATTAAATTACACTTTTACAACAAAATACTATGATTTGATTGTCATTTGAAGCATGTGTAAATCAGCTACAGAATAATAAAGTTTGTATACATATAGTAAAGATTTTCTATAGTGCAGTAAAGTAGCTTTTTTATAATATAACAAATAAAGTTAATTCTCTATAATATAGTTTCTTTTTTGCCTTGAACGAAGACATTTCTTTTCCATCAAATGAAAACACACCATCATAATATTCACAGTATGACAAAATTAATCACACTACTTATTATTTCTATTGTAATATTCATAATAAATTATATTGTTATTAAAGGTCGGGGACCTAAATCAGCTGATGACCTTTTTTTTTTCTAGATTTTATAATAGCCTTGTATTAAGATGTATAATAAAAAAGAAACGACAAAGGCTATACATACATAGTAATCAAATATTTTAAATAATAATGTATGACTTTCACCCTCTTCTATAATATTCCTTATATGGACAAAGTATTGAATCATTACATGAATCATTATTGACCGTATAAATGACCTCTGTATTATGATATTTATATCTAAATATACGTTACATATAGGAAATTCATTAACATACTAACTAAAAAAAATAAAATGGAAAGATAAATAATTTCAATGTCGTTTATGTGTTCAATGTTATTGTCATGTTCACTTAATACAGATGGTCAACGAAATTAATATTCAATGATTTATTTTTTATATGGTTTATAAAGATTAAATTTCTAAATTCTATAATAAGATGCTTTTTGTTGTAATAGGTTATTATGTTACAAGTAATATGATGTTTCTACGATTATGGTAATTTTTTTTTGTGTTTATAACCGTGGCCTATTGATTTGAAAATCAAGGTTTTTCTGATTGCAATCTGTTTAATATTTGAATTTTCATCATAAATCATTGTACGCTAATAAAAATAGGATTAATAATATTATAATTCTCTTGAAATCATATTCACCGTAGGTCGTGCGTTTAGGTTTTCTAATAATATAAAGCGCGTCTTCTGACAGAGATAATTATGACAGGATGAATTTAAAATATAAACAAAGCTCTAATAAATATTAATTATTGCAAATTTATTTGTTTATATATAAAAAATATCTGCTGGGATTTTTACTTTCAAAAAATAATAAAAAAGGCTAATTTATAATAATTTAATTTTTTTTAATTAAAAATCTCCAAGAGAAAATTAAACCCCCCATTGTGTTTCAAAATTTAGGACTTTTTATTATTTGATTTCTAGCATCATTAAATAATAAAAAATTACTTTTTGATTAACAGAATCTTCTTTTTTTTTTAATATAAAAGTTCACAGTTCAGAAAAATAATAAAAAATGAAACAAAATCGCAATAGGTGAGAAATCAACAACGTGATATGGCAAAAAAATTGCTAACTATCCTTTATTTAAGTTGAAACTAAACACATAAAAATGTTATTTGACTTTACTTCTTTACTACGCAAAAAGAGTCCTTCACATCCTTTTTACAATTTACATTTTTAATAAAACATACTATAAAAATCCTGTCTATGTATCTTTCATTCTAAGAAATAATTTTTAAAACATAAAACTTGTATATGTATGAAAATCAAGTTTTAAAATTAACCTAAATCCTTAAGTTAACTAGTAAATTTAACTGCACTTAAACAGATCAACTTTATTAAAATACAAAACTCTTATAAATACTTTAAACTTTAACCATATTTATTTTATAGTAATGTAATGAAGCTCAATTTAATTCGGGTTAAATAAATGAGGAAATATTTATATTAATTTCCTGAAGATGAATGTGATTATCAAAACAATCATTTAATAGAATTAAAATAAATATATCTTTAAGTGTATTACATACAAAAAGAAAACGTGATTACTGTGACCTTCTAAAAAGGTCGTCAAAATGACATCATTATTTATATTAACCTTTTATTGTTATAACAGGTTGAAAATAAGTGAACATATAAGTACACTACGTACGTATTCTTGTCATAGACTCCCACATTTTTCTCTATTAAAAAGTTTAAATAGATTCTATCTAGATTTTTTTTAATTAGTATTTAGTAATTCAATAAATAGTATATATTGCGTTTTTTTTTTTTTTTTGAAATTCAAGGTATTGTAATAATGCATGTCTTTACTTCAATAATTCCGGTAACTCCCATGTAGCATTTTTAAATGATTTGTAATGCATTACAACAAACATGTAAGTCATTACCCAGAGAGAAGTATGAATTTGTTCCCACACTTTTTAATTGTTAAGATTATAATATTAAATGAAGAGAGAGAGAGACTTTTAGTATGTATTATAAAAGTTTATATATAACAGGAAGTCCGGCTTAAATAAGTAATTAATAATAAAAAAAATTATTGTATATTAATGCTCATATGGTTTAAGTGTGAAATTTGATATTTTATTTGAAACAACTTTATTGAAAAAAAAAAAAGAAAAAAAAATCTTCAGACATTTTCATTTATATAAATTTGAATGTCAAGTATTTTTAATAATACATTTAACCTGATAAAGTTAATGTATTTAAATAATAAAAGATGTGAATCAGTATAATATAAAAAGACTGCAAAAGTATTGCTATTACAATAATACCAAAGAGTATGTAGGTATATGTATAAAACCTGCGGTACCTTATTCGGATTTCTATAAGTAGGAGTTTCAAAACGATATGTTTATATATAAATATAAGATTTATAATATGTAACAGTATAGAAAAATCATTTACAGTATATTATTAAAATTAGGTTAAGGATTAAAAACTAATATATTTTTTCTTCTTTATTTAAACAAATTAATATCTCTATTATAAAATAAAAAAATATAAACAATTTTATTATACTTGTACTTTGGTGTGATTTTCATGTATAAGGCACAGTATATACGTGTGTTTAAATACTTATTATGAAGTAACTTGATTAATTTTATACAATACACGTTCTCTTTAATATTATTAATTGTTTTTAAAAAAAGAAGAAGCTTCAAGGATATTTCAATGCTTTCTTATATACATAGCAAATTGAAATGTTTCATTATTCCTCACGTACTGAACGTAGATTGTTTAAATATTTATTTTCTAAAGATAAAAAGTTAATAATAACTATATAGAAGAAAACAATATATGGATAATGTATAGTATTTTATATATACACGGAAAGAATAAATTACGTAATTTTTAATTTGCTGTCTTAATTTGAGCTAATAATTTCTTTAATATGTCATGTAATGTGTGAATGTGTTTTATTGACAATCATTTCTAATTGTGTTTATATATATATGTATATAATGTACAATAACCTAAGCGGATACACTTTTGTGTATTTTGATTGTAGGATGAAAGAAATGAATAAATATATATTTTGAATTTTGAGCAGAACAACATATATAATTATGCTTCACAATATAATATTTATGCAATGTAACAGTTATTATGAATATAGATTATGCTGTATTGAATAAATGTTATTTATAATTGTTATTTAAATTGTTATTGTGAAATTGTTATTTAGCACAATTATTACGTATTTATTTTTATACGCGTACCATAGACCATAATATAAAAAGGAAACATAGTTTTATTTTTAGAATTTTTATTCAATAGTAAATATTTCACATGTAAAAATTAGTGTATGCAAATTAAATAACATTAAATATTTTATTTCTAGTCAAGGACAATTATAAGCCCATTAATGAAATCAATTATACAAGTGTAACATACGTAAGAGAATTATGTATTGGATTCAATGTCAGTGTGCGATATTTAGGCTAATCTGATGTTCTAATTGCAAAGTATAATAGTGTTGTTCTTATTGTATGAAATATATAGGTATAGGTAATAATGCAAAAAAATCACACGCTGTGATCACGTGGGTAAATACAAGACTATAATGTATAACAAGGGACTGCAGGTCAACTCAGTATGACATCACAATTTTTAAAGGTGGGAAACTAAACTTGATTTTATATTGAAAAAAAAAAAAAAAAAAAAAATCACATATTTATACTAATTAGGCCACCTAAATATTTTTATATTTCATCAATCAAAAAAATAGAACTTATTATTATTGTTGCTCAAGAAAAAAAAAGTAATGTTTTATTGCAGTGTTAAAAATGTTTAATTATGGCAGATTTATGGATAAAAGAATTAAAAGATATATATTTTTTTTATGTACAGTAATTTTCTTGTGTGGTGATAAAAATCATTGCTTAATTTTAGTTCAAAAACACATAAAATTGTAAGAAATCCAAATCTGGTTAGATTGTTCAAGTGTTAGTCATTAAAAAAAATGTGAATGGTGACTTTAATTACGTATGAAGTTTATTTATAAGTTAAAAGAAAGTTATTACAAAATAAAAATTAATATCTGTACAGTACGTATCAGCAAAACATATTACACATGCAGTAATGCATAAAATTGTTCACCATAAGAATCACAATTACATCATTACTTGTTTGATAATGACGTGATTTTTTTTTTTTTTTTTTTTGAAATCATTGAAATCATTTTTTTTTAATACATATAAATATTTTTATTATGATAATATTTCATAATTCAGATTATGATTACTGCATGAACTTGCAAAGTGTAAAAATGTTTATTTCATTGATTTTATTGCTTTGTAATTCAATTTAAAATTTAGTTCATGAATTTTTACATATCATAAGCATTTTTATTCTTAAAACTCACCAAATAACCCATTTTCAAATATATACAGTATAATATTTTTTTATACAATTTTTTTCCTTGATTAATAACTTTTTAAATTTATAATTTATAACAGTCACACATTACACTCACATTACATTATTGAAGCACTATACTGATTTTACAATTTGAAATAATATTATTTTCTGAAACACAAAGAAAATATTTCAATAGTGTGACATAGAATATTTTAGAATATAGAATATAATAGAATATTTTTGAAACGCGTGTTTTTGGTTTGCTTTGTCCGAATGGGGTTGTGTTTGCAGATTCTTTCATTGTTTGCAAGTTCAAGTATCCATTTCCTCTCTAGTCTTTTGCAATTTGCAGGCTTTTTATTTGAGTATCTTTTTGAAGTGGAGGAAGAACATCTCATTGATATACATACTGCGGAATGGTTTTATGATATTTTAACGTTTTCTTTTGATTTTAAATTATTTAGTATTTTATATTTATATTTTTGTCTCTTTTTCTTTAATATTTTGTTATTATTAATCTTGCAAAATTGTTATTTTTTATTTTATCTAGCGTAATTTATGAAGATCAGTTCAAGTACTGCTCATCTTTTCATCTTTCTTTGGATTATTGTTATTATTTATTTTGTGAATTTTTTAAAAAAATATATATTTTATATAGCGTATTTTATAAATATCAGTCATGTTTAAAAGTGGTACTGCTCATCTGAAGGCCATAGACTTAAAATATTTTTCAGACGTCGTAATATTAAAAAAAAAAAAAAAAAAAAAAAAAAAAGTGCCTTCACAATAAAAAAAAAATCTTTTAGATATTATGACTGTGCGAATACGTATATAAATAAAAGTACGGCATCATATTTAAATTTAAACAATACATGCAAAATATTTGCGAAGTCATGTTGGCAGATGTTAGTTAAGTACATTTATATTCGTATGTATGTATGTGTGATATTGTATAAGTAGGCGGCATACTTTGTAAAAGAAAAAGAAATTAAAATTTACACTTCGTGCGCGGACGAGTATTCATCAGCTATTATGTCATATTATCATTATTTGTTGGTTGCAATCTCCTCATACTTTTCATATTTTATTTATTTATAAGTCAAAGGAGAACCCCCTATAGTGAGTGGTGAGAAAACCACACCTATATAAGTTTAAAAAAAAAGACACACCTTTTTTTATGACGTCACTGGTGACCAGTCACCTGCCATTAAACTCTATAGTAATGTATTTAACATGATATTAAAACCAAGTGTTATATACATACAAGTATTACATATACATAATAACAAAAGTTTGTTGTGATGATAAGCTTTTTTTGTTCTCACAAACTACAATAAACCTTATTTAATTTTAAGGTCATGAATTTTGCATTTTTTTAATCATCTTTTTTTTTATATATTATATTATTGTAATTAATATAACTGTACATATTTTTTCTTAAACTTCATTATATACAATATTTAATTAATTGTCATTGTAAAAATTGTTTTTGGATATATAACAGTAATATTTTCACCTGCTAATTAGTCAACATATAATCAATAAGAAGCAGATGTTATAATATTTTGTAAGTTCAAATCTTGTACTACGGAAAAGTATGATTTGTTTGTTTATTATTTGCTATTTCCTTTATTGATTCAAACTTATTAAATTTAATGTTGCTTATGTAATAAAGTCAAACGAAACTGTAAAAACTTGAAAATATTTTAATTAAAAAAAATACTACTATAGACATTGACATACATTTTATACTTGATTATTAATGCAACAATTACAACTTAAAAATTCAATTTTTGGTTTTTATTTTTACTTTACAATAGGTGTAAATTACAAGCGGATTTCTTTTTCATTTTTTTTTATATATTTTAGCTTACATTTTTTTGACAAATATATTTTGGACTTAAACTTTATTTTTATGTGAACAATTATACCTTTAGTTCTAACAATGTATTTTTAAGTATGGTCTGAAGTCATTTGTAGTATAAAAATACTTTATATATAGATATAATAAAAACATTATTTAATTAATGTTTGCCATATAGTTTGATGTTATGATCTTGAAAATACAATAAAATAACGTAAATTTTTCCTAGAAAACTTAATACTTCCTTATTTAAAAGAAATAAAAAAAATAGCCAGACAAAATTTAGAAGGGAAAAGTCCTAATGAGTCTGGAATTAAAAATTGTTTAAAAATAGATTTGAAGACGAATATTTCTGAAGATTTGGTACGAAATAATAAAGTGTGTTTTTTTCACGAAAATCTTGTTTTATTATTATTACACGTTATACTGATTATATTGATAATAGACCCATTCATTTACAAGAGGCCAAAATTTTGGATCCAGCTTTACCAGCGTGCTCCATAGGGCCGGGTTGACTATACGATTGGATATTTTTGGCCCCTTGAAGTGTATAGTTACGAGTTACGGCCCCAAAAGTGAGTGTAACTAGTCCAAAACTAGGCCCCTATAAAGGCGTAAATAACCGACTGGCCGACAACTAGTCAATCCTACCCTGAGGGTGCTAAATATTTTCATTGCAAATAAATTAAACCAAAATAACTGACAAAAAAAATCAGATATTATGTTAACATCAATAAATTTAACAGTGATTTTAAAATATTATACAAAATTTAAAACATACTTCGATAACCGTTTCACTAAAATATTCTTTGCTCTGATATCGCATGAAAGTTATTTATTTTATAATTTAGTATTCAATGATGAATATATAATATATGGGCAATTTTTATAATGAAATCTAATTTGAATTTAAGATGAGGTAAGAATATGATGATTTCATTCTTTGATCTTTTTAAAATGAATACGTAAATTTACCTCTCATTATAAACATATCAATCATGTCCCGTGATGTTTAAAGATATTTGCATTCCTCAACCTTGTTCAATCATCATGCAGTAATCATTTCAAGGTGCTTTTCTTTCATTTTTTTAGTATGAATTTTTTAAAGAAAAATTTGTCCTTGAAATTTTTTAAGTCTGGTCCGGTCCATACCCGATAAGAATTCGGAGGTGATCACATAACTACGTAAGATTTAATTTTACTCTGATATTTTTGCACACACTATAGACACTGGGATATAGAGTTATAATAAATATGTATATTTCATCACATGGTGATACAATGTATTCATATCATATGGAGATTGGAGACTTTAAATAATGTATTGCTCTAGTCTATATAAATGAATTGATGCATATCGATGATGTTACGATCAAATTGTCTATCTCGTTTTTTGTCACGCGAAGCAAAATGTCTATCTCGTTTCTGAACGTTATGTACATGGCACTCGACTTACACATTTTGCTTCGCGAAAAAAAAAAAAAAAAAAAAAAAAGAGAGATACACAATCATATTGTTTGCAACAGCATCGATATTTATCTATATTATATCAATAAGGCAATACAGTAAAGAAAAAAAATGTCTCTGTACGTATACAAATAGTGTATATACTTAAGATGCGTTTAATGAATCATTATCATACCAGCTTAGTAGCCTATTGTCACTCATTTAAGAAGAAAAAGAAAATCCTCTAAAAGGAAACCAAACTAATTTAAAACAGAAATCCAGGTTTTTATCACAAAAATAAAAACTTAATTTGAAAGAAAGAAAGAATCAAAGACAAAAACAGGATATAAAAACATATAATCAAAATGTTTATTTTTATTATGTTTCTTTACTTTTATTATAGAAATTGTATTATAATCTAATGATTAGTATTCAGTTATAGTTTGATTTTTGAATGAAAATCACTCTAATTTTCTTTCTAACTTTTCCAAAAAAAATACGATGTTAATGACCTTTTTTTTCTTTACAGGATTTCCGGACACCAATTTGAAACATCTTTTTCTTAAAAGTTCGATATGTATGTAATTATAGCAGTCTGACAACTCCCAATATAGAATTACAAGCAAGTTTACAGTATATTATACACAAGTATTATAATATTAATTGACCTTCATTTGCATGTAATTTAATACGACTAACAATTGTTGTCTTTTTAAAATTAATTTATAGTTATTACCGCACATTTATAAATACAAATGTTAAATAAATATTCAATTCTTAGGATTTGAAATTCAATTACATGGTAATTTTGAAAGCAAAAGTTATATTTATTATAATGTACAAGAAAAAAAAATTGCAGTTACTCTATGATTTGCCATAATAAGACCATTTTTGCATTTATTTATTCATTTTTTTAAAAAAGAATTTAATGGGACATAAAAAAATAATAAAGTTTTACTTTCTGCAACGTTTGATGACCACAACTTAAGTTGTAATATTTTTAGATGATGATTTTGGTGATATTTATAATTGAACTTTATATAAAACTATACTTTTCTAAACAGAAACTATAAAATACAAAAATAAAAATAGAAAATAAATTTTATACTCCACCAACACATTTCTATTTTCTACTAGAATAACTTATTAAATTAAATTACTTTTTTTTTATCTTACACGAATCAGTAATTAAATTTTTTTTAATTTATATTTTTAATTTAATTAAAAATTATTAATTAATAAGTATAATATTTAAAATAATACTGTTACTATTGTTTGTGATGTGAATATTATATAATATATATATATATACCTGTATTTTCTATATGTATAGTCTTGATATTAAGTGTATGGTGATGTTGTGGTCCAGAGACATGAAAAGATGCTGGGTCAGCCCAAGAGCAAATCTTGCCTAAGGCTTAATCATTTTCTCACCCACCTTTTATATATATGACGTCATTAATTTCAACTATACCTGCCTCTATAGCACTTGCAAGTCAGCAACACTGCCGTGGATTAATCAAAGTTATGCAAGAATATCACTATAACGTATATCTTCCATTATACATATAGCCTTCATAATATATTTTTAATTAATACTTGGAGAATATATAAAAATGAACTCAATTATATCATAAATAATTTTATATATTTATAAACTTTAAAAAACATAATTTCAATTTCAATTTACGCCCTTGTATATACTCCGTATCTAATATAAAAAATACCACAAAGTTAAATTTATATATAAATATATTTAAATTAATTTTATATTCTAAAAAGTTATTTTAAATATAACATTTTACCTTAATGTTTGATTATAATGAAGCTTATGATTTTAATCTGAATATTAGTATTTTTCTATATTTAATAACTATTATTATATCACCTTTAAGCTTACGATATATACATATTTTAAGAAATAAAAAAGCTAATTAATCACTTGAGTTATATAGATTGTATTTTATATACTTAAATTATAAATGTCATTTTTTTTTCTTTCTAATTTATAATTTGTTAAATTGTATAATAGCCTTAAGATATAGCTCAATTAAAAGTTGCTTGAAGCAAAATTATACACCTTAATATTTCATAAGGTAAACTTGTTAGTTAAGTTGGTAGGCCTACTTATATACTTGAAATGGAATAAATATAATATTTTTAATGAGAAAATGTAATTTTCTGTCAGTACATATATAATAAGATTTTATTACTATAGTTAATGAACAAAATTAGTACTGAAAAATCAGTTTTAAAAAATTTAAAGATCTAAAAGTTAAGGTTTAATGTATTAAATTTTATGTAAGATTGTAGATTTTCACATGAGATTATTATAATTTTGTTAACAGCAGTTTAAAATTAATGATACTGCATCATACGTTATAAGTGACCTTATTTATTTAATAAACAAGGCATTGATATACCTTAAAGCAACTTTATATTATAAAATTAAAACTTATATTAATATAAATGTCAATAATATTGAATTTATTGTTACATAAATCTATTATAAAGTTACTGTATTTCAATAAATGTTTAGTTATTTTTAAAAATCATAAATCATTTTTTGATTGGCTTTTGTTTAGTCATTAGTTTTGAATGATTTTCTAAAATGTTTGCTTTGTAAGTTTTTTTAAGTATATAGAAACATAGGGAGTCTAGATATTATAATGCATTTTGTTAAGATTAATGAAGCTTCATTCATATAAATATCAATAGAAATTTTTATATTTGTGATCAATCTTTTAGATATGAATAAAATATATTGGTATTTTTTATAGGGACACAACATATAACTTAACAATTGCATAATCATTACAGATATATTTTTAAAGTATTGTTATTAGATTTTGTTTATATTTATTTCACATAAATTAATGGGATTTGAATAAGATTTGCAGCCTTAAAAAAATTCTATACGTATATTTATTGTCAATATTGATGAGGATGATTTGAGCTATAGAGTATGTATTGCAATTCGAGGTAATAGCATGTTAACAGGAAAATATGACAATCATTTTTCTATTTTCATCTAAAAATAATAATTATATTTAAAAGGATCATGGGCACTAAATTTTTTGAAGTTGCGTTTAATCCACTATTTAGTACTACTGCTTATGAAAATAATTTTAAGTGTCGTTTGGAGCTGATGGTGCGCCTCTTCCTTTTAATTAAAAAATTAAATCAAAGTTTACCACGCCCCCTTATATACTCCGCTTCACGTATCTTTAGAAGCGTCTCTTACTATTTGGTCACTTTTGGTGGCCAAAATTACATTAACATTGCCGCTTTATACAAGGCAATACCTGTTTGTCATTTTGACCATAAAATGTGGCTGAGTGCTGATTAAAGCTAAAAACTTTCATGAATCGAAGTATAAAAGTCAGCTGATTATTGCTTGGCCAAGCAACAATCAAACTTTAATTTAATATTTAAATAAGAAGGAATAGTCACATCAGATTTTAACAACTTGTGAAATTATTTTTGTACCTAGTAGATTCTAAAAAGCCAGGGTGTCTGTGCCCCTTTAAGGCAGAATGTATCTTACAATACTCAATCAATAAGACTACTTTTATATCCTTTCATAGGTAGGTACATTTCAAATTAAAATGACCACAAAATAAAGTTATTCTCTCTGATGTCAATAAACTATAATATCAGTTATCTCTCGTCACATACAATATAGTTTTATAAAAAAACACGTAAGGAAATTAATAATGTTGCAAATAGAATAATAATAATAAATCTTTTTTTTTTGTATATATTATTAATGAGAAGGTGCGAATGAAAGGTGTGTTTTTTCATTATATAAAAGTCGTAAGGGTCACGTATTATAGTATTCCCACGTATGCAGCAACAGTTCATCAATGGATGTTTTTGAACTTCCTGTATATAACATTTGCATTTAAGTCTTCTTCCTTATTATTTTATTTCACGTGCTTTATGCTGATATACCATGTATTAAGGTTTATATTTCCATATCACAGCATGAGGATATACATAATGCTTGCTTTACATGGATTGCATTCAGTTATCTGTATTCTCCGCTAGAGTTATACCACTAAGTATATAGAGAACCTTCCATAAAGTAGGGGTCACCGACACTTTTTCCTTTCTTGTTATTATACTGTATTGAAATAATAATTTTGTTCCTTTATAACTCATCTTTTTTTTTTTCTTTACTTTTTCTCTCTTGATTTTTTTTTTATGTATGTTTATTAGTCGTCAATGGATGTATAATTTTTTTTTTTTAATAAAAAATTTGGTCTATTGTATAACATATTTTATACATTCATAGAAACAGTAATTTTAACAATAGCGGATTAACGTGAGAAGCCGTCAAAATATTTCTCATCAAAAAAATATGTTCAAAATATCTCTATACAAAAATTTAAGTTAAATTTTGAAAAAAATAGTAATTAAAGTTTCATGGTATTTTTTTTTTTTTTTTTTTTGGTAAATATTTTGAACCAAAAAAACATTTAATTAGTATAAATAGAGATTATTAGAAAACCGTTAATATTTTATGAGAAATCTAGAAAAATAAGTATGGCATTTTTATATGCAATTATTTATATTTTTCTGTTAATCTTTTTAATTACTTAATTTCATTTAAAAAACAGTTAATTTTTGAGAATTAAATATCCATGTAATGTAAACAGTTATAATAATTTTACAAAAAAAAAAAAAATAATAATAATAATATTAAGTGTAATTATAGATATTTAATTTTACTTTCGTATTAAAATTTGTACCAGAAGAAAAAAAAAAAGTTAAGTCAGAGAAACAGAGCGTAACGTAAATGATATCGTCAATATAATTGTTATTCAATTTTAAAAAGTAAAATTGTTGTTTTGTTTTTTTTTGGTGTAAGAATATAAAATTTTAATAGCATTCCATGTAGTTTTAACCTTCAATACTGTTTATAATTTGTCAACCGTGTGCACAAGAAATAGATAACAAAAAAAAGAGTAAATTAATATTAAAATTATAATATTTAAGTTAATATGATGTGATATAATATAATGTAATACTGTGTTTCCAATTGCTGTGGTTGCAGAATAACGCAATAAACACTCATGCAATGAACGATAAAAAATAATAATAATAAAAAATAAAAAACTTTATCAGCGTACGAAACATCTTTGAGACAGGAAAATCTAAAATTTTCCATAGAGAGACTTATACAATAATTTTGGTTGGTTAGTATATATTTTTTTAAATTAAAGTGTTTTAAAAATAAAAGCCCGCAGACCACATAAATGTTAATTTCATTGATGTTTTTCTCCAATTCACAATTAATATTGCGTGAAAACTGACTATTTTATCTAAAAAATATATATAATAATAATAAAAAAGCTCATACAATGATTATAAAATAAATTTGAAGGGAGTTCAATTTTTTAATTACTGAAGAATCAATTCATACAAATAAAATGCTAAAACACAAAAGTATACATATAAAAACATGTATATACATCATGAATGTTTCTTAATTTAGAAAGAGGCACTCAATCTATTTTTAATCTGTGTATATTTTTTATCAAGTGCAATATCATTGCAAGCGTAATACCGGCCGGCGCATAAATTTCCCCTATAAGAGTTTCCGGTCTCGTGGCAACCCTCAAGCAAACGTTTGTCTGTCTTATAAAAAGACAAATTAGAGATGGCAAAAAAAATAAAACTGGTCCAGGGCGTCTTTAAAGTTGACTTACAAACGCCCTCTTCTTCTTATACATAATGACGATGATAGTCGTTTGTCTGTAAATCTTGCCTACAGCTTTATGCATACCAGCATAAAAAGAAATAAAAATAATAATAAATGAAGTACAAAGCAGAAAAAAAAAGTACGTTGACTTATTCTATTATATCATCAGTCACATATTGTTTTACATATATTATTATTTCCGCATCATTTAAACTCTTTTGATTTAATCAAAATAAACTATAAAATTAAATATGAATTCACTATATATGATTAAAAAAATAAAATGACTTGAATTATCTATATAAAATCTATTATGCTATTGTTTAGATATAGAATGATTTAAATATTTCGTAATATGCTAGGCTTATATATATTTTTATTATTATTATTCAATAGCATTGTTTAAGCTATACTATATATAGAGCTATAAAACTGAAAACTACTTTTTTGGTGGTCTAAAATTAAAAATCTCAATCGGCAACGTAATGCAACGCAATTTTTATTTACGATATTAACAGTTGTTCATTTAAGTACCTTGGTTTAATGTCATCATTTGAATTATTTTATTATGATTATTCTTTATTTGATGAAATTATGTTGAAATAATATTTATTTAAAAATCGTGATTCGACCTATACCACGTGTTAAAAAAAATGTTAACCTCTGATATCTATAAAGTAACAAATTGAAAGTTTTTTTTTATTTAATATTATTATTTTGGGTATTATTATGTATTATTACTGCAGTATTCATAATTATTCATCATAATGTTTAAGAACTTCCGTATAATTAGGAAATACATTTCAAGAAAAAAAAAGTTGATGAAATATAATAATCTATTACATTAAAATACATCTCATCATTATTATTTGAGGTATTAAACCATTAAATTACATATAATTATTATCATCAAAATATGAACAAAATCGTGATTTACTTTTTTCGTAACTTTATCCATAAAATATGAACTATATAGTAGAAATAAATATTATAGGCGTAGAACACCTTGAACAAAAAAAACTTGTCTAATATCAACGTTGATTTGGCCGGAGTAATTGATTTCTAATTTATTTTCCATTTACAAAATGGCAGCTGCGGGTCTATGACGTCACAGCTCGCCTGTTTCCACGTGCGTGGACTAGTGAGCTGTGACGTCATAAACCCGCAACTGTTATTTTGTGAATTGAAAATAAATTAAAAATCAATAGCTCCGACCAAATCAACGATGATATTTAGGTATATGTTTAGATTTTAGACAAGTTTTTTGTTCAACGTGTTCTACGCCTTTAAAATAAAAATCATATTGAAAGTGTCCCAAATATTCAATATATAATTTAATTTGTACGAGGTCTTATAGACCACGACTTTATGGCATATTTACGTAGACAAAAAGAAAAAAAAATGTAGAGGTTTTTGAACTTAAATATTTATTGAAAGTATTTTACTCTCGCTATAATACAACAAATGTAAAGAGATGTATTCATAACTATAATAATATATAAAAACAAATCATACAAGAATCACGCTTGTAGGTTAATTTTATTCTTTTGAATAAAAAAATGAGCAGAAAAACAGTATTAATTCTATTATTTCAATCAAACATATACACATGAAATCAAATCAATATATTATAAAGTAAATCAAAAAAAGGTCATATAGGTAATAATTTATAATATTGTGAAAACAATTTATTCTAGTATAATATATAAAGAGAAATTTCATATTAGTTTGGATTACAATAATACAACAAAAAAATCAGTGCAAAGCTTTCCATTTCATACACAATCTTCATCATGATGAAATTATTTTATTATATTATTTATAATATTATTTGACATTTTGAGAAATATGTGTTTTTTTTGTATCTTAACACATTTTCTGTATTCTTTTTACCTTTTTCTATTTATATTATAATGCCTTAAAGGGTTAAAAATATATATAATATAAAATAAAACGGATATTGCGTTACTTATTTTAAAAACCACAACATATAGGTAATTTTTAATCATAATATAATAAATTTAGCCAAGGCTTTTGTGTGGTATTCTTTTCGTGTTAATAATATTATAAATTTTTATCCATTTTTTTATAAATATAATTTTGTGCTAGATATATATATATAATTTTTTTCATAGATTTTAAAAACAATTATTTCAAGTATTTGGTAACATCTGTTTTTAAGTTTTAAAAGGCTTGTATCGTATATTTGTTATCGCAAGTCATTATACTAATTATAGAACATCCCTTTGTATAAGTTTTCAAGTAAAGTGTATTTTTAATATTTATCTATGATTTTTTTTTTTTTTTTAATATCATGCTATACTTTAAATATCTGGCGTTTTTAAAAGTATAAAACAATCAAGAAAATATATCAAAATTAGGACACGCAGATATTTGATTTTTTGTAATAGACAGCTGTATCAAATCATAATAGTTTTTCTTTTACCAATAAATACAAAAGATTTGTGAAAATAAGTTTTAAGAAATGCATATAAATGAAACGAAACACTTGTATGTATGTGTGTGTATTTTTTTTACTATACATCTTAAATATTTGTTTATACTTTCATAAAAGTTTTAAATGGTTTTTGTATAGTGCTACCATCATGCATATATTTATTATGGAAAAAAATACACTTTAATCTTATGAAATTTTGACAAAGCTTTAAGTCTAATTTTCAATACTAAAAGTTATTGAAGTAAGCTTTATTGAATATAGAATTTGTTCTTGGTATAATAATATTGTTATTACAGCATGATGTTAGTCGAAAGCCTTCACCTCTCAAACGAATGTCCTCTATAACTTTTCTCTTTCTTCTCATTCCATTACAAACACAATTCGTTTAAAAAACGAAAGTAAAAGCATGCATAGAATAAAATAAATAAATCGTCTTTTTTTTTGTCTGTTTCCTCTTTTTCTTACATTTCAAAATAAATAATCTACACAAGGAACATTTTTTTTATATTGTTTGAAAACAAGAATAAATATATCTATTTGGAAATATAAATATTTCACAAAGTGACGATAATATTTTCTTGAATTTTTTTTCAAGCTTAATCATTGTTATTTTAATAAAAACTTCATAAACGTTACGGTATAAGTGTGTTTACTTTACCTGCAGTTTATGATATGCAAATATTATTTTATATCTGACGTCTTAAAAAAAATAATAACAAATTACTAAAACGACTAACTTATTTGTTTTTCTCGCCATAAAAAAACACACCTTTTCATATAATAATTAATCACGATAAAAAAAAACTCCCTTTGTTTCTTATAAACCATAAAAAATTATTTTTCAAATGTAATATTCTTTTAAGCAATAATAGCATTACTGTAAGATAAGAAATATACAAACAAGGTATAAGAAGAGAAAATTTATCATTTTGGACATAACAATAATTGTATATTTTGATATTATCTTATATATACATATAAATAAACAATATATTTTTTTATATAAGAATATACAATATTATTTAATTGAATCTTCGTGTAAATAATAATAATAATAAAATTATATGATATGCAATGTCACATTTGTTATATAAATTACCTTATTAATTCACTTTGGATTTTATATTATGATCTTGTGCAAGAGAGAGTTTCTTTTACCTTTGAATCTTTGACTTACTCTCTGTGTGTACTTTTATGTACACGTATGTATGTATGTATGTAGTCTCTATAACAACTTAACTTGCATATCTTAATAATAATAATTATAATGGTTCCGGGTTCATGCTACTTTTTTTCTGGAATTTTATTACTTAAAGGAATAGACCAGAGAAAAATATAAGCATTTATATCACAAAACACTTGATGGGATTTACATAAATAACATTATTTTGTCTCAAAACCCAACAGTAGCCCCCCGTAGCAGTGATCAGAAAATTCGATTTATGCAACCCGCACAACATTTTCATACTACTTTTTGCATGTTTCTGACGTCATAAACATGAATTTTCACGCAAATTGCATACTTTGCAGTATTTTCACTCTCTCTCTCTCTCTCGTGGGGCTACATTAACATTCTGGTAAAATTTGTTATCAATTTTGAAGATCCCATTTCGTGTTTTTATTTATTAAAAATCACATGTTGTTTTATGTGGTCTATGGCTTTAAAGAATCTAATAACCATACAAAAAAATATATAAATAAGAGCAATAGAATATATTTTATTGACTATTGTTTATTATGTATATCTTGATTTGTATTATATAGAACTAATGAAAGTTATAGTAATGCATATTATATACAACATATTATAATATGTATCAACATTCATTATTGTTTTTTTTACCATGTTGGAAAGCATTCAGCTTCCCTCATGATAGTTTTTTTTTTATCAGACTTCAAATTTGAACAATGGTAACTTTTTTTCTTATATGTTATAGTGATTTTTTTCTTCTATGAAATATTCCTTTCAATATAATACTGCGTTGATATTTAAGTTTTTTACTCTATATAATAATATACAAAGTCGGCAAACTCATAGGTTAGGTACTATTGCATTTTTTATATAAGTACCGGAATAAGATCATTATCAAATTGTTATGTCTCTTGAAGCTTCTATATAATTCATAATGTGCTCTAAACTATGTAAATAAAAACATGTAATTTGAAAGTTATACTTCGATTATATTGAGTGGATATAAATATAATATGTAATTTTTGTTTCATTGATGTGATGTAATAACATTTTTAAAAATGACTTGACAAAAAAAATCATTGCAATAATGCAATAACACGCAATACAATAATATCTCAATGTCGTAGCTAATTGATTTTTTTTAAGATTATCACAAGTAATCAAAAAAAAGTATCGTGCTTTTTTTTTTTTTTTTTTTTTTTTTTTTTTTTTTTTTAATAGAAAGAATGGGAAAACAACACCAAAGATTGAAAGTAGGACAAAACGCAACCAATATTTGATTTTCTGAAAAGTAAAAATATAACACATTATATATAATACAGGTAGTTAAATGTTTGTACAGCTATATTTCACCGACTCTAATTGATTTCATTCTTTTTTGTCATTATTATATAAAAGTGACATTATTCACGATTAAAAACAGCAGGATTAAATTTCTAATTGTATGAATTGTGGAAATTTATATTAATGCCTACATGTTATAAAGTTTTTTTATTTTTTATTTTTTTAATAATAAAAATACTTTCATAAAACTTAGCATATTGACGTAATATGATTATGTACAACTTATACAAGAACCAAAACAGCTTTTTTACTATATAATTTTATGAGTTAACATTAATGCTTATTTTTAAGTTAAAAAATTGTTTTTCATGCTTTTTTATAATATACTTGAAATTTTTATATAAAATAGGTTAATATGTATTCATGACTATAACAAAATTTTATTAAAAAAACACTTTTCATTTTTCATTCGTTATTATGCAGAACCTTCTTATTTAGTGCCTGGTTATAAACGACTACATTTTTCCTGCAGGACTTTATGAATTAAAATTATATTATAAGTGACAAAAATAAAAAATAAATACAAAATAATATAATATTTAGTCTAATGACCTACAAAAAAAATAATACGATTTGTTTTTAACTTATTTTTTATACATAATATATTTTATAGATACAAATTGGTGATACTTTATCTTCTATTAAAAAACAAAATGTCACTTTTTTTTTATTCTATCATTTGTATTCGATGTTTTTTATTGATGGAAATCAATTGAATTGAGCCTCTCTCTATACGCATGGATAAATATTATGTCTATCAATTGAATTGAATCCTCACTTGACTCATTTGAAGTAACCAGCTGCGTTAAATACTACAATTTTATACACATCTAAAAAAAAAAAAATTAAAAAAAAGCAACATTCATCTTGATCATGACAAAGTATTCCATACAATTTCTGTATGTGCCAAAAAAAAACTATTTTTTGCTTCAAGCTAAATTTCACAGATTTCTTTCACCAATTTAAAATTCATTATCAAAATAAAAATGTCACAGATATTATTTAAAATTAGTAAAACAAAAAATATTAAATTAATTATTAATATGTTTAAATTATAATTTCCTTTGTTAACTTTTTGTCACCAATTCTCATCATGTATGTATAGCTTGTGGCTACATGAATGAAATATAAACTAAAAATATCATATTTATTAAAAGTAGATTAGCATGATTTTAAGAAGTCCATTGACTTCTTTTACCTTTATAAATTAAAATAGAAAAAAAAGAAGATATTTATATATTTTTTTGTATTAATTTGAAACTAGTTTTAAAATATAATAATTATTAATGCAAATTATAATATTATAATATTTCATTTATAATAGTTATTAATTTGAAATATGTACGTTTTTATTATTATTTTTTTTAGTTATGACTGAAGAGAAATTAAATTATGAATGAATAAAAAATATATATAATAAAATAATGAAGATTCAAAATTAAATAGAAGGAAAGATTTTAAAGTAAAGGGAAAGGTGCGTTGCGTCGCAAAATATAAAAAGCGTGTTGTATACAGTTTTTGGTGCTGCTGAAAGTGGATCACTAAGATTGTCCATCCAGTAAACAATTCTAAATCCATGCACAAAAATTAGTCACGAAATTTACAATATAATCATCTCAAAAAAATACAAACTTATACAGTTTTTTTTTTTTTTAGTCCAATCGATGATATTGTGAAATTTTTACTGCACAAAAAAATATTTTAATTGATTTAATTGTTATCTAACTTTTTTTTCAAGTTCAGTGTCATCTCTCCAAAAATATAAAAAAAATAAAAGGGGAAGCCGTTGGAAAGTGGACATTATAGGGAGTTTTTTTTTCTATTCGTATTTAATATTTTTGAAAGTTAATGTGCGAATGCATTTTATATTGAGGCTAGTGACCAATAATTATTTAATACTATGAATTCCTGTGGCTTCCGTGAATTTTGTTTGAAAAAATAAAAATAATGCTAAAATTAAGAGTTTCTTTAGAAATTTTAAATATGAATTAACGTTATATTGATTCGATTGTGACTGATATGCAATAACACTTGTCTACGATTGTTATGAAAAATTAAGGAATAATTTTATAATCCATTGATGCAAAAAAATAAAAAAAATATTATGGTATAAAGTAATAAACATTAAGGTTAATCGTGAATTTACTACAATAAAAAGTGCATGATGACTTAACAGATTCAAATTTTCATTTTATTACGGAAGAAATTTAATGCGTTCCCAAGTATATAATACCAAATAAGTTTCTTTATAGTTATTACAGTGATTCATAGATATAGATTTAGAATCATGATATTTGAGTTCAAGTTAAATCCTTTTATAAAATAGATACTGTGTTCAAAATTTAAAATAAAATACATTTCCTATATTCTGCATCCTTTAATAATTTATAGTATTACTGAGAAATTTGATATAACAGGATGAATTCACTCACATACTACACAAAAAATCTCTGTTCGTGTAACAATTATTGATGACATTGAATTGCGTACTTGTTTTTTCTATCATTTGGATAGTTATATTGGGTAAAAATGGAAAGTCGCAACGAAACTGGTTATATGATCTACTCAGTAGTGTACTATATTTAAGATTAATGATTATTTTACAATAAGAAACACAAGTACTCAACTTTTTTGAGGTGGTAGTTGATGAATGGAGTGACCCATCCACTTTTTTTTTCTGTGCCTTATATTTGATACAAGATGGAGGAGTCTCTCTCTCTCTCTCCCAATAATGAAACTGCGTGTCTTAATGCATAAAAAAATGTTGTTATAAGTTTGGTTTATAAGTTGTTATATGTTGTGTTCTCTTCGTGAGCCCTAGCTACTTTTTTTTTTTTTTAAAGAAACCCCTCGGGGCTTTGAGAGACAATTAGCTCCTCTCTCACCATTGTTGCACGATTTTCCCTCGCTTACGTATCTTCACTCTTGCTTGCTCGCTTGCTTCTGAACATCACACCAATGTTTACCGTTTGTAAATAAAAAAAAAATAATAAAAAAATCCTAATTTTGCTATTGTTATAATGTTGTTTGTAAATTCTCCGCTAAATAGAATAGCAGCCTTAGATATATAATAATACAATTTTAAAAAGCCAAAATGGTATACAGTACTTTAGCACCAATCCTTGCATTATGCATTCGTGTTATTGGTAAACCTTGAACTTATGTTACTCGAAGATACGCAATTCTATTACAAAAGTGTAAAGTGATTGTCAATTTTCCAAAAGTTAACAAACTTTACGAGCTTGATAAAAGATTAATACGAAGTTTGGAAATATACTCTGAAATTCACGTACGAGTTTTTCCTTTTTAGAAAACTCTGCAATAGGAAAAGTAGGAAGAAACAAAAACAATTAATGCTATAATTATAAAATTTGTGTTTCATTTTGACTTAATAAAAATTTTATTTTATAATTAAATTAAAAATATTAGAACATTAAATAAAATGATAGCTTGTAAAAATTAAACATTTTAAATATATTTAATTAATAACCAATAATTTACTTTCGCTTATTTAATATAAAATAATAATTATGATAAATGAAAAATTAGAAAATATACAACATAAATAAACATTTTTATAAGTATCAATAATTTAATTTTGAGTCCATGCAATCATAATAAACAAAAATTAATTATAAAACACTTATTCAAGAATATTTAATTGTACAAAATTGCTTCCAATATAAGAAGGAAAACTTTTAAAGTTTCTCTATCTCATCTCTAAAAGATGACAGTATAATGAAATCTAAAGTTGCTTTTAAATTTCAATAGTTTTTTTTTTTTAGCACTTCTTGACTCTTAAATAATTAACACAATTAACACTAATGTTAAGAAGCTCAGGTATCTATTTTATTAGTGTGACCTACCTATGAAAAATATTTTCACACTACTTTTTTTATATTTCTTACTCTTTAAATACAACTAACCCTCTCTAAAAATAATTCATTTTTATAAGGCTTATGTTATGCCATAAAGTATTCAAAAGAAAATTTAGAATATATATAGAAATCGTCATTGTATTATATATGTATTGTCTTTATATAAGAAATGAATATTCATAAAACTGCAAAATATTTCTACTTAATAATTCCAAATAAATATGATATATTATATATTTCTTTCTATTGTTCTGCGGAATGGAATGTTAAGATAATTGTTATTTGTTTTATTGATTACACAATTCGGTTCTCACGAAAATGTTATTTAATTTACAAATATCACAATAAAATATAATTTTAGACTAACATAATTTTTGTTTTACGTAATATCAAAAGTCAGAACAATAGAATTTTTATTTTATACATTCAAAAATTTGTAACGAATTTACCAAAAAGCGAATTACATAATAAGATAACATTTATTATTCTTATTATATTATATTATTTACTGCTTTTTTTTTTTTTTTTTTTTGCTAACTCTCTTAAGGCTAAAATAATTAAAAATAATAATAAAAGGAATAAAAATATATACAATAACGTATATTACATGGTTTCAAGCATTCAAAATTCATTAATCTAATCTTCATGGGGCGTCTGTTTTTAGTTTAATATATACGAAGAAGTTTTATGGATTTACGTATATAGCAGACATTCAGACAGACAGGTATATATAGGGAATTAATGTTAAAGTTTAAATCTGTTTTTACGTGTATTATATGATATGATGATCAACAGGTTGCGTGTACTTCAAAGACAGGTAAAGTGGGAGGATGATAGAGACATGACATGACATTTATATCGTTCAATACTAATCAGTCAAGTCAAACGAAATAGCTTCTCTTTCATCTTATTCAAACATAAAGTTTGAAAGTGGATTTGCAATTGAGCTTTATACGATGTTTTGCTCTCTTCATTAATATTATACGTATTATATTAAGGTTTTATATTTTCTATACGTTTTGAAGCTCTTTGTTATATTTATATATATAAAATTGAGTACTTTTGTATACTGCATTATTTTAAGTATTGCGCAATACTACGTAGCTAATAATTTATTTTATTGTTTCTTTATTATACGAATTTTATTGTTTTAACAAATGGATTTTTTTTTTTTTTTTTTTTTTTGTGCTATAGTGATCATTGATCAACAATAGCTTGCGTTAGATACGAAATTCTGCAAAATGAAATATTTTATTTCTATAAATTATAGCTATATAAAGCTCTCAGTAATTTAAGAACATTCGAAAAAAAGTCATAAAATACTCAAAGCAAAAAGAGAAGAGAGACCAGAGAGAGAGAGAGAGAGAGATGGAGAGAGAATTTACGACCGCGTATTTAAATTTAAAAGCTCTCAAACATTGCAAATTGTTGTGGAATGTATCTCACGGGTAGACAGATTTGCATAAACAAATCTTGTTTTTGAAATAATAAAGCAATTTATTGTATTCAAAGATATAATACTGACTATTTATAAGTAAAGTAAAAGAAAAAAAGAAATACAAGCATTACAAAAAAATAGCACTCAGAATTTCTTTAAAACATTTTGATCCAAAGTTTTATTTTATATGTTTCATCAAAGTTCGTTATTCTTTAAAAGGATAAAATCGAATTAAGATATTTTTATCTCGTCAAAAGGAAATAACTTTGTGGTTTAAGACAATTTACAGAGGGGTTTTACTGCAATGCGGAAGGGAGGAGTATAAATCAAGAAAAAAGATGATGAATAAAAAAAATCCTTTCTAAAATGTACACCATACATTTATTTAAGTATATGATAGGTTATGAACTAAGGAAACTTGAATATAGATGTCAAAAACGTGCAAAACTTCAATAATCTCTCCTCATTTTACACAAAAATTTTGTATAACACAAAGTATGTTAAATTCGTTACATTTTTCTGTGCTAGACATTCATTCTCAACTTCACGCTTGTTTAACGATCATTTGATCTCCATTCTTTCCAGACACTATGAAATATTTTGACATTATCTGATTTACATCTTTTAACTTTTTAATACTTTCCTAAAAAAATATATAAAAAATAAAATAAAATTAAAAAAAAAGTAATTTCGAAAAACAAAAAAGTTTTTATATAGAGGGAGAGTATTTTATTTCGAAGACAAATTATATTAGAAATTTCCAATATATTGAATAGTTTCAAAATTTAATAGATTAACAACATAATTTACAACTAAAATGTCTTCATTTTTTTTTTTTTGAAATTAATATTAATTTATTTGCAATTTCCTCAGTTATAGTCGTTTTCTCTTGACATTTAATAATACACCCACACACAAATGTCTTTATATTATATTTTAAGCTTCTTTATTATAAAGACGTTACACCATTAATTCAACTTACAATATAAAATGTAAAATCAATTTTTTTTAAATACAACTTCCTGGAAATATTATAGAAACTTATTTTGATTTATAAGTAAAAATTAAAACTTTATATATTTGAGAAATCTGACTTTGAGCAGTTACATCCTTGTTGTCTGCTAACTGGAGAGAAGAGCTGACACTGCTCCAAGCAGCTCATATAAGTGGTCTTGAAGGTACTCACTAGTTGGTACTGTGGCAATCATGTAGTCAGGTAAAAAAAGAAGAGCGAGTGTGTGAGTGGGCGTTAATTTCAGAACCCAAAATAAGCGAGGGCGAGAATAAATTAAACTTTAATTGTACACTTCACATCCAAGAGGTAAATAAAAAAAATCACAACCTTTCCAAAATCTTTTTTGGTAAAACACGTAGACACTTTTAACATTGAGATAGATAGAGAGAGAGAGAGAGAGAGAGAGAGAGAGAGAGAGAGAGAGAGAGAGAGAGAGAGAGAGAGAGAGAGAGAGAGAGAGACTTGGTGTTTAGAAGTAAGAAACTATAAAATTGGAAATTTTGTTTCTTTATATGGTCATTTATTAAAAAAAATGTACTGACAAACTATTACAAAATTGTTCCTTTCTCGGTTATTTTGTTTGACATAGAAACTTTTTTATTTTATTATTTTTTTTTTGTATACACGTTAATTGAAGGTTTTATATATAATTGTCTTTTTTTTTTTTTGTTTTTTTTTTGTACTCAACACATTTTTTTTTTCTTTCTTTTTTTTATCTATTGCTACGAGCTTTTAAGTGTTTTTAAAGTACTTCAATTTCGTGGTTACAAAGCATCGTCCTATAGCATGAAATTTAAAATTATTGTCACAGTTTTTGTAACTGAGCAAAAAATATGTTTCATTTTACTGCTTATTTTCTAATGATAATATTTGCACATTACAATCTGTAGAATTAATCGTATTATATATACCTCCCAGAAGTAACTCTTTTGTTTTAGAAATTTAATATCATACTACATAAAAATTAAAAGTATATTGTTGATAAAGATTCCACAGCTTCAACAATAATAATGTATAGAATTAAAATTTTCATCCTTGTATATATATAGCATCAGCCTTAGAATTAACCTTAATTGAAGACCTTAATGATCTGGAAGCGTGAGAGATTCAGTTTGAAATGAAACAATATACGCACTATATAGTGTCAAACACAAAAGCTATGCAATTTTAGTGCATTAATCTTCATTTTTCAAAAAAAAAAAAAAAAAAAAAAAAAAAATAGAAATGTTATTTAAAAAAATATTTAATAATAGTTTCTACAAAAGAAAATACAGCTTTTACTTTTTTTTTTAGGTACTTTGATGAGTGGAAAGAAATTTGAAGATAAAAAAACATATTTTGATAAAAGTAATATGCAATAATTATAGCTTTAGATTTTAGTAACTCGACTGTGTGTTTAACATAGTATAATTTGGTACTACAATATGTATTTTTAAGGTGGGATTTTGTAAGACACTCACAAGTTTCACTAAAAATAAGTTCAATCACAATTGTTCTATATCTTAGATAATCAATTCACAACAATTTAAAAACTAAATTTAAATTTTAGTTTTTTTATTTTTATTATTTTTTTTTTTTAATCTGACAATTAAAACTTTTTTGGCAGTAATAATTTAATAATTGCAGCAGTTTTATTAAGTTTTAGAAATTAGATGTAAACAAATTTGTGCTCCAAAATTAATCACAAAGATATAAAAAAAAACTAACATTTTATTATGAATCAATTATCTTAATTAGAGAGGATGTTGTTATAAGTTAATGACATTATGTCTACTTTTTAAAATTCAATTTATCTTTTCACAAGACAAATTAATTTTTCAATATCATAAATCAGATCAGCAACGTCTCTCATGTTTGATAATCAACCTTACCGTATATATTTAATATATCCTCTTATAAATTCAATTATAATATTTAGAACACATTGTTCTCTCGTAAAAATAAATATATTTACTTATATACATTTTTCTGTAATGACGAAATAGATTTTCTCTCTCTCTCTCTCTCTTCGATCTGTGTTATTGTCGTGTATAAAGATGCAGAAATGTGTGGTCATGCATTTTGCCGTTGTACAGTGTATACGCTTGAGTGATCATCATCATCAGAACTTTTAGCTATCTTTTCTCTTATAAAGTCTAGTCAGAGTGGCGACCATTGCTATACAATATAACAACATTCAAGTTAAAAATATCGATCAAAAAAAGCGTATCACATACATAGAGAAGAAAAGAAAAACTCACACCTTGAGGGCTTATAATGCATTATAGTATGATTTCTCTTCCATACCAATTCATTTTTACATGTATATAATAGCAAAAATACTTGTCATAATATATGGTTTTAATAAAAGGTATAATATATAAAATTAAAAGGGTGTGTCTGATTTAATACAAAGAAATTTTAGATGGCTTGTAAAATGTTGTCGCTTTAAAAAAATATTTATATATAAAGATTAAAGGGGAAAAAATCTAGTGAAGGCCTAAGTGTTTCTCATAGCAAAGATTTGATGGACACTATACTGCAATATTAAAAAGTAAAAACAATATCAATTTTTTCTTTCACATGCACAAATACAATACTATTAGACCAGGAAACGAACTCAAATCCCTATAAAAGTGGAAAAAAATTAGGACAAGTCTGAATTTTTCAGGGTTGGTAGAGACCATTGCCCCAAGCTTTCTACCAAAAGTTACCAAAAATTGCCCTTGAGCTTTTCCGGAAAAGCGGAAAAATCTGCTAAATCGTAACTAATGAAGATACCTTAAAAATTCAAACGGATTCTTGTTCCTTGGATCAAAATACATTGGAAACACATATTTTCCAAAAAATTATGTCAATAGTAATGGCGGTAGAATTTTCCAAAGTCGTCACTTTACCACTTCAGCTATTTTCTCCACATTTTCACATTTTGTATAAAAACTTGAAACTATAGACCATAATGATTAACACAGTTTATTGTAAAGAATGTAACAAAAAAAATGAGATATGATTTATTAAAATATCTCAATTTATAACGGAGTTGTGCCCGGAAAAGCACAAGCGCCTATGGTTTGCGCAGCATGCTTTACCTATAGATTCTCCTACTTTTCCGGGCATAACTCCGTTATAAATTGAGATATTTTAATAAATCATATCTCATTTTTTTTGTTACATTCTTTACAATAAACTGTGTTAATCATTATGGTCTATAGTTTCAAGTTTTTATACAAAATGTGAAAATGTGGAGAAAATAGCTGAAGTGGTAAAGTGACGACTTTGGAAAATTCTACCGCCATTACTATTGACATAATTTTTTGGAAAATATGTGTTTCCAATGTATTTTGATCCGAGGAACAAGAATCCGTTTGAATTTTTAAGGTATCTTCATTAGTTACGATTTAGCAGATTTTTCCGCTTTTCCGGAAAAGCTCAAGGGCAATTTTTGGTAACTTTTGGTAGAAAGCTTGGAGCAATGGTCTCTACCAACCCTGAAAAATTCAGACTTGTCCTAATTTTTTTCCACTTTTTTTTATTTTTCTTGGCCTATATACGTTCGTGTATACATAAAATATTTCAAACATTCGGATTACTTAACACCATTTAAAAATCACAGTATTATACTATATGCATATTAAATAAACAACTTTTTTGTTTCTTTTTTTTTTAAAAAGGAATAATAATAATTTTTTAATAATTTAATAACCTAAAAATTTATACAACCAAAAATTCATGTGTCGTACAATAAAAAATAAATAAACGTTTTATAGCATCAGTGCAGTCATTGATACATATATTATACACATATGTGTGAGTGTGGTTCTATATATAAAAAAACAATGTATAATAAAAGTAATTAAATAAATAATAAAAGTGGGCAATGTATAATAATAAATTTTAATGTAAAATAATAACAATTACTTTACCAGAAAATGCAATTTAATATTTCTTCTTCCGTGTATAGTTGACATGATATACATTCCAGTTACTTTATATATAAGTATGTATATATTTACATGCTATAAAATGTATTAAAATGCATCCTGCATATTATTAAATAAATGTCATTAGATATACATATCAGAAGAAGAAGAAGAAAATGCGTAAAGATGCAACGGTTCAGAAGATCGTCATCGTATTGCATGTTTTTTTTTTTTTGTTTTTTTTTTAAATATATGACTTCCCACGTATAAATTATACTATGAATAAAAAAAAATCATGCAGATTATTATTTAGTTTTCAACTCAACAACCTCCACGCTGTACACTTCACGGATATAAATATATATTTTTTCTTACGTCACGGTAATAATAAAATGATCTTGTTCTCTTTTCTTTTCTCTCACCAAATTAAAGTAAAAATATAATAATGTACGATGGTATAATATATATGTATAAAAATGTTGTGATCATACATTATAAATTTTACCGAAACTTTTATATATGTTGTTATTATTATTATTTCCTAAAGGCTTGTTAATTTTCACAAGATACGGTATCCAGAAAATAATATATAATATTATTGTGTATGTATATGCATATACTTTACTATTAATGATTATAATATAATATTTTAGTTTGTTTAACGTTTTCAAATACTTCCAGCTATATGTGTAACTTTTTGCAAAGATGAGAAAGCCGGTCTTGATATACTGTAGTTCTGAATTGCTAGCTTAAAATTACAGTTGGAGAACACTTTTTTTTTTTTTTTTTTTTTTTTAAGATGCTAATAAAAATTTAGAAAAATTCAATTTCGAATTAATTTACATATATCATATTTTTGAAGTTTTCTACTCGCGTGTCCTTTCAAATACGTATATAAAAAAAAAGACCAAAAACCATAAAAAGATAAAAATGAAATAAAAAAACTAGAGCTCCATAGCAAAATCCACTTTCCACTTCTAATAATTTAAAATCTTCAGACCATATATATATAACTAATTTAGAATAAAATTATAATTTTTGACATATATATAAAATATGAACTACTATATTATAATTAATACAAAAAAAAAAATTGCGGCAAAGCCAAAAAAAAAAAAAATAAATAAATAATAATAATAATAATAATAAATAAAAGATAGATAAATATGTAAAGCTTCAGAAAATTTTGCACAATAAGTGGTGCTGCAAATGGAAGTAAGTAAGTACTGTACTTTCGCAAAGTCATGGTGCACCCACGATATTGGGACTGCCCACCAATGACGTCATCAAAAAAAAGTACTTCGAGTGCAAGTTAATGACGTCATCAATACCACAGGTGGGCTCTGGTATTAAAAGTAAGGTGCGGCTATATGTACAGTACAAGTACTATGTGTACTTACAATGCAAGTACTCTTTCAAATAAATATCGTGATTTACAACTGTGAAGATCTTGAATATAATATAAAAGTAAAGAATATTATATTCTCAATTCTAAATATTTTTTTTTGTACCGGTAAGATAAAGATCTTTTTATTCTCATTCTCTTTGAGTGTAGCCTTAGGACTTCCCAATAACATATTCATGTAATGTAAAAACACACAGATAAATTTTATATATGTACTATATCTCCTCCACCCATTTATTTTTAATCCGCGAAAAATACAATGAAATATAACACGTTTTATTTGTATAGTATATATATTTTAAACATTTCCATCAATTTTAAATATCGATAAATTAATTGAAGGCTACAAAACACGTCATTACTTAAATGCAAATTTGTTAGAATTTTATATATATCATCCTGTTATGCATATATATCAATATAAAAAGAAAATATAATAATAAAATTTATTATTATACCTATTTTTATGTTTTTATTATATTATTGTATAATATTGCATTAAAGTTGTGTTAAAAAGCATAAATAATAAAATACAATCATAATATTATTTTTATTGTAATAATTATGAGATGTTATTCATAATAATAGAATGTTGTCCTTACTGCATATTATATAAATCTTGTTGGAAAAAGTGCTGATTTTTAAAGATTATACTTAAGTTGAAATAAAAATATACACTTTTTTTTTATAAGTATAACAAGAAAACTTTTTTATTATATAATATAGGCAGTTTCTTGGAAACAATTTAAAATTGTCATTATCGTAAACTTAAGGCTGCTAAAAAAAAAAAAAAAAAAAAAAAAAAAGCTTCTGTGAATAAAAAATCTCTCATTAAAGTTTGTACAAGAAAAAAATATTGGAAAAGGTGTGTCTTACATGGGTGGAGTATTTTTTTTTTTTTAATTTTTTTTTTTTGTAAATTTTTACACAATTTAATATCATATATACATAATAAGCTATTTTTATTCGGGTGTGGGAAAAGCATCATCATAATATATAGAGAGTAATAGAAGTAAAATTAATCTAGATTGTTTGAGGCGTTGTTTTAATACAACATATTGTTTAGAGAAGAAAAAATAATAATAATAAAATGCATTGTTGAGTATGTTACAGTCTGTTGCTGAAACGATCTAGATAAAGTAGAATAATACTGATAGGAAAAGTGTGATTATTTACTAATAATGCAATCCCAGGTAGCTATAACTACACTGGGGTGCTTCAGAGCATGAAAAATTAGTTTATATAAAAAGAGGGAAGGAAGGACGCGATTTTCCCACCCTTTCTTTATATAAACCACCTGACTTTATAATTCTTTACAATACATTGTTCTCTCAAAATTAAGTCTTCATTATATATAAAAATTCAAGTAGAATATACTAAAATAAATTAGTTCGTCCTCATTTATATACTTATATAAAATAGTATAGTATGAAGGAATTCTTATGGTGATTTTGTTTTTCGTGAGCATATTGAATATAAGAATTGTATAATTATAACAAGTAATAAATTTAAATATAAACATAAAATTCTATTAATATTAAAACTTTATCTTTTGAAGTATTATTATTATATAAATATTAAAATTATTTGTGATTGCTAAATGAAGCAATACTGTATAACTTGTTTATTACAAAATTAAAGAAATTTCTAGGAAGTAATTATAGTACTTTAACTTTTATACATAATATTAAACATAAAAATTTGAAACTGCAATTTCAAGCAAGTACAAGTATATGTACACTTCAATTTATTTGAAAATATATATTGAGTATGCTTTGAGCAGTAAAAGTTTAAATTGTACATATAATGAATACAAATTTCTATAAGTTGTCTAGATATATTCGAAATTAAGCTATATAAAATTTAGTTTATTTTTATTCTGAGTTGGTACTTGGTTAGTTTTTCAGTTTAAAGTAACATGTTTCTCCATATATGATAAATCTGACTTAAAAATTAAGCCAGATTTTTTTTTCTTCCTGCAATGCTTGTTTTCGGTGGTGACGTGTATTCAATCACCCTTAATTTAGGATCCTTAATAATGAGGAAGACTAAAAAGTTTTAGGGGGTAATTTTATTTCTTATTCTAAAAGAGTACATTGTCCTGAATCGATACATATGTGAACTTTTAATTTCTGCAATCATTGAATATTTTTAATTAATTTTTGAAATTCAAGAAATGACGTCACAGGCTGCATCTTTTTCCTATGCTCACATGTATAACCTGAACCCTGTGACGTCATTTCCTAACTTTCAAAAATAAATTAAAAATACTTAATGAACTCAAATAATTATAAATTCACATATGATCGATTTAGGACAATACTCTTTTAGAATATGAAATAAAATTTCCCCTTATAATTTTTTGTAGTCTTCCTCATTTAGCTATATCCTTTGGCGTTACGGGACCACCATTTTTGAGAAAACCAACTGCTGTTATAGGACCGATAAATTTATCTCTCAAGTGCTATGTTTACACTTTTACACGTTTTAATGTAATAAAAAAACGACCAAAATTGTTCATCGGTAAAAAGCACAATACGCGACAAGTACTGTGCTTGTTAGATCACCTAGTGACCTTAATATTTTGGCACAAAAATCATTAACAATTTTTGAATATAATATCATACAAAATTAAACAACATTAAAATATTTTCTCTAAATTTATATAATTAAATGGAGAGTTTATAAATAATTAATAATAAAAAAAAAGATACTCAAGTATATCAGACCGCGTGTCTGGTCTTGAGATGACCTGGATTGAACTTGTGTGATGAGGCAGAGGGCGGTCAAACAGATGCCCAAGAGAAAGTGGTCCATATAGCATCACAGGGGAGAAAGATATAATTTTCGTATCGTATGAAAAAAATAAAGTGCGCCTTTTTTTATATTGTATCTTACGTGAATTTTTTGTTTCCATTTTTTTTTTTTTTTTTTTTGACAGCAACTCATGATTTTTCTAATACTTGTTATTAATTTTTTATGTTGCCTAAAGCTGTGTGCAATTAGTGTCCTAGAAATCATCAACTTCTTATATATCTCATTAATGGTATAGGTAAATAAACAAATACAATGAAAAAAAATATGCCTGCTAGATATTTTCAATACATTTGCAAAAAGAAAATTAATATGTAGAAATTATTTTATATCTTAATTTAATTTTTAATAATGTGTTTAAAATTGGCATTATTATTATTTTTGTATCATGTGTCGCTTCAAATAAAGTTAACTTTAATGTTCAGTTTACATCGGCTAATGCTATATATTATTTTGAATGTGCACTGAAGTAATTTTTACTTTCAACTCAATACCCTACAATTTATAATTAATAATTATTAAGATAATTTTGTATTTATATATTTTTTTGTATACAACATCAATATTATAATATGTGTTTCATGATTTTCACTACTGTGTCATTTCTCTAAATTAAGTTGATTTGTAATGGCTTTCTCGTTATAAAATAAAAGCTAATGTGAAGCATTTTAAAGCTATTTTCGGCGACAAGGTTTATTGGAAATACGCTATATAAAATATGAAGGGAAAAATATTTAAAATCAAAGAGAAACTGCAAATAAAAGTGTTGGGTGCAAATTGATTGGGATCACTGCAAGTATTGCTTTTTGCTGCAACAATAAATCCAAAATAATAAAAGACTTATATAAAAAAAAGAAAAAAAAAAAACTTAAACCTGTAACAACTTATGTTTCTGTATAACGTCTCTAACAGATTAGAAACTGTGAGAATAACAAAACTCATTGGCATTATCTTTTATTTCATGGCACTTTAAACTGGTTTAAAACACAAGACCTTATATACTAATCCTTTTCTATTGTATCTGAGTTTCATCCTAGGCAATTATCGAAAGTGTCTTTAAAAAAGTATTTAATAAGTTTCATTAATACATTTTTTTTAAACTTACTTTTACTCTCTCTAATGATTTTTTTTTGTTAGTTATTATTATTTTTTATAAATCAATTTATACACCCAATATTCACATTATTAATATTAGAGATCAATTGAATAAAAACTAACGTGAAATCTATAGCCAAAGTTGATTCACGTTTCACCAAACCAGCACCCGCCCGTTTCGGTTGGATCAATGAAACGAAATTTCAGTCACGAATTAGAAAGAAGAATACTATATAATATATCAGATATAATATAATATTCACTCGCACCCACACTCTCTCTAAATATATCTCTCCTCCCGTGTGTCCATATCAGATATATAGTTTTACTTATATTGTCGTTTAACACCAATTCATATCAAGTCAAGAGCTCTGGTTTCTCTAATTTGCTTTCTTTCCATTTTAGTATACTGTATATAATAAAACTATCTCCCTATATGTGTTCAAATAAACTTTTCATTTAGTAGATAAGTATGGATACAGCAGAATGTGGATGCATCCACACATCCACACAAACGAGTGGATGCATCCACACAAGTGTGGATGCATCCACACAAACTCGCGTACGTCCACGAGGTATAAAAACAAAATGGGGTCGATTTTGTGTGGATTGCTGCTTCTCGCGTACGTCCACGAGGTCAAAACCCAAGATGGCGGCGATATGGGCGTGGCAGGTGTGTATTAGCGCACGTACACGAGGTAAAAACCAAGATGGCGTCCGATTTGTGTGTAGCAAATGAGTATTTGCGTACGTACACGAGGCTTGCAACAAGATGGCGACGGACTTGTGTGCAGTCAGTGATTGCTAGCGTACGTACGTGAAGTAAAAATCAAGATGGAGGTCAATTTGTGTGGATGCTGTGTGGAGCATCGTGTATTAATTGTAGAAATCTTTGTACCTTCGTGATCTAAAAAATAAAAGTGACGTAAGCAAAGAAAGTGTGGCAAAATTTAAATTACTTACTACTTATTGGTTCAAAATAATAATCTGAGGGGAAATTTAAAAAGTTAAGGGGAAATTAGAGGAGAACCTTTACTCTGATTGGTTCACGATTTACCCCCACTACTTTACAAGAGCAGAGCCGCATTACAAGTCGAGAACTCAAAGAATACACAAGTCTTTCTCTGCTTCTCCTGCATCTTGATTCTTTTGATCCACACAAGACTCGAATCCACTGAAAATTCATCATGTCTTTCGTAAGTATTAAATTTTAATATATTTTAATTTGTTTCTCGACTTAAAACTTTTATAGTTATTCAAGTGGCTAACAGTATTATGAATATCTTATGTTTTATAGGTAAAAGAAGCTAAACTTCTCCAGGCTTTGGGCCACGTGGAACCTGCATTGTCCTGCAAGAATCTGACTGCTGGAAAATCATACCTCATCGAGAGTATGGAGAAAATCAACTCTAACTACGCAGATGAGCAAGTACTGATTGCTGTATTGAATGCCATGGACCACTCCAAATTCATCCGTGTGTTCCTGCCGTCTAGAATTCCAGCATCAAGGTTTAGTGATGAATTCATCGCAGAATACAACACTTGCCCAGAATGTAAGAAGATGGTTCTCGTCTACAACGGTATGGTTGGAAGATGCATTGATGTTGAATTTTCCACTAGATCCAGCAAGTAAAAATTTATTGTGATGATGAGCTATGATAAAATAAAATCCAAACTTGCCTTGAAACCCTTAGTGATTTTTATTGAATACTAAAACCTTTTCTCTTAGAATATATGGCTCTGAAAGCTAATAGTTTGTAAAATTTAATAGCATATAGGTTATAAATTTATTTTAATAAAAAATATATTTAAGTTAAATTAAAATAGAAAACCATTGAACAAAAAATTCAGAATATGTTTCATTTAGTATTTCTTAAAATATGTTAAATATATTTAAAATGTTGATAAGGATAAAGGCCAGTTTTATAAGAAATGAAATAACTTTCATATATATGTTCAGACAAAATTTTATTTTTAACAATTTTACATACGACATAAATTTTCAAGCACAATTTTTTAATTTAAGATACAAAAAAGTTTGCTATGTATAGAACTTGATACAGGGTTAAAAGTCAATGCCAGTGAATGATGGGGTATAGTTAAACATGACACAATATTTGTTCAACTTTCTATGCTTGTCGAGGGGGTTATCCAGTTGGACCCAGTTGCATACTTGCAGACCGCAGTAAATGCACTCTGTCATCTCAGGATAGTCCTCTGTTGGCTTGTGGAAAAATCCTGCTTCGACGAGGTCATAGATATGAACAGTGTCTTCAGGCCAGTCTTTGAAGGTCTCCGTTCTCACATCATGGTTCAGCACATTGATTTTCGACTTGTTGTTCAAACACCAATGTGCCAAGCGGTAGGCGTTAGCATGGGGACATACACAGGCTTCATCACGGTGCAAGTGATACAGACACTCTGTGCCTACGTTGGTTGGAAGATCATTTAATTTCACTTGATGCATCTCTAGCAGATCAAAAATTGTGGAACGTTTCAAGAGTTTCTTTAACGTGTCATAGTCTTTCTGTCCGTGACAATATATGGCCTTGTAAGATTCTGTGGCTTTCTTGAGTACTGCTCCCACTTGGTCGTAGGCGACATCACCAGAGTAGTACGGGTCTTGTATAAATCTCGTGTAATCAAGAAATTTATACTCACTGGTAGGGTTTGCAAATCTCCACTGCTGGCTGGCAAACGTGCTCACGTCGACAACTGCAATCTCTTTGATAACATCGTTGTGGGTTCCAAAGTATGGCGTTTCCTCACTCGAGAACAAAACTTTAATAACTGCTGAAGCCATGGTTGATTGAACGAATCCACACAAAATTTTGCTCCACACTGACTTACTTAGGTATCACTTTAAATATGTCTGCGGACAATATTAGTGAGAGGTGTGTACTCTACAACTCTATCGTGAACAATGAGGCAGTAAGCTACTGTGGATGCAGAAAACACGTTTCTCGATTCGATTTCAATTCTCACATCTACTGAGCTGGTTTTGATTGACTCGTTTTGCTTAGAACAATCCACAACGAATATGCCACCAAGTTCTAAGAGCTCTGCATAAGAAAGCAATGGCTTGCCTTCCTCGCCGTAGTAAGATTTCTGAAACGAAGTATAAGCATTGTATAACATGGCACATTGTTGCTTTGTCATGTCCAAATTGAAATCGACATAAGGATAACACTTTCCATTAATGTAGACTTTGACATTTCGAATGTCGCAGTTATCAAAGGAGTTGATGTCGGCTTGAACGAGATTGCGCTTGTTGGTTTGAAAAGCAAGCAGAACATAGCGAGGTCTCTCCAGCGATGTCATGGCTTGAAGCGTCCATTCGTCTTTGTTTGTAGTAGTTGGCATTGGCTTCTCTGCAACGAACCATGATCTAAAGCCGAGTGTAATGGGTTTATCAGCTCGCAGTGTATTGAGCAACTTCAGCTTGGTTTCATCATCTACCTCGACATGTGGCATCTTCCACTTGAACTTTGTTATCACGATTTTACTACTTTCATAGGTCTCATCGTCACTTGTTGTGATGACTGCGTTCGCGTCGTTTTGTGAACGTAATATGACAAGTTCTTGCTTGCAGTTGATGAGAATCTTCTGATGGTCTTCGAAGAATCCTATGAGAGTGTTCAATGGCAATGCGGCGCTAAACGTACCATCATTTGCTTGTACCAACGTGTTTGTGCTTTCCTTGCACCACCCACTGTTAGAGAGCGAGCAAAGTTTTTCTGGTGTAAAAGAGACAAATCCCTTGAGCGTGCTGCCTACGCCAGTATGTCTTGTTTGATCAATCTCAATGTCGTTGATTTTGTAGCGAATCTCACTTATCATGTGTGCCAAAAAATTCTTGACTAATTTAGTGTTTGTCGTAACAGTATTATTTGCACTCTTGAGCAGTTTTCCTTCAACATATAACAAGCTTTCACAAGGCAATGTGTATATGTCTTGATTTTTTACTTCGATCCTGATTTCATCAGTATTATCATATCTAGTCCCCGCATAAGCCTCATGATCGTGGAGCTCGATGCTGGTGATGTTGGAATTAAATTCCAAGTCTGAATGTATGTTGAGAATATCCATTATTTGACTTTTAGACCGATTCTTCGAAGAAAGGCAATGTTTTGAGCTGTGAGCTTCTTGCAACCTGAAACGTTACTGACGTTCTCCGATGCAGTAGTTTTCTTATAAGTACTTTGAATAACGAGTCCCATTTTATAGAGCTCTGCGAATATGCAGCCTTATCGTTATCTCTTCACCTCTGAAATTGACAAGTCTACCATTCTGATCGCATATTTTAAGTGCAAGCCTGTCTACAACAGTGACATCTACAGGCAGATAAATAACATTGTGTGGAGTCTCGACAATCTTGTATCCAGGTGCAACTTTAGGGGCAAAAGAATGAAGAGAATGTGACGGCCTGCCGTTGATGTATGCTCCACTTGAGATGTTGCTTTGAATGTCTAAGGTGTTCACTCTTATTATATCTACGATATGATCAGCAAAGTGGCTCTCGTTAGCTTTTAAAACTCTAAGATCGAAGCCAAGTAACGAGCCAATCGTGTGGTTACGAGAAAAGTCAATATTTACAGAGCACTTGATTAAAACCTGGAGAGTGTTGTTGTTTGCATAGATGCTGAAAGAAATATTTTCCTTCTTCAACTCAGTTTTTAAGTATCCTGCTATGTCGTTGAGTTCGTAACTTCCAACTGGCAGCTCGATGACTTTGCCTTCACCATAGTGAAACTTATTGTTTCCCTCGTCTATATTAGGCACAGAGTAGTAAGCATTAAAGCTAAGTAAGCCAACTTCGTATTTAGCTCCATCGTTAAGTGGAAGCGGTGGAAATATATCACACGCTAAGACACTGGAGGGTTGTGAAACCGTCAGAGTGAAAGACATGACTGAAGTTCAAATCAATTTAATTCTTTTTATATACATAAGAACAGCAGACACAAGTGACCACATATTACAGAGCCAAAATCCTGATAGTTATCTCTGTTATAAGTTATATTACAATTTTTCATATAATGTAAAAGTTCTTGAGGTGGTAACAGATTGCCAAAACTATCGAAATAGTTTACTTGATTGTCCTTCTTCACGTAGCACACCCAGTGTGTTCCATCTCCGTTGCTGCCATCCAGATTTGCAATACCTCGCTCGTTTCTCCAAGGTCTTGAAGGAAGATTGTCTCTCATAAATACGTTTCTAAAGTTTTTAATGTTTAGCACTTTAACAAATTTCTTGATTTCTAAGTCACTGAGTGCATGAGACGGCAGCATCACATTTAGTTTTTTGACTTTACAACTAAACCATAGCCTTTCTTGTAGGGTCTCAAGTAAAATCCCGCACCATTCCTTTTAGAGTTTGAAGAGCCGATAGCAATGGCTTCCATGTTTTCATTGTGTCTCTTCATTTCTTTCAAACTCTTACGAGCTTGTTTTGCCTCGTTGACGGCTCTAGCTACCGCAGTCGCACCACCAGCTAGAGCTCCTGTAGCACTCAATCCTGCAAATAGTGGGAGCAAAAATGGTAAAACTCCACCAGTTTTGGGAATTGGGATGATTCTTGGCTTTCTCTTAACAATTTTCATTCCCTTTAATGACTTCTTGGCCACGGCACAGGCGATCTTTGAAGCTTCCATAATGTTTTTGACTCCTGACTTCTTGACTCCTTTTTTCACCATTTTAACAACGTCTGAGAAGTCATTCCTCTTCTTCTTTAGTTTTAATGACCCTCCAAGCTTTACTTTTGCTTTCATGGTTCCAGTCACTAACATTGCTGCTAATCTTTCTCCAAGCTTTGCGTCTGATGATTTTACTCTTTTCCAAGCTTTGCCAGCAAGAATGTTGTCTGCGATATGTCTATCACTCGTGGCAGTAGTTTGTGAATATACAATGTCGTGTTCCTTGCAAGCTTCGTCGAGAGTATTTATTCCAACGTCTCCCCTTGCTAACCTCTTTTTGAGTTTTGTGTTTGGACCGCAAAAGTTGTAGCCTGGAATACGAAGTTCTGATGGAATTTTATCAAGAGCGTCGGTCATCCAACCACTACCAACAACAACTTTAGGCATACTGAATAATTTGCTATGACTATTCATGTTTAAATAGCAGAGACGGGTGAATTACTCATCAGTAGAAATAATGAGATTGGTGGCGCAAGATGTACGTCTCCCAGTGACAAACATCAAAGTTGGCGAGGGAATCGGTGATCGCACAAGACATAGTTCATTATTTCCCAATAGTATAAGAGCTCTGATATGTGGACCTTCTGCCTGTGGTAAAACAAACCTCATGATGCATCTGCTTACAAACCGCAGTGGATTAAAGTTTGAAAATCTTTATGTGTACAGCAAAAGCTTGTATCAGCCAAAATACGAGTACCTCTCACGCATAATGCAAAAGATACCAGAAATTCAATACGAGACGTTTTCTAATACAAATGAAGTAGTAGCGCCAGAAAATGCAAAAGAAAACTCTATCTTCATATTTGATGATGTGATATGTGACAAGCAAGAAAACATGAAAAACTACTTTAGTATGGGCAGACATAAAAGTGTAGATTGCTTTTATTTGTGTCAATCTTATGCTAAAGTACCAAAACATTTGATAAGAGACAATGCCAACGTCATATTACTCTTCAAACAAGACGAGCTAAACTTGAAGCACATCTACTCAGATCACATAAGCCCAGACATCACGTTTGCACAATTTCTAAATATGTGTAATAAAGTGTGGAATGAAAGCTATACTTTTGTCACGATAGACAAAGAGTGTAAGCTTAACGAGGGACGTTATCGCAAAGGATTTGACCACTTTGTTGATATATCTACACTGTAAACTATTCACATTCACCATTTAACTCTGAACCGTCAAACTGTTAAGTTCTGTATCTTAATATCGCAGCTAAAAAATGAAGCGATCTACCACCGAGAGTGATGCCCTGACACTGGATATTATCTCTAGTGCAAAAGCTATACGTCAAAAGTACAAGAAATTAAAACTTTCAAAACTCAAAGATGAAGATGTGATCTCTACTTCATTGAAACCAATATCTGAGCCTCTACACAAATTAATAGACATGAAACAAGAAGCAAGAAATTTGGAAGAAGTAAAAACATCAACTCAACAGCCCAAACATAAAGTAGGAGAGCAGATATCTCCTTACATTGCTTTACACATGCAACCACAAGACAAGAAATACCTTGATACTACATATGGTATACGACACGAAGATGGAAATTGGTTTCTTGGCAAGTTCCCCGTCACATTTCAGGATAATTCCATTATTATTGACGATGAGAAGATAGAAGGAACGATTGGGCTCTTTGAATTGATGTTTATGAAAGCACCGAGAAGAACACTGTTTACACAAGAAGATTTTAATATCTACAAGACTCTTGTATCAAAATCAAACGCTCACAAGCAGGGATATAAAGTGCACGGTATACTTAACTCCAACAGAGGCTACAAGTATCTAAACATCATTAAACCAATGTTCATCGTTACAAAATCAGGTTCTGGCATGCTTGTGGATAAGCCTAGGTATGAATATTGGGATGACGCAAATGAGATCGTTGACAGACTTCGCTTACTTCTAGCTTCTCAGTCAGCAGGAAACAATATTCATCAAAATGAAGTGCTCTCGATCGTAGAAGAACTGCGCGAAGCTGGTATTATAGAATAAAAGGAAACAAGTGAATGAAAAATTATTAGTGTTAAAATGAGCGTTGACAAGTTTGGACGTGCATCGTTTCATCTTCAACATAAACATGGTTTCTTCGAAGCGTCTCATGAAGAAGAGGAGTTTATCAATGCAAAAAAGAGAAGAATCATAAATGTTGAACCACCTATTGACAAAACAGATGCTACCAATAAGTTGTACGTGGATGAGAAATTTTCAGAAGTCAGCTTGGTAGCTTACAACGCTTCAGATCTTTATTCTGTCAAGAACTTCGGCCAAGTGGGCGGCACAGCTGCACAATTGTATACATCGATTGTTAGAGAATCACTTAGAAGTTATCTTACTCAAGACAAGCTTAAACTTAATTCCCTCATAGAAGACCATATAAGCAGAATCAGTACTGACGGAGAAGCCGTTGAGGACGGTGGTTCAATAGCAAAGGACCAAAAGCAAGTCAAGTACCTTAATATTTTGAGGAAAATTGTGCTAGAATGGTCGAAGATGGAGTAAAAGAAACACTAGTGAACGAGCTCCACAAGCCGGCACGAAAGAACTATCAGAGACGAAAGATGCATATGAAAGGAGTGGATGACTTGTGGCAGATCGACTTGGTAGAGATGAATCAGTTTTCAAAGCAAAACCGAGGTTTCAACTACATACTCACAATCATATGTGTTTTCTCCAAATTTGCCTGGGCTGTACCTGTTAAAAACAAGACTGGACCTGTCGTCACGGCTGCCCTTGCTAGTGTCTTCAAACAGGGGCGTGTACCCAAGAACATACAAAGTGATAAAGGAAAAGAATTTTACAACTCTAGTTTCCTAACACTTATGAAAGATAACAACATCAATCACTATAGCTCATATACTCACATGAAAGCTTTCATTTGTGAACGTTTTAATAGAACTGTTAAAAATATGATGTGGAAGGCATTCAGTCTGCAAGGAAATTATCAATGGCTTAAATTGTTACCTCAGCTCTTAAAAACTTACAATAATAATATTCACAGCACAATTCGTATGAAACCTGCTGATGTCAATGCTGCTAATGAGAAAAATCTGCTTGAAACTGTTTATGCTGTAAAATATACTAACCCTAAGCCTCCTAAATTTAAAGTCAATGATAGGGTGAGAATTTCGAAAGTAAAATCAGATTTTGGTAAAGGCTATACTCCAAATTGGTCTAACGAAGTCTTTAAAATTGTAAAAATTCAGAAAACGATGCCAACAACTTATCTATTGCTCGACTACTTAGATCAGCCCGTACTGGGTGGATTTTATGAAGAAGAGTTACAAAAAACTTCTGTTGATGAAGTCTATCTCATTGAGAAAGTTTTAAAGCGAGCCAAAGACAAGTTGTTTGTTAAATTTCTTGGATTTGATAGTTCACACAACTGCTGGGTAAATAAAAATGATGTTTTGAAGTAAAACATGTATGACATTGTATATAGTTAAAATATGTTATAATGATAATGATATTATAAGGTAAGTTAGATGTTAAAAAATAAAAAAAATGTATATTCAAATTATTACTAGTTTTTTATTGAGAAGCAAAGTAAACCTATTTACATATAAAAAATTAAAGCTAGGTGCTACTATAGTGTTAGAATAAAATATAAAGTAAAAGTACATTTTTAGTAGATATTCATATCCACTGCCACATCCATGTGTACATCCATTTCCAATGTACGTACGCTCTTATGTCCATATGGAAGTGTATTGATCCCATCCCCCAGAATGATACGTTTATCATCATAGAATGATAAAGCTATCTTAGTGCAATCAACGGTAGAAACATTATGTTTCTTTGACATGATGTTTCTATAAGATACAAGAGATGGTTCTTTAGTATGAAGACATTTTAAATAATCTGCTATGGACACTTTCTTTTTGACTGCGTATGATTTTACTCCCTTGATCTTCTTGACGTGCTGACCGTCAAATTCAATGAAATACATTTTAGGACGTAAGCCACAGAACTGACTTATTGGTTTACCATTGGTCTCGTCTTTGAATTTACACAACACCTTCATATTCTCAAGAGAGTAACACATATGTGTCTTGGGATAACCAGAGAAATCAAAATGCTGCTTCATTTCCAAGCAGTCCTTGTATATATCAGATGTTTCTACCATGTATATCCAGGCATCAGTATCTCCATACAAAAGCTTCAACTTTTCACCATACCTAGCCTTCAATACATCATAGTAAAACTCGTACATGGTTATTTTCGATATATCAAGAATAGCTTGGCCAATGTAAACGGGCTTATTCATGATGATGCTCTCTTTAGCCAAATGCACAGCTACAACATTCTCTGCAAATATGGTTCTGTCTAAGAAGTTACACTTATTTATAAGTTTTTGGAGCAAAACTTCTGTGGTAACGATGCGAATAATCATGCGATTTCTTACTTGCTCCATGGTCTTGCCGAATACTGCATTGTTCATCAACTTGAAGAAATCTCTTTCAAACTGATTCAGAGCTGCTTGTCTAAGTTTTGTGTTATGATTGATATATGAAGCTAACCAAGCTGATTGTTTGAATTTAATAGCTCTATGAATTTTAGTAATGACGAGACCGTGAGCAATGGCCTGTTTAAGAAATCTATAATGTGCCACATACTTTTCCTTGTGATGCAATGTGCTTACGAGCTTGGGATATATTGAACCGACAGGCACAGACTTGTGAGGTAAAAACGGCAAATCGGAATGAACGTCATGCAAGTGATCAGGATATGCAACATCGACTTCAAATAGGTACCCCTCGTCAGCATCATCTGCTATATCAGTAATTGGCTCTATTGACTCTACATCGGCCCATTCAAACCCTCCATAAGGCAGGTGATTTATCATGGCTCCACCATATAAATTATTACTGTCTCCGTAAAATATATATTGTGTCGGTTTACTTGGATCGAAATTTTCCAAGTATGGATTGTTGGCAACAGCGTGACGAGTGACACAAGTTGTGAAGCCACCGCGTATTCCCTCCTCGAACATCAGCAACATATCGTAATCCTGCAATAGTTCAAGAGTGACTTTAGTTTTTTTCAATGCAGCATCCCACGCAAGACCCGGAGCTGTGAAGTAATAGCATGGATCAAGTTCATAATTTTTTAAACATAAGTCGCGAAAGCGTTCGAACACATCAGCAAGGATCAAAACATCAGTTCTAAGATACAAGTCACTATATTCGCCGAGAGTTTTTATATTGAACTGATCCCAAACAGTCTGAGCATGAAGATAATCCTCATCACTTATGTCTGACTCTGTGAGCAAGCTTCTAAACATTTCTTTAGCAGGCAGAGACGTTTCTTTCAACTTATCAAGGGAATCTGTATAGTCATAGCAATAAACACCTTTGCGAAGTAAGAGCTGCAACTGCTCTTTTGATACGTTGCTATTTTTAGCTGTTTCCATGAATGCATCGCGAGGTAAATTATTTGCCAGAGTAGACAGACTAGATGGCATAAATCTGAGGCTGTCGAGAAATCTACATTTAATGTTTCCAATTTTTTTAGTAAAACTTATATACTTCTCCTCAGTGTTTGGGATCACTTCAACATCGCCTGGAATCACATTTAATTTTTTTACAATGAAATGGGAATCGTAATTAGACAGACCGTGAAAGAATATGGGCATTACTCTCGGCTTCCTATTATTTAAGTTACAAATGTTATGACAGGCACCCCTATAAGCACCCGTGATGTGATCATGGTCTCTCACTTTGTAGTTGCTAGCAGTAAACAAATTATTACATAAGTAGCATTCTTTAGCAGCAGCATACGAGACTTTTTCCGCCACTGTAAGTGAATTCATAGGATCTTGCTTGGCATAGATCTCTTTTACTATGTTTGCTATCTTTTGTATATATTTTACAAAGTGAGCTCCAATATCATCATCTTCACACTTTTTTCTATACGTGAATGGTTCTTTTGGCAGATACTTTTTTTCTGCTTCATTTAACCCGTGAGTTTTAATATGAACACAATAACTCATAAGATCATGCACTTGAGTAGAAGTGGTGCTAGATTCGTTCGGGTTTGGCATACAACTGTCAACTTTTTTTAAAGTACTCTCGAAATCTGCATAAAGAACTATTGGTAAGCGAAGAGAATGTTCAACGTTTTTAAACTTTATTTCAGAATGCTCTTGATCAGGCATTAAAATTCTAGCAACTTTTCTCTTGCTACATAATTCTTTATGCTTTTTCAAGTTTTCTTCACCATTTCTGTCTTTGTAATAAAATGTAAAACATCTTTTACAAATACTTTTTCTATTTCTTCTCTTACTAAGCTGAGATGTTACGAGCCTATCGAAATCAGAAATATAACAAAAGTGAGTTGAACCGTATTTGTCAGTTAAAAACAATAAATCTCTATGATCTTCTAATTCAGTTTCACAAACTTTTAAAGGAAATACTTTGTCATTTTCATCTAAACCGAATACGTTAATACTCATGTGGTTTACTGTTTCAAAAGTAGGGATCTCACTCAGCTTAGTAGGAGCATTTATACATTTAAAGTTATATTTGTTTGACATTTTAGAATAATCGTAGCTCTCTGGGCGTGATTCTGTGACTAACTTTGCTAAAACTGAATATTTGAAACAATGTGAGTCATTGTTTTGTATATTTACAACTGCGTTGCGTTTACGTAAGCTTTCAGGCAAATGAATGTAACCATTGCCTCTAAGAGGATTGAATTTATTTACACGAACTTCTATGCCTTGCACTTTAGAAACTGTCCAGCCACTACCTTTTCCTTGGAACTCACTCATTTCACGTTGCAACTTGTCATATGTTTTTGCAACATAGTCATTTAAATCACTTTCTCTATAAATTGCTACATTCATTGTTTTGAAGTTTTTTTCTTGGATTTCACCTCGTAAATTTTCATGCTCAACTTCAAACCTCACATTTACTTTCAAACACTGCTTGATTAGTAACTCTTTCTGTATGATATGCTGTATTATACTTGACTTTGAATTTAAATATTTTAGAGGATCATGCTCTTCACTCTTATTTACAATTTTATATGTGCAAATTCTACTTTCAAATGCTGATTCTAAACACACAATTTCACTAGTATCTAAAAGTTTTTTAAACTCACTATTCATATCAGCCAAATTATTTTCATCGACAGCCTCTGAAGCATCAATTTCTACAGTCTCAGTTGTTTCTTTCTCTTTCTGGTGTGAGGCAGGGTCAATGTTTTCATTATTTTGAGAATGTGAAGCTTCTTGGCTTGAAGCAGTGGCTGCAGTTGCTTGCGCCTGCTGTCTGACTTGTGGAGAGTCCACGTTGCGTGTCGCTGCAACATTGACAATACTTGGAGCTTGGGTAGAAGTTGAAGCTTGCGGCTCAACGTTTTTGCTAGTTGAAACATTGGCAGCGTTTGAAGTTAAAGTTGTTTCTCTAAATACATTTCTACCACCTTGTAATTTACAATATTTTGCTGTATGTCTTTTGAGTGCATCAGTTCTACTAAAAGTCGCATTACAATTTTTACATGCTAATTTACTAGGCCCTGCAGTTTCTATTTCAGCAGTATCATTCTCCTCTCTTCTCACTCTTTTAGCTTGGTTTTCACTATTATGTTTACAGCTAATGGCTTGATGTCTCTTTCTGTTTTGTATGTTAGAGAAAAACTCGCCACAATTCTCACAGGGGAAAATGTTTTTTCCATGCTTGTAAAAACTATGGAGTTGGACGTCCTTTTTTTCTTTAAATAGCAACTCGCAGTGATCACACTTGATGCTGGGAACCACTTGCTTACTGTTCGACATCGTTGAGGCTATAAATGAAACAGAAAGAAAGATAAATGAATATTTTGTTACGATATGATGTGTGTCTGAAGTTTAAAGGTATACTTTATTATAAAGTAGTAGCTAGTACTCATTTAATGGACATTTTAATTTTAATATTTAAACTAAAGTTACTATGTATTGCTATCGCTCTGGCCTTGAGAAAATTTATATTGCAAAAAAAAAAAAAAGTTAAAATTTTCTATAACTATTATAATAAAAATATATTATTGCTTGCTAGTGCACAGTTGAGAGATAAATATATTTTTCCTATCATATATAATCGCTAGTTGCTATATACTGTATTGCTGTCCCACTGGCCTTGAGTTAGTGGCCTTGAGTTAGCACAAAAATTAGTTATAATTTTATTATTAATAGTATATGAAAAAATATATTTCCTTGCTTGCACACATTTGAAGGACATTTCTAATTTTTCTTGCGTATTGTAACTCAAGTTAGTATAACTTGTTCACACTATAGCATTGAAAGAGAAATATAGTCAACGTTATATATTTTTACTTAGCTTTATAACATTTACTCTTTTCTCTTTACTTTTCCATAGTAATTCAAAAATAATTCATATATCATACACACATATATGAAATAAATATTTTTTTTTCTCACTTATAATATAAGTGAAACAAAACATTATCAAGCTCATTCTTATTTTTTTATATTAAATATTTTTTTAAAAAATTACCCTACACACGTTAGTTAACAATATTTTAACACACCAAGGTCATTTTTTTTTTCTATTTACATGATAAGTGCAAATATGTATATTAATCGCTCATGTTAGATTATTTTTAACAAAAATGAAAAGTATTTTATTTTCTCAATTCAATATAGCATTGAATAATTACTCTTAAATTTATTTTGAACAAAGAAAAAATAATATACAAGGTTAAAATAAAATTATCTATAGTATACTCACTTGAGAGTCGAACTCGGGTCACCACAGGAGCACCTCAATTGGAACAACCTTCTCCATCGGCAGCCACCCTCGTAATAGACGTCCAGCACAATGTAGCACTGTATATAGCATTGCATATAGCAGTACATGCAGTAAGGGGGTGGGTGGGGTTAATTTTTTTTAACGAATATTCTGGAAGGTATCGGTCATATATACCACCCTATATACTTTATTTCACCATCCCATACATTATTGATTGGTTATTGGCTCTCAAAGAGTCAAATTTGAGGTTGAAAATTAAAGTTGGCTATCAGGCGATTATAAAGCCTTAGAAGGTCGTCGTTCAAATACAGTAGCATCGTGGGTGGTCCTGTGTGGTATATGTACATCCACTTTCTCACGCTAAAGAAATTAATTAAATTTTATAGTTCTCGGAAAAAAATTTTAATATAAATTTTATAGTTCTTGGAAGAATTTGCGAACAAGGAAATGCAAATATTTAAACAAGGAAGTAAATTTATAAATAAAAATTTATAGTAGTAATTAATTTTTACGACTTTGAAAGTGCACTTCCACTCATCTTACAGAAAATATGAAACCGGATATGGATAGAGCATTAAAAATTAAGCAAGAATATGTAAAAAAAAATTGCTACACTCAGAAAACTACACTATGAAAAATCAGTTTTAGTGGAAATAAGATAGTTATAAAAAATCTGTCTGATGTATCTTATAGACAACTCATTCAATGACAAAAATCGTTTAAAAAAATGTACACTCAAAAAACTACACTAAAAAATTTTTTTGGCTAATCTGCTTAAATTCGAATTTTTTAAAAATTTCTTCAGAAATAGATACGTAGTGACATACTCTACACAGTGCTTTACACAATGTGCCGCCATTTTATTTTTTAGTGTATTTAAACCCGTGTAGGTACGCTAGCAATCACTGACTGCACACAAGTCCGTCGCCATCTTGTTGCAAGCCTCGTGTACGTACGCAAATACTCATTTGCTACACACAAATCGGACGCCATCTTGGTTTTTACCTCGTGTACGTGCGCTAATACACACCTGCCACGCCCATATCGCCGCCATCTTGGGTTTTGACCTCGTGGACGTACGCGAGAAGCAGCAATCCACACAAAATCGACCCCATTTTGTTTTTATACCTCGTGGACGTACGCGAGTTTGTGTGGATGCATCCACACTTGTGTGGATGCATCCACTCGTTTGTGTGGATGTGTGGATGCATCCACATTCTGCTGTATCCATACTTATCTACTTCATTTATATCATATAATAATCAATGTTACGTTTTTATTATATTATTATTTTTTATAATTGTTTTTTTAAAATCATATACCGTTTACTTTCATAACATGTTTGATTTTCATCATGCAATATATCTATTTCGTTTTACATGAGTGTTTAATTATTATATATATTTTTTCTTTACATACATTATCGTAAAGTAAAAGATCTTTTTTCCCCGGAAATGATGATACAAATGATTTTTTTTTGTAAGTATGTAAGCAATAAATAAAACTATGTTATGTATAGACATATGTAATTGACCTCTTCAAGTTTTTTTTTTTTTTTTTTTTTTTTTTTTTTTTTTTTTTTTTTTTTAGCAATAAATACATATTCATTACTGTATAATATCTTTAACAGTTATGTTATGAAAGTCTTAAATTATAAAAAATTAAAAATACATCAATCTTTTCCCTTTTCTTTGATTTGACAGAAATTTTTTCACTTTTTCTACTTTTGGTAGACGTCTATAAAGACTGTCTGAAATTTTCTAATTCTTTATATAAAATAGAATTGAGAAAACAGAAATGAGAATCTGAATCAGTTTTTTAACTTTGAAAAGCAAATTATTATTCATAAAACAAAAATACGAAGAAAAAAATCATTGCTCTACATCCTTTATTATAGAGTCTATACAGATCAAGGTGCTTGCGTAAACACCGCAGTCTACGTATAGCTTATATACATGACTCACACCTTACAAAAAAAAAATCATATCAATTATCCTGTCAAATTATTAAATTTACTCTCATTATTATAACCTCAAGCATTTTATCTTTTGTAATTTTCAGATTATGTATATTTCAAAATCTAAAATATTCTCTCGTAAATTGAGAGAATCTTCACAATAGCTGACAACAAATAATGTAAATAAAGAAACAAATTTGTATTTGTAAGCCTAAATATGTATATATCTTTAAGACAAACTTGCCGCCTATGTAAATTAATAACTTATATAAGATGTTCAGAAGCAGTGCGGCAGGTGCAAAAGGTATACTTTTGAATAAAAAAAATATTATAAGGAGAGGATATAAAATTAAAAATACATGACCGCCCGCATGGTCCTTTAGTCCTTACACGTATGCCCAGGTGACAGGCGACAGGCATGGGCTGTTATCAGGGATATATTATAATAAACCCAAGTTTTCATGAAATTTATACTTTATACGAATATTCTTATGTGTACGTACACAGATACATCCAAACTTTGGTTCCTAAAGTCAATTATTTTTTTATCTCACAACTTTTATTAAGTGAAGTCATATGTTTTTCACATAATTTTTTTTCGATTAAATGTACATAGAAAAATAATTTATGTTATATTCTTGAAAATGTAAGTAACTTGGTAAAAACCTTGAAATAAGAATGTAAAAGAGACCTTGCACTCAACTTTACATAAGAAACCATTACAGTGACAATATGATTTATGCTTTCCAATAATTTTACATGTGAAAGTATGACAAAAATATCAATTTTATTTATTAAAGTTAAAATATGATATATTTCAGAACTATGAATTTTATCATGGCTTTTCTTTTGATAATTTGGAGCATATTCTAGATATAACAAATATATTACATATAGAATATTTTTAACTCGATCTTTGCATATATTGTTTTAAAAAGACAATAATATTTCCAGTCTTTTATTCTCTAGTTTGCATTTTAAATAAAGTTCTAATAAAATATGTATGGTTTATGTATTTTATTTGTAGTATTACTTTAGTTTATCATTTACAGAAAAATTGTCACCAATTTTGCTAAACCAAATTATTTATTTTCCCCCTATACCAATATGCATCGCATGTAATTTAAATACATGTTATTATTACACACCTTTTCATACTATACATTGTAAGTCACGTTTCTTTGCAAAAACTTGTGCAAAAATAATTTTATGAAGTGCTTTTTTAAAGTTTTAGAAGCATTATATAAACAAAGAAACGTGAAATTTGGCGCGGTTTAGTTCTATTCTCTCGTCCCTGCATGGAAAGAAGAAAAATAAACTTTATTCTTACCTTTAATTATTTGCCGATTTTCCACAAAAATGTATGGCCGATGAACAAATATCTAGCTGCTAAGTGAGGTCGTTATTGAACATAATTCCTTAACAGATCACGCAATTATAAGATTATTTCACGACGCAATCACACAATTCAACTTCCTTCACGTGCTGCTAGCGCGCAACTAAAGAAATTTTTTCTCTATTGTGTAGTGGCCTGGTAGCGGCTTGGCGCTCTTGTTCGAAATCTTTCAAGTTACCGCTGCACCTGCTATATTCAAAGTTACAGCAATCCCTACTAGATGACACTACTTTTATTTTTGTAACAAATTTTTAAAAGTTTTAAAAAGTTTTTTCACACAAATATTATATATTATAATAATGCACAATAAAATACTATTTTAATTGTTTCCTGATATAACCTTAAAAAATTGGGTCATAATTTTTTTTTGAAGTACGTTTCATAAAGATGTTTTTACATTGTTTACTATATTTTAATAAACATTTCATAGAGAGACATTTTTACACACTTGTGCGTCTGAGAACATTTATTGTTAATTTATGATTTCATTTTCATTGTGTACACATTTTGTTCTTTTATATCCGTATTGTCCATGGTAGTGATTCTTTTACTTAATTTATTGTTGTACATCCAGATTAGCTTTTTTTTTTTTTTTTTTTTTTTTTTAAACTTATAAAAGTACTGCATAAAATCTAACCTACATATTTTCCCATTTTACTATTGTTATTTTTTTCCCGTATACTTGAAAAGTAGCAATGTCATCTTAAAAATATTTTGCAATTGTAACCTGTAATTAAATATAATATAAATATCTACGTAAGTAGATAATATTTAATTTATAATGTTCATGACTAGGCATGCGTGCGTGTTTTTATTATAGAGATGCAAAACAGTAATTTCACAAAACACGAACATTTTCTCCGCTACATCTATTTTTACAATATATAAAGAAAACACATAATAATGTTTTAGCGCTATTATATATACTTTACATATCATATGCTATTGTTATATAAAATAATAATGAATTTAATAGATTTAAATGTCATCTCATCTGTTTATATAAAAATATATGATTTAAACTTTTTCTTTTAAAAAATCTATACGGGAGAAAGTCTCTCAAATAATCATTATATTTTTATTGTTATTTTATTATTTTTATATCACCAGTATGCGCACATTTTAACAAAGAAATAATAATAATAATAACAAAGATTATTACTAAAGTTTGTGTATGCGCTCGGGGTATATTTTTTTAAGTAAAAAAAAAAAAAAAAAAAAAAAAAAAAAGCTTCATGTAGGCCATCTGTTTAAGAGGTAAAAATTCGTGGGAATAAATAATAGAGAAGTTAAAAAGGTGTCGCATTTGCATCACGACACCATGTAGTGCAAGTAATTTTTTATATCAGAGGTCAATCTAAAGTTCAAACGTGCCTATCTATAAGCCCTTTACCACCTTAGGGTATGTACTGTCTATATAGTAAATGTGGAGAAAGCAAATTAAGATTGTTATCTATTGTTATTATAATTTTTTTTAAGGATAAAAAGGATAATTTTTTAAGGAAATAAAACCAAACCAATTATTCACAAAGTTTTTGCTATATTCACATAAAACAATTACAGCTATGTTTTTATACCTTAAAATCTACAATTTTTTTTTTTACTAAATTCTACAATATAGTTTTTTTTTTCTTTTCATTTCTAAAAAATGTTTAATAAATTAAATAAAAAAAAAAAAAAAAAAAAAAAAGCCATATTCTTCACAATAAAAAAATTGGGAGTCAACTCCTTGGCTGATATTTTACATTGTATTTATATGCATCAAATATTAAGATCAAAAAAATATCTTTTTATTATTAAAAAAAAAAAAAGAAATAAAACAGATTCCCTGATGAAAAATTAGATTATCTGCCGTTCATTATGTACAGCAATTTATAAGTTTTACAAAAAGGAAAACAAAAATCATTATAATAGATTATATTATATTGGGCTATATATAGATATATATATATATATATATATATTTTTTTAAGTCAAGGAAAAGACATAATTAATAATATTTTTCTTCTTCAACTTTCAGTGTCAAAAATATATTTACAAAGTATGGAAATATATTATATTATTATGTAATATTTTTCATTAAGTGAAAAAATTTAAAATCTTGTACTATTTTCAAAAACTATTTTGTTATAATTTTATTTTTTAGCATCATATTTCTTCTTTTTTATATATATATATTTAGTAATGTATTTTTTATTATATATATCTTTTTTTTTTATTTTTTTTTTTTTAATTTCAGCAAATATTAAGTTTCGCTCCACACAAGCCCATATAGTAGTATTAGAGTATTATTTTATAATGTTTTCTTTTTTTTATATATATAACGACACAACATCTATTGCAGGTTAAACCAGACAAAAATTGGGAAGAGCCTCTATTAATTTTTCATTTTTTTTTTTAATATATATATTATATTTTTGTTGTAACAAGTGAAAAAATATTCGTTCAAAACACAAAATATAGATGGGACACTATATATATTATTAATTATTATTATTATTATTATATGGCATAAACTGTACTCTCTGAAGGCAGACATTTATAGCATACACTATTAACTAGAACATGTTTGGAAATCTTGGCACTTTTTTTATTTTAAATATTTTTTAAATATTTTCTTTTTAATTACTGCATTCTCCCCTTTTTTTTCTACAAAACACCACACATTTTATGCATTTTATTTTTTTTAAATATTTTCACAGCTGAAACTACATATTTATCAATAAATATATTATTATTATTACAATATTTGATAACTTGTTTTTATATTATTAAGGGAGAGAATTTATTATATTTTTATTATATATTTTTTAAATTTTTTATTATTTTTGGAAGTTTTGGACAGTGACCACGCCAAATTACATTTTTTATGGCAACAATTAAAAACTTGTACTTTTTTTTTATTATAAAAGCTAATACAAAAATGGGATTATTTTGCACAAAAGTACCATTCATTGATTTCAAACATTTAATTTATTTTGTCGTGGGACATCAGCTGCATTTATTTTTTTTTCTTATTCAAGAACAGTCTCCAATTTTTTTTTAACACTGCCAATATCCATTTTTTTTTATATATATATAAACATTAATTGCTTGTTTTGTTTTTTTAAATTTTAATATTGAGTCATTATAATATTTTATTAACTTTTTTTTTGTAGTAATATATTTTTATTTTTGTATCAAAAAAATACTTTTCTTCATTGTTTTAATGAGCACTACTTAAATTTTAACTCTTTTTTTTTCAATAAATATTACTATTCATACCTACTTTTAGGATTAAATTTTTAAATTTTAATAATAATAATTATTATTTTTTTTTTGTTCAAAACGACGTCATCATCATCGACTTTCTGAACAATATCATAATTGGAAATACTTTTTTTTTCTCATATAATTGAATATTTATTCATTTTTTAAATATTTTTTGTTTGTTTTGAATCCTAATCAGTTCTGTTGGTATTATGCCACTCACTTAAATATTACAATATATATAAATTTTTTTTACTTTATTATTATTATTATTTTTTTATATTTAAAAAAAAATGATTAACTAATTTTAATAATAAATAGATACACACAGACAGTAATTATAAGCAGCACAAGACACAGTTTTTTGTTTTAAAAACTATCTATTTACAATATAGGGACAGTAGTATTATAGGGAATGGATAATGTTCATATTATTATGTTTAATATTATGCATTGTTATTAATGAAGTGTTAATAAGTGTGAAAAGTGGTATAGGAATTCATTACAATATTTTATATTATAAATTAACAAATGGAATAGGCATATCATCAGAAAAAAAAATATACAGACAAAAAAAGTGAGATTAAGAGAGAGAAAGAGAGAGAGGAAAAAAGTCTTTATATAATACTAACAAATGCTGCCACAACTGGAAAAAAATTATCACCTTAAAAAAACAATTATACATCATTCATTCAATTTCTCAAACATGCATTATTTTTTTAAAATAGTGCTTTACATGGGGAGAGGGTTAAGAAAAAAAAATTGGGGAGGGAGGGGGTTAATATAACACAAAAATGCAATGTCAAAGGGTAATATACTTTGAGCCAAAAATTATATTTCTTTTAGAAATATAAATAATTTTTGTAATTATAATAGCAAAAATATTGCTAATTTTAAAAACAAAATGTTAAAAAAAAAAAAAAAATGCAGACACAATAACTTTTAAGTCTTTTTTTATGCAGAATTGAGCTTTTTTTTTTTTAATGGTGGGGATGATAACAAATATTGAGATATGCCCTTCATGGCATTAATATGTTTTATTTTTTTGTTAATTACTTTGAGATCAGAGATATAATATTATAAACTTTAAAACATAATATAATATTAAAATTATTCCATTAAAATAGTATTAAATATTTATACCTGGGGGGTAGGACTAGCTATGATCTGAAGTGAAATACATAAAAAAAGATGTTTCAATAACAACAAGAAAATATAAAGAGACACATACACTGGTCTTGAATAAATCTGACAATAGTGTTAATCTCTCCAAATCGTTTATATGAGGAAACTTTAAACAAGCAGTCAGTTTTATTTGGGACCAGTGTACGTTAATATCTTGTTATTTTAATTGTAAAAGTTATGACATAAATCATAAGTTTATATTATATTTCCTCATTGCTATTGAATGTGATACAAAGGAGGGTTATTTCGTTGCACAAAAAAGTATAGGTAATTAATAATAATAATAAAAAAAAAAAAAAGGTTTAATCGTTCAAGTATACAGTATCCTTCAATTATATATAAAAAAAAATTTAAAAAATTGATAAAAAAAAAATACAATACTTCAAAGTAAATTAAAAGAAAAAATACTGTATATAATAATGAAAGGGATAAAAATGGAACATAATAGTATGTGTACATGTATGTATGTGTGCAATTATTATGAATTATGGCATATATACCTAACTTATACAGAGTGTGTATATATATATATTACTTTGATATACTGTACTTTGTTAATAATATTACAATTATATTTTACATATTTTGGGTATTTTCTATATAATGTTATAATTAATTAAATACACAAAACTATTTTTTTTTTAATCTGTCTGGGTGGTTTTAAAAATTCACTGGGTTATAATATTCGTTGAAAATAAAATTCTACAAAAAGGTAAAATTATTATTTAATTTTTACCTAACCAGGTTTTTATTGGTAACCTGTGCCCACCGTACATTATTTTATCTCACGCATATTGAGTTTTAATAATTATAACAATTAATTATATTTTAATGCTATATATATAAAAAAAAGTTTATATGCATTCATTCAAATACCCATTTATACATACAATTTAAAAAATAATTTAATGCCATGTGACGCTGTTACAAATATCAAAATAATTATCTGAGCTGCCAACAGGGCCAAAAATACACAATTAATTATTCTATAACCATCAAAAATTGTTATTTCCTTTAATTTCACATGGCACACAAAATTGGGAAGATTATATTTTTATCTTACTTCATTTAACTTTTATTTTAAAAAATAAAAAGTTTTATATATTAGAAAAAAAATATCAAACACACAACATTTTTCTTAAATAAATTCAAATGATGATGATGAAGTTATATATATATATTTATATTTTTTTGGTTTATACATTTTTCTTAAAAAAACATTCTCATACAAAAGATAACTTCTAATATTTGGCTGTATTTTCTTTTTATCTTTTCTTTATTTTAATCTGTAAAAACGAACATTTTTTTCTCCTTCACAAAATTTAAAGAGAAAAAAAATATCAAGGCCACACCTGCTGGCAGGAGAAGTTTTTTTTTTTTTTTTTTTTTACTAACTTTTCTTTTTTGCATTGGGGTTTGAATTTCTAATTTTCTTTGAATCTCATCCTACTGCTCCTCCTTCTTGGTAAGGTCCAGTCACCATGCATGGATGCATTGGAAATAGAGTAGTTACTGTATTTGTGGTATTTGTAGGTGCTCTCATTAGAAACTGCGACGAAAATGATTTAGGACGTTCAAGTAACATCAACTCTTCAGGTCCCAAAGCATCAACTACAGGTCCAGGAGTATTTGCAGATGTTGAGTTTCCCCCTCCACTATTTGAATTATTACTATTATTATTATTGTTATTATTATTATTGTTATTACTATTAGCTGCTGCAGTAATACCAAGTTTACGTAATCTCATTTTTTCTTCCCATTCATCCCAACCATGGCGTGCTCTATTTAAATTACGATGTTGATAAAATACTAAGGATATTCTCGATGGTCTCAAACGATTTGGTCTTCTTAGAGCAGTAGTACAATGTAATTCTTGTTTAGCACATTCAAAAAGAACAGAGCCATGGCCTAATGCAATTGCTACACCACCCATTTGTGAATCCTTAAAACACTCCTCATTTTCACAAATTTCAACTACTTTTCCAATGGGTTCTGAGCGTGGTATTGGTGGTTCTGTGTGCATTGGGAAGAATGGATGATGTGGAGGAGGACAAAACTCAAAGCGTGGGTCCCACTTTGGATATCCCTGTTGATACATGAATGGAGACGCATGATAACACCCAGCTCTTTCATTTCCTTTAGCAAACTCACCCATAATTTGTTGTTGATGATAATAATTCATATAGCTTGCATCATTCCAAGCTCCATAACTTTTATCAGGGAACAAATTACAAGGTGGCATAAATGAATTTCCATAACTATAATTATTAAGAGCTGAAAATGGATTTCCACCATGTACAGTTGCTGAAGCACCACTAGCTGCACTTGGATAACCAGAGGGACCATACGTTTGAGGAGGATAACCTCCAAGCTTATTTTCTTCTCCCCAACTTTCTTGTTTCATACCACAAGCACCTTCAGGTTTATTAGGAGCTCCATACCAATGTTGTTGCTGATGTTGTTGATGTTGCTGCTGCTGCTGATGTTGTTGCGACTGCTCCTCACTCATAGCACTGGCACGAGACTGATCCTCTACACTCCAGTTCTCCCTTGTAGGCTGAGCAGGAGTTGGCTGCTTATTTACAGGAATTTCATTAGGTGGATAAGGCTTTAGAAATCCTTTACAATATGTTGGAGCAGGTGTTGTAGTTTCACCTCCTGGCAAATTATTTGCTTGTTGATGAGAATTGTTATTGTTGGTATTATTATTATTATTGTTGTTGTTGTTGTTACTCCTAGATGGTGGTCGAGATTTGGGGATTCGAAATGGTGACTGCGGAGTTGATGTTTGTTGATTTTGGTTTGTAGCAGGGGGGGAAGGAGTAGGATAATCCCAAGAAGATTGAGATTGTGGTCTATCAGGGTATCGGTTGGGGTGACCAACGGGTAAAGGCACAGACATGGATCTTTCAGGTAACTTGTTTTGCTGCTGAAGGCACGATGATGAATTATTTTCTGTAGGAGGAGGTTGAGGAGTAGCAAAACTAGCAGGTGGGGGTGGTGTTGCTACAGCAGTTGCTTGGTCAGAATGACTGCCACCACTGGCTGGTGACATAAATGGAGATCTAGAAGACTCGTCTGTTGACTTTCTTCCTTTAGATGACTGTTCTGAGCCAGACCAAGAATTATTACTGTTACTGTTATTATTAGTAGTGGATTGGTTAGTGGGGGTTTGTGGCTGTTGATATAAACCTGGTGTTTGCTGCCAAGATGTTGGAGGGAAGACAAATGGACCTCCTGATTGAGGAGTGGTGGGATGATGAGGACTACAGGAAGGGTTGCTAGGACTGTACTGAGCGTAGCGCATCATTCCTGTTGTGCTATCAGGGTCCACCTTCATCTCTCCAAGTGTGTCTCCCCACCAGTTGGCTGGATTCTTGCAATCTTGGCCCCACGCGGCTGCACTGCGTCCCCAGTATGGGTCGTGGTAGTCGGACTGGCCCCAACCCTGGTACATAGACACAGGGCTATCCAACACTGTGGATGATACCTGAGAACTTTGTAGCTGTGCAGCTTCCATGCTCTCAAGTAAACCCACATCTATATGCATTCCACCAGGTCCAGTGTTCCCTGCGGCGGCAGCGGCATTGGTCCTCGCGTTGTGCTGCTCCTTGTTTTTACCAATCACAGCATCTGGTTCATCCTCCTTCCTCTTTTTGCCATGACGTCTGCACGGCTGGAGTGGAACTGCACGCACTCGCACTTCACATGGGAACCTGACACACAATTGCACCACTTAGCAAGGATCATCTTTTATTACAGCTGTATGAAATTTCAAAACTAATATAATTTTTAAATAAAAATTATACTAAAATAATAGGATAGAAATAAAGTAAGAGAATCCTATTATTTTAGTACCAATAACTTTTTTTTTTCTTTTTTCTTTTTTAAATTTTATATTCAATAAAAATAGTTATTATATTTTGTTTATTTCAAGTGTAAATATTTTTAAATAAATAAAATTTAATATTTAAGTGTAAATAGTGTAATATTTTTTCCTGAACTATTGTTGTAAATAAAATAACCATCCAAATTTAACGTAAGGAGGGCAATCTTACTTGGTGAGATTTTCAACAGCGCCGCTCTTCACTTTCGCCAGCTGCCCCTCTTTGCTACCAAACTCATCAGTTTCATCCATGATGTAGAGAGGTAGCACATGGAGTTGCTCATCATCAGGTTTGCCAAGTGTTCGGTGCCTCGTCAAACTCACAACCTGCGCAGTACCAAAATAAAAACATTAGAATAAAAATTGGCATTTGCATTTTTTTTTATTATTATTATAATGCCAATATTAATACCAAAAATTTCTTTTTACAAAGAAAAAAAAAGAGCAGTAAATTTTGAAAATTTATGATTAATGGACAACGTTGGTAAAAAAAAAAATTATAAATAAAAGCGGCAATGATTTATATTTTACATAAAAACAATATTTCATAAAAATAATGTGTTATTTTGAAACTTGTAGAAAATAAAAATTATTATTTCCTACTTGGCAAGTATCCTATTATTGTAATAAATTTTGGAGAAATAATAAAAAATAAATAAAAATAATACATAAGTATGGTAGTTATAAATACCAAGCAGCCAAGAAGAAAAAAAAAAGTATATAACAAAATCGTATTTATGGTTATGTAGTATTGGTGTGAAGTGTGAACGATTATTACAATTTTTTTTTCCGCCAGCAGAGATCAAGTGACAAACGATGACAATTAACTTACCACTGTGCATCCATTGTTCATATTGTGTAGGTCACGGTGAGAGTGAGCACAGAAGTCCATGCATGCAGTCACACCAGAGAATGGACGTCCTGGCTTAAAGCCAAGGCGACACTCAGATGCGTCACGTTCAAATTGGGTTTGGTTAGAAAACGCTTCTGGAGCCAAAGTGCGATATAAAGGTGATAATAATGTAGCCAAAACGTGCATTCTTTCTTCAACCTCTTGTTCCTATATACATAAATAAGAATCATAAATATAAGGTTACAATTTAATCCAATTATTTTTGTTACTATATTATCATACTTAATAATAAAAACGCATGTACTAACCTCTGTACGTACTGAAAGACGAAATTTGCGTACTGTCTTAGATCTCGCATATTTACAACCATTATAATACATGGACCAGGAACAGCCAAATGAGAACGAAGCGCCACAAGTATCAGGGTCTAATCCTTGACATGCACACGTCCTTGGTTCGTTGGTAGCACATCTCCTAGTTGTAGGGAGACCAAAGCGATTCATTTTGTCAGCTAGAAGACCATATAGACGACCTGCTTCATTTGACGGCACGCCCTCCCACGCTACCAACACTACGACTATCCACGCTGTGGCGCATTTGTGACCCTGCCTGTGCTTCACTACACAGAGCACCTTTTCCTCCAAACTACTACGGCGAATTATCTAAAATCACAACAAGTAAAAATATATAAAAAATCTTGCTATTTAAATCGCTAATGACTAAAAAATTAAACATCGCATAAAAATAATACGCGGAGTTTTTAAGTTATTTTATTTTAAAAGACGTCAAAAACGATGGTTTGCACAGCACAATGAAATTATACAAATATTAAATGTGAGTGAAATCAATAATTTTAACTCATGGCACTTTATCTGAAATATATGATATAATAAAACAAAATCTTTTTGCCCATGTTTTCGATTGGTAAATATATTTTTTTTTCTTTATGTTTTTGTATATAAAGGCGATTATTTAATTTAACAATTGTTAAAAAAAAAAAAAAAAAAAAAAAAAAAAAAAAAAAAAACGAGTTAAATTCACCGCTGAAACAAATTTGAATATATATATTTTTTATATTATATTATTATTTTTACTTACCCATTTGGCTAGCGGGCATCCTTGCTGTGTTTTTCCTTCTTTCCCCGTGTAACAGATTTTTTCAAACCTTAGTTCCTTGTCTTTTATGCCGACCCTGGTTTCTAGGTCTTTGCGTAGGTCTGCTAGGCTGGCCGCGGTGCCTAAGTGCGTGTAGTACGACCCTGGCTCGGGAGGACTCGCTGTAACACGCGTAACATTGTCATGCATCTATGAATAGCGGTGACAATATATACAATGCAACTTTACAATAGTAAAAGAAAATATTATTTAAGTCGCGTGAATCAAGCTAAATACAATGGAGCGTAAAACATGCAAACATTTTTTATTAGTATAAAAAAAAATAAATAAATAAATAAATAAAAAATATTTTTTTAATGGGTATGAATAATAATTAAAATTAATACAAAACAATGAAATGAAAATAATAATAATAGTTAAGATATTTCACTAATAAAAAGAAATACATACACTTACATTTGTCTGCAGGAAAACAGTTGCAATCTGGCACCTCTGCTCTCACATTATTTTTAAGTCGCTCCATGTGGTCTTGATATTCTTTTGATGATAAATTTCCCAAACCTTTGCCAAAATCGTTAGCTTGAGGAGGTGGTGGGGGTGGAGGTGGGGGTGTTGGTGACCACCGTTTATTTCTCTCTGCTGCTTTTTGCTGGTCTAAATAGCTTGCCACGTCAATTCTTTCCTTCTTCATTTCTGGAGCTGGGACACTTGGCTTGGTGTCTTGTGGACAAGATGTGTTCATATCATATGGAAACAAAGATTCTTGCTTCACTGTCACTTTAGGCTGCTCCTCTTTAGTTGCTGGATATGGTGTATATGATGTACCTGCTCCTAATTCTAGTTCAGGAAATGACTGCTGTTGTGTGTTTAAACCAATTTGTTTGTGAAATTCTGTTTTATCATCAGTAAGTATACTTTGTTGTTGTTGTCGCTGTTGTGGTGTTGATGTCTGTTCTTGAGTGAGCTTTGGTTTATTGACTGGGGAACTGAAAAGTTCTGCCTCCACTGCGTTAGCAGTTGCCCTGTCTGCTGTTACAGGAGAGTGCCAGTTGGATTTTGTAGTTGGAGTATTGCAGTTATTACCTGATAAAAAACCTTTCACTTCACCAGGTAATTCTGCAGGTGGCACAAATTGATTAGCTGTTACTGTTCCTGTATTATTATTATTCCTTCCTTCCAAACCGTTATTTACAATTCTTGCTGAATTATTTGAAGATGTACCCTCTACCCAGTCCCAACAAAGCCCACCCTCAGACACTGATGTCTGAGGGGGGCCTTGGACTAAAAAATCAGGCGCTGATTCTGGGGGTTGTTGGGTTTGTCCATTTTCATTTCCATTTTCTCTGATGTTTCTGTTATTGTATGTTACATTATGAGGTGGGCTTAACATATTGCCATCATTTCCACCACCCCCTTGTATATACTGATTATAATGTGTATACTGCTGATACTGATGTTGTTGCTTATTCAAAATCATGCTCTTGAGCCTGGTGTTTAGTTGCTCGCGATGTTGTCCGGAGAACATTCCTCCATTCATACCTCCACCAGGAGGTGGGCTCTGCTGTTGTTGTTGCTGCTGGTGCTGCTGCTGTTGTTGCTGCTGATGTTGTTGTTGTTGTTGTTGTTGTTGTTGCTGCTGCTGCTGCTGCTGCTGCTGCTGCTGCTGAGCCTGGGACTGTTCTCCCCAACTCTGTTGCTCAACTCCCCCATTCCCAGCTCCCCAACAAGGGGAGTTAGGAGGGGGTTGTTGATCCCCAACGACCGAGACATTTCCTGAGTACCCACTAGAGTTCAGTGAACTCAGCTGGGGACGGGGAAGTGGGTACCCAGGATGCGCGTTTGGGTGACCGGTCGAGTTTGCAGAAGGGTTAGAAGATGGGTTAGATGAGAAGTTATTATTATTGCCTGCCTGAGGACCATTTGTTGGTTTGCCTTGACTTGACGTATCTGTACTATCATAGACACTTCCAGCACTGCTATTACGTCCTGGAGGGGCAGGAGAGGCACTAGGGGGATGAGACCCTTGTGTCATGGAGCCATCTTGTTGTGAAGGTGTGCTGTATGTGCCATTCACATACTGCCCACTGCCTCCACTGCTAGGCGAGCTATCACCATACTGACCATTATTAATTGGTCCTCTTCCATTAATACCATTAACAGTAGGAATATTAGGTGAGGGTTGCGGAGTATGAGTTTGCTGTGGAAACCTCGCGGGGGAGGATGGTGGTCTTGTGGATGCAAACTGTTGAACTCCATACCCCGCCCTTTGTTCTTGAGGATAATCAAAAGGCGGGGCATAACCAGTAGGCTGGTATGCCTGATACATTCCTTGTTGTTGGTGAAATTCCATGTGGGGTTGAATTTGATTTGGAGGGGGTTGGAAATGTGGTGAACCCCAACCTGGCGCAGTTTCTGCACTTGCTTGTTGCTGCTGCCACATTGGATTGGGGAAGCGATCGCGACTAGGAAGAAAACCTCCCGGGTCTGGAAGTCCACTGGATACCCCTGGTGGTGCACCTACACCACTAGGGGGGTTACCATAAAAAGGTGGCATGACTCCAGAAGGAACCTACGAAAAAAACAAACAAAAACAAAAGTTATTTAATACTGATATTTGATCTTGAAAATAGAAAGGAATGATTTATATGAAAGTAAAAAGTTTCTTTTCCATTTATTCTTTTATCTCTTTTTTCTCGAGAAAAGATCTTCTTTCCATTAATCTCTCACAAGTAAGTCAGCTGTGAGTGTTTTTTATCCTCTTTTACTACTTGAGTCACCGCCACCACCACCTTGTACGCGATCATTCAAAGACTTCCTCAAGCTGGGAAGTTGCGAGCGGGGCAGGTCTTTTCTCTTACTACTATATATATACTATACTACACTAACCAATGTGGGAAGTAAAGGAAGGAAGGGGGATTCCCTCGAGTGACAGACAGCGCGGTGGAAGCAAAAGGAAAGGGGAGCACAGCAAAGGCATAGAACACACCATGCTATCGCGGTAAAGCGAGCGAGAGAAAGAGCGAGTGAGTAAAAGCGGGTAGAGACGAGGCGAGACGCGCGGGACGTACAGAAACTGAGCGTTCAGACACGGAAAAGGGGGAATGAGAAAACGCTTTATATATACGCGGCTCGGGCGGCATCAACTGAACGAACGAACGAACAAGCAAAGCGAAAGAGGCGAGAGTTTGTAACAATGCGAGTCAGAGAATCAGAGTAGGGTGTGAAAGTGAGAACGATTTGTTCTCTCTTCTCTCACTGGCATCATCATCATCAACTCCCCTGTCTGCCTGCTTGCCTGCCTGCCTGCCTGCTCTTGTCACAGAATAGTTCAAGGGTGAATGTCTCAACATTCAGACAGGGAATTTCGTTCAACTGACCTAATTCTCAACATCCTATAATACTCTCTTTTTATCCTTCACATCTTTTTTTATCCACTTGACTCGATATTTTATTTGTCTCTCTACTTTGTAAACTTAACCTCGGACAACTTTTATGCATGAATCAAACTTTTTATATCGATATAAATATTTTTTTATTTATATATCTTTATCTTTGAGATATTTTGCTCGAGGGTTTCATGATATTTTTTTTTCTTTACAACTTTTATATAAACATAAACATAAAAGTTAACATTTACAAACGTAAATTTTAAAGTAATTTAGTTAAAGAGTTTCTTTTGATGTTTTTTTTTATATGTAAATATTATTATTAAAATTCATTCATTGAAAAGTGAAAACAAAAAACATAAATATTAAACTCCGCCGCGCACGCAATTACGTTTCATCCTACGGCACGCAACCCGCACAACTTGCACGTTCAAAAAGTTGCATACATTTTAGGATACTAAATAACAAATCTACTGAAGAGAAGAAAAGTGAACACTGTGAATACGAAACTAAAAACACAGTATGAAATATTATCTTTATAAAGTAAAAACGATCATATTGCATGAATAATAAAAGCAAAGGCATCAAGTACAGTTTATTATTCTTCTCACAAAGAATAGCAAAGAAAGAAAGAAAGAAAAAATAAACCTGTTGTTATTTATTATTGTGGTTTATTTAGGATAGGTCATATTTAAGTTTTATTTCATGTCTATTTTTTGATGCTCTGGGGAGAATTTTGCACGTCTCTCGCGGCCGGTATAAGAAGAGTGTGTCTGTATATTTTGTTATAGGAGTATGGGGGTACGTAACAGAGACCCCACGTTCGTTTGCTTTTGCCTCGCCCCATTCCTCTCTCTCTCTCGCTTGCTTGCTTCGCCGCAGCCGCCCTAGGAAATCAATGCCCTCTCAACTTCAAGACAAGATGGACGCCCTTCCCTCCTACATGGTCCATACACGACATACAGCATCCCAACTTTGTACACCACCCACACGTCCAATACTCCAGTATACATAAGAAAGAAAAAAAAAAGAATATAAAAATAAATTTATATATTATATATATTTAAAAAGACGTTATATATATAAATATGTATATATGTGACAGCGAAGCTATATATTTCAAATTTTTCTTCTACAGTATAATACAAGTTTTGAGCCACATTCAAACTTTTGACATTAATATCTTCATCGTAAGAACTTTTTTTTTCTTTCGAAGAGAAAAAAATGAAACTTTTTTTTTTGCTTGGATATGACATAATTTTTACAACTTTTTTCAATAACAAAAAAAAAAAAAAAAAAAAAAAACTTTTATAATATGAAACTGCACCTTTTGCTTTTTTTTATTATTACTTTTTTTATAATAACATATACATTTTTTCAAACAAGAATTTAAATCGTTATTTTTTTTCTAAAAAAAAAAAAAAAAAAAAAGTATAACGCTCTGTACCATAGTTCTTTCTCTCTCTCTCTCTCTCTCTCTCTCTCTCTCTCTCTCTCTCTCTCTCTCTCTCTCTCTCTCTCTCTCTCGCTTTTTTTTTTTTTTTTTTCCAACGAGGACAATACCTTTTTCTGGAACATAAAAAAAATGATAAAAAATTTACGTATTCTAGGCATGGGTCATAAAAAATAATGAAGGTAAAAACACAATTCTATGTATGGTAATGAATTCAAGATGGCGGCTATTGTCATTTCGCGAGTTGGCCGGGTAGGCCCTGTCGGTTGCCGCCGCTGTGCTACCGCGGAGCGGGGTTGCGGCGGCGGGTGAAGAGAGAGCGCGGGATAGCGGGGAAGTGATAAAAGCAGCAGCAGCAGCAACGTAATGAGCTTCGCTTGCAAAGGCTCTTGCCATCCAGTACAGCTTGCTTGTGTGCTCCAGTATACACCCGCACTATATATATGTTACACATGCTACCAACCAAGATGATACTATACGAGAATCAAGGAAGGACCCCTTCTCAAATGAGAACAAAATAATCTAATTTTCCCATACAAAATTACGTGACATTAATATAATTATTTTTACTTTTATATCAAAGTTCAAACACTAAATTGGATAATTTAATATTCAAGTTAAAAAAGTTTACAACATAGAAACAGCAAAACGTTTCTAAAAAGCTATCTCTCTCTCTCTCTCTCTCTCTTTCTATATAATATACTTTCGCTTTATGGAGACACTATTACGAACTTTTTTTTATCGTTCTTTGAGGCAAAAATTATATAAAAAAAAATCGCTTTTAAAAGTTAAAAATTATATATAAATTTTAAAAAATTTATTTTTAACTTTGTGGAAAAAATTAAATAATTACTTTTTAATACGATGTTAAATATATACATATATACATATATATATATATATATATATATATATATATATATATATATATATATATATATATATATATAGAGAGAGAGAGAGAGAGAGAGAGAGGAAAAATTACAAAATTACAAGTAAACTGGTCGATGAAATGTAATTTTCCTTACAAATTAATAATTTTAAAATTAGTTTATTGATTAAACCTCTAAATTCACATTAAAATTTCATTTCCTGAGAGCTCTCTTATACAAGAACCCCCTTCAACTTGGTACTCAGAGCAACACACAAAATGTAATTACTCAATTTACGTTTTAATCTCATTTAATCTTACAAAACTCATCTCAAGATTTTTTTATATTACATATATATATATATATATATATATATATATATATATATATATATATATATATATATATATATATATATATATAATAAATTTTGATGAAACAAATTTTTTTATATATTTTATGAGTTCACATCTGGCAACATTGGGCGTGTAGCACAATTGCTTTTCTGCAGCCGCCCGTCCGCCCTGCCCCAGTATATAGACGGGGCTCCCAACGTAATATAAAAGAGCGGGCGGGTATGGGGTACGGAGGGTGAGAGGAGGTGTATGTATATATATATATATATATATATATATAGAGAGAGAGAGAGAGAGAGAGAGAGAGAGAGAGAGAGAGAGAGAGAGGTGGGGGTAGTAATACCACTAAGGGGGTTGAGTTAGGGGGAGGTATGGGGGTTGGGTAGGGGGTAAGGGGTTTTAGAATACACCCTGGCATCTACAATCGATGTCTCCTCTTGAAAATGACGTCACTATGAAGAACCGTATGAAATGGTGCGCGGTTTAAGCTGCGCTATACGAATTCTCTATCTAAAAAAAAAATAATAATAATAATAAAAATAAAACCTTACTATATGTACAGCATGTACAAGTCTCACCCCTGTATTATACCTCAATGTTTCTTACACGGGTATTAAACAACCTATATATACCCCGGTTCTACACTAACTCCTTTCTATCTCTCTCTCTCTTTCACTTCGTGTTCTCTCGATATAAATGGTGCTATGGTGTGTAAGATGGTATAAAAGAAGAAGTAGCGACCAACTGTGTCTTCTGAAGCACCACTTGGGAGCATTAGCACACGGTGGTGTGTTAGCGCGGGTGCAGCATCCCAACCTTGTGCCAGCAAAAAGACACCAAAAGCATCATGTATCTCTTTCTCTCACTTTTTTTTTTCTCCCAAGGCTATAAAGTCCTCGTACCTCCTTGACCCCTAAACTTACGAAAGGTGAAGGTCGACTATTACATGAGCAAACCAGACAAAACAGGAATATTAAATCTTTAAATAATAATAAATAAAAAAATTAAGGTATAAGATATTATTTTTTACAACCTCTTCAGAGTTTTTATTTATTCATTATTTTATTATTTTCTATATAGTTATACCATAAAAAAAAAAGATTATTATATGATGTACCAAATTTTCTACATATTAAGCTCTGAACATCTTTTCTGACACATTTTTTTATAACAACTTTATTTTTCAGCGGTTTATTTTTACATATGACTGGAGTTTCCACGCGAATGAAAGAAAGAAAATTTTGGTAAAAATAACATTTTTCTAAGGCTTTAATCAGCTCATCAGTCTCACACACGCGATAGAACGGAATAACATGATTGTATTATATTCCAATATATATATATATATATATATATATATATATATATATATATATATATATATATATATATATATATATATATATATGTGTGTGTGTATTATATATAAAATAAATAATGCAATACACTTTATATTTTTAAGCACAGAAATGGAAAGATTTTTAATTAAAAATATACCCTCCCCAATTTATTAAAAAAAAAAAAATTAAGAAAGAGCATCAAATTCAGCTTAATTTTTAAATTTCAGTAAGCATCCTTTAGAGTTCAGGCGTCGAACCAAGGATCTGTGTAGTCAGAGCAAATTGGAAAGGGGCGTGGGGGGTGGCGGGCGGGTTTTTGAAGGGAGGGTAAGGTAAACAGCAAGTAGATTACATGTGGAGGGAGGGTAGTAGGGAGGGAGAAGGGGGAAGGGGTACACGGAGCCCGGAGGCGGTCAATATTCTGGGTCTCGCGGCACTAGCGGCAACCAAGGCAAGAGCAACCCCTACCCCACCCTATACACCCCCAACCCTACCAACGTCGTATGCGAAACTTGCCGACAATATTTTTGCGACTAGCGCAGTGCAAAATTAAAAATAAAATAATAAATTTTTTTAAAAAATAAAAACTTTATATATATTTATATAAAAAAAAAAAAAAAAAAACGAAAAAATTTATGAGATTTTTTTTTTAAGCTAATATATATTTTTAAAATTTATAATGCTGATTTCTGTGGCATGGTAATTCAGATGATATACTGAGAGCAATAACTTACAAATAATAATAAAAAAAAATTAGTATAAGCGATTACACTTTACATAGAAAATTCTTTATATTTAGGAAAATAAAAAAGTAAATTCTTTTCCCATATATTAAATTTTACAGATTTTTAAATTTGATGAAAAAAAAATTATTAAAAAAATTAATTATATACATCGAACACATAGGTATTTTAATAATGCAATAAAAATCTTACAAAAAAAATAATAATAAAATTTAAATATATGGAAAAATATATAAGCTAAGAAATTAATATTATACCCTTTAATACTGAAAGATTAATTAATTAAAAAATATACGTTTTAGATTTTTACGATGTACACGAAAGAAACAAATTTCATTATAACACTATAATTTATAGTTTATACGTAGACATAATACTTTATCCTTTTTTTTTTTTTTCTTTTTTTTTTCTTTCTGTAATATTAAATGAAAAGAAAGAAAAAAAATATAATTACACAACACAACATACACTAAAGTATATACCATAGTATATACATAAAGATATATTATTTTATATATTATATAAAACTGTTTAGCATATAAAACAAATTTTAATAATAATAAAAAAATGTCAATAACTCGTTTAAAAATTTTAATTAAAAAAGTTTTATGTATATGGCATATACTATAAATTATATTTTGCTTATGTATTATATATAAAAAAGAGAGAGAGAGAGAGAGAGAGAATAAAAGATCAATGATGATAAAAATATATATTTTGGGTGTTGCATCTGGCATCATTCATTTAAGAGAAAGAGAAAGAGAAAGAGAAAGAGAGAGAGAGAGAGAGAGAGAGAGAGAGAGAGAGAAATAAAACCTGACTGGCATAATGTCACCATATAGTATTTTGTAGTGTATGTAGTATTATAAAATGAAACTCAATGCACACATCTGTACGTATATGTGTACAAAAATAAAGTACACACATTTTTATATAAACAAGATTTGTGTCTCGACGTTTACATTTTTTTTATGTACATTATATAGGATTATATTATATTATCATCGTTTTCATATATAACGCTATATTATATTATATAACCCAGCTGATGTATTGTTACATATCGTTTCATAGCTATATCAAAGATATAATAAAAATAATATTCTTCCATATATATATATATATATATATACGTGTGTGTAATATATTATATAAGCAAGCGTAACCCGTGTCTATTGTTAGTATGAAAAAAAAATTATATATTAACAAAAGAGAACTTTAGGGGTCTCATCGATTAGACTGCATCAGTGGTCCATTCTTTTTTTCTTTTTTCTTTTTTTCCTTACGTAACATCTGCCGTTGTGTGTATACTGTGTAGTTTTGATATAACATACACCATATCCATTTTATTTTTATGTTTGATGTGTGTAAGTTGAGCTGCTTGCACGAAAAAAAAAAAAAAAAAGACCGGTCTTTCAACTGTTTAATAATTATTAATTCAAATTCTCTGTTAACCCCCTCTCCTTATTCAACAACAACAACTACTACTTTTTTAATATTATGCCAACTCGAAAGCACACCCTCTCTCTCTCTTTCTCTCTCTGTCCATCTTTTTAATGTAAAATAATAAGATAGCCACGTGCATGCCAACTATAGCACTTTAGTGTCATTAAAAAGATCACTATATATAGCAGATGATTCATAATATATTATTAAAAAAAATATACAATGGATAAAAAAAAAAACGGGTTCATCGAGTTTCTATATAATAAATTATATATTAAAAATTATTAGTTTAATTTTTATCAATAGTAAAAAATTTGCATCTATTAAATTACAAGAATAGAGAGATATATATACGTTGGTCTTTTTTAACGTAATTTTATATATTTGCAATTTGCATATAGCTGAATTGTATTTATCATTATCATTATTTTGTTTCCAACTACAGAATATATGAAGAGGGTGAAAGTATGTGTATGTGCGTGAGAGAGAGAGAGAGAGAGAGAGAGAGAGAGAGAGAGAGAGAGAGAGAGAGAGAAGTCCATCTATTTTAAAAATATAATACGAATATTGTGGGCTATATATTTTTCAACCGTTTAATATTAAATTTTACATTTATATAGGTGCCATATGATATAGATAGAAATATAAAACGCATGACAGTTGATATAATAAAATATAAAGCATTAAAATATACACACACAAAACGAATTAAAAAAAAAAAAAAAAAAAAAAAAAAAAAAAAAAAAAAAAAAAAACGGAAGTTATCAATCATAGTTTTTGTACCTGACCGGAAACTTATAAAGTAAATTTTCCTATGAAGCACAAACTAAAATTATAAAAGATATAACAGAGGTGTATTTTATATATACGGTTTAGACACAGCAGTCATATATAGACATAACCCCGCGCTTGCACGAACGTAATATAAACACAATGAGAAAAACAACGCAATTTCCTCTGCAAATTTTGTTACTAATTCTAATTATTATCTGTATGGGGATGTAGTATGATAACAGATGGTGAATTAATATTTTTTTTTTTAATACGAAGATAAATTATAATATATAAATAAGGAAAATTTCATATGAATTATGCAACGTTTTTACGTAACTAAAACAATGATACCTCATAATTATATAATATACACCTTGCATTATTTGCACCACTTATATACGTGTACACAAAACAATTAATGAATGAAAATTGTGGCACACGCGAGAATGTTATTGAAAAGGGGAATAAATAAATACCATGCATGGGCGGGGGTCAAGCCACGAGTCAGGCATCACCCCCCCCCCCTTTTTATCTCAAAAAAATAACCCCCAACCCCTTGAGATAAAACGAGAGAAAAACATCAAGTATATTATATAATAAAAGAGGGTTAAAGAAGACTGGTACAGCAGGTGAGAGAGAGAGAGAGAGAAAGGGATGCTGTATGTGTTAAATCTCTAAGGAGAGATGTCTGTCTACTGTAGCAGAGCAAACCAGACTACTTTACTAACACACAGAGAGAAAAGAAGAAGAGAATCCTCTCACAAAGGCAACGGGGCAATAGCAAGTCGTTCATGTCTACACTACCGCGCTACAAGTGCTCGCTCACTTCTTCTGTCGCGGCTCGCTTTTCTATATATTTATATATATATATATATATATATATATATATATATATATATATATATATATATATATATATATATATATATATATAATTCTTTCTAAACCACTTGTTCTCCTTCTTCTTGCAACTAAAAACCTTTACTTCTCTCTTTCTTTTGCCTCTCTTTTTATATAAAAACAGCTGTTATAAGACTCCCATGTCAAAACGATAACTTAATAGAGAGAAAGAATAAGTTTTACTTTCTTTTCTTTTATATATACGTATATATAAAAAAGTTTTACATCATTAACATTATTGTTTTTTTTGTGTGTGTAAAAGATGAAAAGGAAAAACTTTTATTAAAGAGTATGAATGTAGTGGTGGCGATGACAATTGCTATTAATTTTTTATAGCATTTATATTACACAAATAAAGGATTTATATTGATTTGAATAATTTATTTATTTATGAATTGTGTGGATATAATCTGACTGACAGACAGGTATATATATATATTAATCTATCCCATTAGTAATTATCAATAAATAGGATTGTAATATTTATAGTAACAGTATAGCGTAACCAGAGAGGGAGAATTGGGGTTGGGGAATTGAATCATTTAAATAATTTATTTATCGCTCATTTTGATGTTATTAGTAAATAAATAATTCGGACTTGGTCCTTGTTGACAACAATCTTTGCGCACGCCACTGTTTACATTGTAGTCATGCAGACTCACCATGGGTGATGCTCCGGGACCCCCGGGTGTTCCCGCATTATTTGTTGGTCCTGTTGGTCCACCTGATGAGCGAGATCTGCCGTCCATCTTAGAAATACTAGAGCCGTCCTGCAAACACAAAAAAATAACTTCATAGTAAATAATAATAATAATAATAATAATAAAAAAATTGCTATGGTAAATACAGAGTGATGAAAGTTTTTTTTTTTTTTTTTCATTCATACAAATCTCCGTATATTATACAATTTCCTCCCAAATTCTCACACGCTATGAGGCTCGTCTTTAAACAAGATAACAAGAATACATGACTTGTATGAATCACGATTTCACAAGAGATTTAATAGTATATATTATAAACTCCCCCACGTGAAGATTTTTTTTTTTGGCCCACCTCCAAGTAAGCGGGCACGTGGTTAACCACGTGGTGTGGTGTTGATGAGGGGGAGCAGACAGACAGACAGACCATGCATTGCAATGCCAGAGGTGTGGGGGACTTTTGCTACTGTGGGGGGATCTATCTCAATGTCTTGGCACGCGACAAGGACGTTTGTCTCATCTGAGTGGTCCGTCCCTTACTTCAGTCCCCCTTTTTTCCCTAACCCTCTTTTTTTTTCTCTCTCTCTCTCTCTGCTTCCTTTTGCATGTTACCGCCTTGGACAAGTGTTAAAGAAAAAACTAGGGTGGGTGGTATATGGAGGAAAAAAAGGGGGAAAGTTAAAAAAGAAGAAAAGAAAAAAAAAAACAAAAAAAAAAAAAACATAAAGGGATTGATTTAACTTTTTTTTAAACTCTTATAGGTAATTTTATTTTGTAACCCTTTTAAAGAGTTCATTTATATAATGGGGAGACATTCATTTAAATATCATAGAGAGGGTTATTACGTCATTGGAGATCACTTGTTTTTTTGCATCATACAAAGAGAGGGAAAAAAATAATACAAAAAAATATATAAGCAGGGAAATATTATTGTAGTAGATCAAGGGGAATATAGTTGTATCAGGTCAATAATATCCTAAGGGATGAGGGTGGGAAAAAATAAAGAGAGTAAAAAGGGGGGATATAAGAGGTATAAAGACTTAGTGATGAATGAATGAAACGTCGTCAACGACTTTCTTTCTTTGTGACATCGCGTTTAAGACGTTTATAAGTTTGTTACACGAAAGGCGAAACTTTTCTCTTTCCTTCTCTCTCTCTCTCTCTCTTTTACAAGTTTATATAAAGAGCATGGTGAGGGTGAAAAAAAAAAAAAAAAGAAAAAAAGAAAAAAAGAAAGAAAAAGAATTGAATGGTATTATATATAAAACTGTTACAGTAGGTTATCAAAGTAGTAAAGAAGAAAGTATATAAGAAGAAAAGCGTAAAAAACAATTTGACTTTGAAGTACTCAACACAGAAATATCAGATTTTATCTCTTTGTAAGATTTATATTCACAAAAACGAGAATTATTCTAAAAGAGAGAGAGAGAGAGAGAGAGAGAGAGAGAGAGAGAGAGAGAGAGAGAGAGAGAGAGAGAGAGACTGAAATTTGTTGCTTCCTTCCGCATATTTGTTAAATTTAATAATTTTTTTTACGAAAAAAGAATAAGAATTTATCTGGTTTGTAAAAAGAGTGTAATCTAAATTCTATAGTTTTAATTTTTTATTAAAATAGGAGTGATGGAGGGAGGGAGAGAGAGAGAGAGAGAGAGAGAGAGAGAGAGAGAGAGAGAGATGAGAGAGAGAGAGAGAGAGAGAAAAGTACAATTTTCCACTCTCATACTGTCATCACTGCTGAGAAAGAGATTAAATAAATTTCAAAATATTAAATAATAAATTGCTGAATATGAATAATTGCAAGAAGGCGGAATACATCATCGTAAAAAATTTAAAACTTTTTCATTTTAAGAAAGAGTTTAAATATTAAAATTCAATCTCTGGGCATATAACATGTGCACAGTAAAAATTGATATGATAAGGAATAAAAAATAATAACTAAAAAATAAGGGAAAAGTTAAATAAAAAAATAAATATTTCTTTTTCTCGTATATATAGCAAGAAAGAACTCGTTCCTCTCTCTCTCTCTCTCTCTCTCTCTCTCTCTCTCTCTCTCTCTCTCTCTCTCTCTCTCTCTCTCTCTCTCTCTCTCTCTCTTCTTTTTTCTTCTCTATAATATTTTTTACTTGCCCACATTTTTTTTAAATATAATAAAAAAAAAAAAAAAAAATTTGGAAAGAGAAAAAAAGTCGTTGATCGGGAGAATGAAAAGAGACGTTCGC